>PVNU02001753.1:600000-875297 GCA_003013855.2 Liriodendron chinense
CATTGAAAATCACAAATGAGGTGGGTGCAATAACGTCGCTTTAGAGAGAGAGAAAAAAAAACAAGAGCAGCTAAGCATCCCTAAAGCTGGTTGATTTGTAATAAACTAAATGTGCTGCTACAATATCAAGGTACTCACACAATGGAGGCAATATCAGTGTTGGACACTTCAATATCATGTCTAGACCATTTACATGATGTAAACTTTCTATGCCATGCCATGGGCATAGATCTCCAGTAAGTGATTGAAAAAATGCACACTGGCTAGAGACTACAGCAGTGAAGACGTCAATGCAAGATTTAATTGTGAAAGCTTGAGGAAAGAAACAGGTGCAGGTTTAGTGATGCATGAGCATCAACTTGCCCAATGTTATTATGCATCCATATTGTCAACTTCCTGGAGTTCCTTCAACAGAAATGGACAGTTCATTGCAGAAATAATATCTTGGTTCCGTTGCGTAATCAATATCTCAATTCCTTGCAGGTCATTTCTCAGAATTGCTCTCAGCCATTTTGACAACTCCAATACATTCTTCTGTAGATTTCCATTGGGAGAAATGGATGCTCAGCTTCATTGTTTCACAGGGACTTGGTTGGCAGAAATGAGAAATTTGTCAAATGCTCTTGTTTCTCAGGAGAGGCCCTACCTTGTCGTCACCTCACATTCCGTGATGTCATGTTCTTTCAAGATTCCTTGAGATCCACCTCTCTGGATCAGCTAATCAGAGGCATGACCAATACTTTCCTTTTCCATCTTGATGGGAACTGGGAGAAGTGACAAATACAACAAAAGAGAAATGGATGGAATTGCAAATGGATGGAATTGCAGATGATGCAAACTAGGATATAAAGGAAACTAGTTCCAGCAATATTGATAGATACATAACAGATTTGCAGCACCAGATTCACCAAAAAATGCATCAACAAGAGTCACAAGCAAGAAAGATAAGAAGAAATCATCAACCCACTGCAAAACTGCTACCACTTGAGCTTTTCACCTGCCTAGTGTTTGCTACCATAGAAAGAAGAGGCATCTCTGCCATTTGTTTATTCAAAATTCAATATGTCATGGTCCATAAATAAATGTTGATACAAATTACTGGATCACTTATAGCTTTCCGCGTTAGGTTATGACTTTTTATTTGGACTCAAATTTAAAATAAAAAAAAATTGGCTTGCGTTGCGGGTTCCCATACACAAGATAGATACAACAGTTTCCTACTTCTATGAAAATCCGACTTTCCTAAAACGGCTAAGAGAAGGGTTGCTACCTAAAACTAAAGAGGAAAGGACTCTTGAAACTGCTAAATATCCAAAACCAACTGCACGGTGGTGTATATGGCTGCATACACAGCCATAGTTTTTGTCCAGCTGTATGCACAGGCCATATGCAGGTATATCCACATTTCTGCATTTTAACCACATGCACTCCACTTCTATCAAAGCAACTGATTTCAAAAGGAAATGGGCTGTGCAAGTGATCAAATTGGATGAGCCCACTGGGCCTGACACAAGCATGTGGACTGAAGTTGGATTGCATCAGTAGAGGTGCTAAGGGATGTGGAAAAGATTCAAGGAAAAACAAATCGTTTACAAGGAAGGAGGAGAGGGAACAAAAGGAGATTTGAAAGATGGTAGCAGAATTTGAAATGAAAAAGAGGGAATTTTGTGAAAAAAAAAAGAAAAAAGAAGCCACTGTAGAAAAACAAAACAGTTGGGTCACTGAGAATTGTCCAATCTCAAACCTCCTAAATCCTTTTGTGGAATCTTCTCTAGGGCAAGCTAAATCCTTTTGTGAAGTGATGGCCAGAAAAGATTCGAGTCAGGTGGTCGAGGGGGGGAGGAGACATGGGTTAGGAAGAAACAAGATGGGTCTAGAGAGAGGAGGGGAATGAGGTTACGGTGGTGAACATCCACCCAATGGCTCTCTATAATGCCCAGTTGACATTCCAATGGTGCCTAGTAGCTACAGTTGAGACTTGGTGCTTCGCTTAATGTGGGTTACTGGCTCAAGCACTTTTGTAGTGTCGCAGAAGTAGACCGGGTTCTGAATCATCTAAGCCAGACGGCAATTTGATTTCACTCCGCTCGCATGCTGACATTGACTAGATCTTACTTTTAAATCTATTCAGAGGGTATTTGGTCTCAGCGATTTGCATGGGGAAGAACTGGCCAATCTTAAGGTGGGAAATCATCTAGATACAGCTTCGGGGCCTCCGCCTGGAGTTTTGGTTCTGAGAGGTGTTTTTAGAGGTGGGGGCCTGTTGTGGTGAAATCCTTGCCATTGATTGATCTGATGCCTAAGGGATGTCCAGAACTCCAGGCGGCGAGAATTTGCATTCGGAAGAACCTGTTGTCAGTACCAGAGAAGGTGATAGCCACAGTTGGGATGTTAATGTATTTCTGTTGGTTAGGCAAGAACCGTGTGGCGGAGGACACCATGGTCTGGCAGAGGTGCTGCTAAGGGTGTTGGTAGCTAATGGAGGTCCAGTCAGAGAGGGAGCAGAGAATAGCAGGTGTTGGGATGTAGGATGACGATGTACATGCAGGGTGGTCTGATGGACAGCCAGATCGGTCTCCTGATATGTGTAAGGCACGGCGGGCACCGAGTGATAGGCAGGAGGTAGGTAAACACATGACAGATAGAGAAGTGCCTCGTGCCATTACGTAATGAAGCTGCATGGATGAAGTGGTGTTGTTGGCGGACGAGTGTCTTGAAGATGCAGAGGGCAGTGTAGCAGAGGAGATGCATCGTCTCTGTCGAGCGCCTGTCCAGAGGAGATAAAGGGCAGCAAAGCATTTAAGTTAGGTGGGACAGGTGTCCCTTCTCTTGTCAGTGTTGGGGAGCAGAGAGTCTGCAGATACCATGTATTTGAAGAAGGCATTAGCTGGAGACTGGAGTAAAGGGGAAGGAGGGGGAAGCACGAGTCAAGGTAGATGATTTTAAGGTTGACACACCGTCAACTTGTGCCATGGTGGTCTCTCGTGTGGTTTTTTACTTACTGGAGTCACATGCGCAGGGTAACTTAAGTGAAGACGTGTGAGTCGAGCCCATTTTCTATTTCGATCCCAGAGGGGTTTGGGTTTTGAGTCTTCCCTTGTTGTTCAAGTTTTGGGAAAAGAGGATAAGTCGAGGCTTGCACAGCCTATGAAGCCGATTCGTCTCCTTATTGAGTTTGGAGGTAAGGTGAATAGCAAAGCCCCCCTTCTCTTTAGAGCTCCTCTTTGATGGCGAAGGAAGCTGGTGCACTGGTGTCATTCGTGCCGCCTAGGGATGCAATAGCAGTAGGTGTGGTTGTCCAAGAAGGCATCATTGATTGAGATTATCAGTATGCAAGGGAAGTGGAGTTGTTGGGGCCTCTCCTCATCGAAGATCTTTCTTCTGTTGCTCTGGATATTTCTCCCTCACAATCTTCTAGGGACAGCGAAGAAGAGGTTTGGCATCTAGCGAGGATTATGGCTTTTGAACTAGCGACTCCTGCTCAAGGAAATGGCAGTCACATTCCAATGGCGAAAGGTATGGGCTAAATAAGGGATGAAATGGGGCACGTGGGAGGCTAATTGGGGTGACATTTGGGGATTGTGAGGAAGATTATTTAGCATTGTTCAAGTTCATTGAAGAGGGGTTACAAAAAGGTCCAGGCTTCCAGACAGACTGAAAGTCTCAGGGTAATGAAAGGGAGCAGGGACCAGAAGGGACTCGCCTGTGCGATTAACTACGAGGTAGGATCTGCATCTAGAAGTGGAGAGAATGGAGGATAAGGAAGAGAGGGTGGCCAATGAAGATTATGAGCTGGAATATAAGGGGGTTGAGTTGCCATCGTAAAAGAGCCCAAATCAGGAACGTGCAGGCATTATAAGGTGCAAATTGTTATGCGGCAAGAGACCAAGATGCATCCCTTGAATCAAAAGGTTGTTGACACCCTGTGGGGTGGGAGGATGAAAGATTGGGTGGCATTGGATATTGTCAGTGCGGCAGGTGTAGTAATGATCTAGAACACTAATGTTTGGGCGAAGGATGACTATTGGTGCGGCCAGTTTGTCTCAGTCCTTTTCAAGGATGTGGCCTGAGGGTTTCGGTGGATCTTTTTCACTACGATGTATGGCCTGAATTGTCCACGTCAGAGGGGTCTTCTACGGGAAGAGTTGGATGTTGTTGGTGGGAGATGGGGGCTCCCCTAGTGCATAGGGGAGACTTTAATGTCATCGAGATCTCCGAAAAATCTATAGGGGGTCACATCACTCATAGCATGAGGGAATTCTCCGAGTAGGTGCAAAGATGAGCTCGTTGATCTGCCGATGGGAGATGTAAGTTTTACTAGGTCCAATGGGCAAGAAAAGAATGTTAGATTGAAATTGGATAATTTCTTGGTGTCCTTGGATTGGGTGGATAGGTCCTCTGAGGCCTGCTTCAGATCATCGCCCAATTTTGTTAGAGGTAGAAGAGGATGTCTAGGGCCCTAAGCCATTTAGATATGAGTTATCGTGGCTTGAAGTGGATGGCTTCGCTGAGTTAGTGAGGGAGTGGTGGGCCTCATTCATGGTGGAAGGAGGTGCTTGGGAGCCGGGATGCAGAATTGGGAGATGTTCTCAATGTAATTTAGGCGCTTGATGTCAAGGAAGAGGGGACATAGCTTTAGGAGGCGGCAAAAGGTAAGAGGGATTCTCTTCTGCTTGAGTGCAAAAATAGCTTGAAAGAAAATGAAATCAAATGGAGGAAGCTATCTAGATCCATGTGGCTCAAAAAGGGGGATATGAAAACAAAGTTTTTCCATGGGATAGCTAGTGCTAGAGTGAGAAACAATAGGAGTACTAGTCTGGTGGTAGAGTGGGTAAAGGTTGGAAAAGATATTGGATGTTTTTGATGCTATTGCTAGATTCTACAAAGATCTTCTCTTCAGGAGGGTGGGATAGGCCGAGGCTTGAAAATTTGGTTTTCCCATCAATTCCTATCATTGAAGCGAATGCCCTTGAAAAGTTGCTCACCGAGGCGGAGATTAAGGCAGCGGTGGATGCTTTGGAGAGGTACAAGATGTTGGGGCAGGATCATTTCCATTTGTTGTTCTTCCATGTATTTTAGGACCTGATGGGAAAGGATGTGGTCGGATCCGTTATTGAATTCTTCAATAGTATTTAGCTTATGGCTAAGATGGGTGTGGCGTTCATTGCTTTAGTGCCAAAGAAGACGGAGCAGATTGCCTAAAGGATTTTAGACCCCTAAGCCTGATAAGAGCTCCTTAGAAAACCCTAGTAAAATCTCGGCCACCAAATTTCAGTCAGTTCTCGGGCACATAATCCCCAAGTTTCAAGGCACTTTTATTGAAGGGAGACATATTCTAGACATTGCATTGATTGCCCATGAGTGCATTGATGCTCGTTATAAGGAAGGCAAAAAGGTATTGTTTATAAGCTCAACATAGAAAAGGCTACGATTATGTTGAGTGGGACTTCTTGGATTACATATTAGGTCGGATTGGTTGCAGCTCAAGATGGAGGGAGTTGATCAAAGTATGTATCAGGTCAGTCAGGTTCTTAATTCTAGACAATTGGTCACCCAGAGGGTTTTTTAAATCCTCGAGGAGTTTGAGGCAAGAGATCCACTATCACCATTCTTGTTCGTGGTGGTTGCAAATGCTTTGAGCAAGATGTTGGACAATGAGTTAGAAGAGGGTCTCTTGAGTAGTTTCAAGGTGAACAGAGTGGAATTCCAATTTCCGACCTTCAATTTGTCGATGATACACTCTTGTTTTGCAACGTTAAAGCTTCTAAGGTGGATAGTTTGATGAAGATTATTCTCTACTCTGAGGTAGTGATGGGTCTCGAAGTGAACATCCTCAAAAGTGAAATGTTGGGTATCAGCATCATAATGGAGGAGGTTCATAGCTTGCAGAGGTGTTTGGATGCAGGGCAAGGGCATTCCTTTAGTCATATTTGGGGCTTCCTCTATGCATTGGAAAGTCAGCGAAGCATTTGTGGAACAAGATGATTGAGAAAGTGGAAAGGAAGTTATATGCATGGAAGCGTCGGTATCTCTCTTTAGGAGGTAGGTTGACACTAATCAATACGGCACTAGTGACCCTTCCATCGTACTTATTGACCCTCTTTAGGTGCCCAAATGAAGTTTTGGAAAAGTTAGAGAGGATGAGACGTGATTTCTTGCGGCAAGGGGCCGAGGAAAAGAATAAGTTCCACTTGATGAAGTGAGAAGACGTATGTAAACCATATGGTGAAGAGAGTGCGAGCATTAGGAAATTGGAAGCAGTGTTCAGAGCATCGACATCGTCACATGTATCATAGACCAAGGATATAGAACCATGTATTGACATTGCCGATACCAGGAAATGTATCGCTGACCGAGGGAAACATGGGGAAAATGATGGAATTTTTCAGTGGAACTTCAGGAGATGCTAAAATACATTTATTTACATATTTAGGAATATAAAAAAATTGATAAGAAAGAACCACACATTAATAAATTTCCATTTAATAGGGGCCTATAACAGGTGTTGTCATAAAAAATCAGCGCATTACATCCATCCATCAATGCATGCATACACTAATACATCCATCCACCCATCCATGAATACATGCACACAAACATACATCCATCCATCCATGCATGCATCTATATAAACATACCCGATCCATCCATCCATCCATGAATACGTGCACACAAACACACAACCATCCATCCATGCATACATCCATATAAACATACCTGATCCATCCATCCATGCATACATCCATATAAACATACCCGATCCATCCATCCATTCATCTATGCATACATCTGTACATACACATATACATGATCCATCCATCTATACACACATACATGACCCATCCATCCATCTATGCACATGCATGCATCCAATGTATGATACAACCATACACCTATGGAAAAAATACTTTTTGAAACAGAAACATATTTTTATAAATAAATAGATTTTTATTTGTCTTTAAAAATGTAATATGTATATCAAAATATGGACCCCATAGATCATCAACACAACCATAAATAAGGGGAAAAAACAAATATCTAAAAAAAAAAAATAAGTTGAAATTATTTTTTCCAAATTAAACAAAATTTTAATTATTTTTCAAATTTCAAATAATTAAAAAACTTCTGAAAAATCAAAAAATCTACATGAATCAATAAATTGGCCAACTCTCATCAATTTATTAAAAATTGGGCCCACGATTAATTTAGGTGAAAAAATGGAGGAAAAAAAGGGATTTGTCCTAATTTCTCCCAATTTCAGCACTCAAATCTTTTGATTTTCAACTTAAATCCATGTCATACGAAAGGGAAAAACTTTCCCTTTGTGTTCCAGCAAACAGAGCTTTTGGGTATCGATTTCTACCCCAAATAACATATTCAAATCACAAAATTAAAAAGAGGTTTAGTTTGGAGATGGCCATTTTAGTTGGTTTGTGGGCCTTATGGGGAGAGGAACAACCGATGTTTCCACAACTAGTGGATTGTTGTGGAAATCTTTAGAAGGGCCAAGCTAGATGTTGTGGATTAGGCCTCAAAACTCTTTTGTTCTAGGAGATTGTTCTCTTTCTTTTTCTTCTTCTTGAGCTGCTTTGTAATTTTTTGCAATTCCTTTGGCCGTTTTGGCCTTCTTTATACAATAAAATCGTAACCTTTAAAAAAAATTATTAAAAGGCATCCACCAAGCAAGAGCTACAAAAAACAAAATGAAGGAAAAATACCATGGTATTGGCACCTATTTATAAGACTAAAGGAGTTGAGCTACATATGGAGCTGCATTAACTATTGTGGGATTAAACTTATGAGTCATACTATGAAACTATAGGAAAGAGTGATTGAGCAAAGACTAAGGCATAAGACAAACGTATCAAAAAATCAATGTGGTTTCATGCCAGGGAGGTCTGCCACTAAAGTTAAATTTCCTACTTAGACAATTGATGGTGAAATATAGGAAGTGGAGGAAGGATCTCCACATGGTCTTTATTGACTTAGAGAAAGCTTCCAACAGAGCCCCTAGAAAATTAATGTGGTGGGTGTTTGGAAAGAAAGCGGTTTCAAAAGGATATATTGACATGATTAAGAATAGGTGTCAGGGAGTAGTATACCATAGGTTGCACCAGGGATCAGCCCCATACCTTTCCACATTAGTTATGGATGAGTTAACGAGGCATTTGTAGGAAGAGATTCTATGGTGCATGTTGTTTGTAGATGACATAGTTTTGATTGACAATACAAGGAAGAGCGTAAACACAAAGGTAGAGTTATGGGGGGGTTCTTTAGATCTAAAGAATTTAAAATTAGTCGAGCTAAAATAGAGTATATGGAGTGCCATTTTAGTAACAATAGGAGTGGGAAAGAGGAATTAGTTAAGACAGCTAACCATGAAATTTCCCAAAATGATTACTCTCGCAATCTTGGGTCGATAATTCATGAGAGTGGAGAGATCGAGAAGGTTGTTGCCCATAGAATTAAAGTAGGGGTGGAAGAAATGGAGATGTGCCCCTAGAGTTTTATGTAATCGTCATGTACCGGTCAAATTGAAAGGAAAAGTTTATAGGATAGCTATAAGACCAGCCATGTTTTATTTTTTTATTTTATTTTTTAGAAGTAACAATAACTTTTATTGACAAAACGCCAAAAGGTGAGAAAGAATACAAGGAAAAAAAGAAAAGAAAGAAAGAACCCCAACCCAACGTAGGCTGAAGTTACAAAAGCTGCCCATTCAGAAGCAAGGCCTTTGATCCTACCAATGACCTCTCAACCGACAAACTTTCATTTCGAAAACAAGAAGCATTCCTTGCCCCCCAAACAACCCACATGAGAGTCATGATATGGAGCTTCCATCTAACTTTTTTCTAATTTCCCGTTTCCTCCCCCATGCCAGGCCCAAAGGAGATCCTCCATTGATTTCAGCATCATCCAAATAGTGTGAAACAAACCAAAAAGATAGTCCCAAATCTTCTTCACAAACAAGCAGTGAATGAAGAGATGATCAATTGATTCCGCATCTTGCATGCACATCAAACATATATTCAGCAGAATGAGGGATCTTCTTTGAAGATTGTCGATGGTAAGGATCCCTCCCCCTCGCCACCAACCAAATAAAAACCGCAACACATGGAGGGGCACCACAAAACCAATAGTGGAAAGGATGGGGCAGGTCATAATGAATAGTGGTTGTCGCAATCATATTGCATAGCGACTTCATGGAGAACTTGCCCGATCGGTGAACCTTCACCAGCTCCTCTACCAGCCATGCTTTATGGGACAGAATGTTGGGAAGATGAGGAATAACATGTTCATGGGATGAGTGTAGCTGAAAGAGGTTGTTGAATGGATGAGTGGCAAAATAAGGAAGGAAAGAATAAAAAATGAATGCATCTGGGAGAACTTAAAAGTAGCACCAATAGGTAATAAGACGAGGGAAAGTAGACTAGATGGTTCGGACATGTGCAATGGAAACCAAGAATTGTGGCTATTAGGAGTTGGTAGAGGTTGAAGTCTCTAAAACAAGGTAATCAAAATCGGTTACGTAACGGTAACAGTCACAACCGTTATGCGTTACGGGGTCAAAACGGCCATAACAGAAAAACCATGCCGTAATGGCCCTATAACGGTTCGTAACGGTCCAGTAACGCCCCTGTAACAATTTTTCCAAAAAAAAAAGAGATCTGTAACGGCCAATATGGGGGCCAAAACGACCATTATGGACCATATCATAACGGTAATGGTAGTGGCCGTTACGGCCACCGTTATCGTTATGGAACACCTTGCTCTAAAAGGGCAAGGGCAAGCCCAAAAGGAGGTAGGTGGAGGTAGTAAGAAAAGACTTGATGACGTATGGTCTAACTAAAGTTATGGCCCTTGATAAGTGGAATGGAATAAAAGAATTCATGTAGCAATATATATAAGAAAAGAGACCCCGATTAGTTAGGATAAGGCTTAGATTATGATGATGAATAATGGATATAAGAAAAGAGAAAATCCTTGAAAAAACAAACAAAGGCACAACTAACCCATCAAAACAATTGTAACAATATCCAAAGAGCACCATTCTCTGATGGCTCAAGAGATGGATTTGGATTTCGCTTTGAAAACATTGAAACCAAGACCCCAATTGACCAAAGACATTTTTGCTTTAGGCCGCAACGCAAGAGATACAAGATAGATTGTCCACCAAGTTTTGTTGTTCATTCCAAATTTCCCACAATTTCGTGCAGTAGCATCCTTTGAAGTATTTCACCCATAGAAGAGAAACCCCTAGAAGGCCACAACCATCCATGAGTTTTGAAATGGAGCCTAGAAGAACACAACTAATATCAAAGATGCCTAAAAGGACCGAAGAACAGTAAACAACAAGGTGATCAATTGATTCCACATCCCTACAGCACATGAAACATACATTAGGTAACGGCCAACTTCTTCTTTGGAGATTTTTATTGTTAGAATCTTCTTGGCCATGACTAGCCAAGAAAAGGTCTCAATATAGGGCAGAACACATCACCCCTACCCAGCGAACAGCCAAACACATCCTTTTCAAGAAGCTCCAAAACAAAAACATGCCCTTAGGCCCTAATAAGAAGATCCCAAACTCATCGTCAACTTCAGATGAGGGGAAGAGCAACCCTATTAAGAAGCCCAAGGAGGTCTACCCCGAAAGAAAGAAAGAAAAAAGGAACTCATGATCCCATAGGTAGGAAGAGAATCACTTTTCCTTTTACCAACCTACAGGAATCCTTGTCAAGAATGTTCTTGCTACAATGAGAGACAAACCTAGTAAATATGCATGGATGAATTTGTCCATTAAAAAATCTGGATGATCATCTATCCATCGATCCTCTGAGAAGCAGATCCTTTCACTGTTTCCAACTTTGAATCTAACCCTTGCCATAAATATTTGGCCAACCCCTCTTGAGGAATGACCAAACTTCATCATTGGTTTCTAAATGAAGAACCTTTGCCTCTAACCACCATACCAGGGATAGTGACTAGAATTTGTCGCAAGAACTTTACTGTAGAGAGAGAGAGAGAGAGAGAGAGAGAGAGAGAGAGAGAGAGTCCACTCACTGTAACTGACAGGGGTGAGAATCCACTCACCAGAATGGAACACTCAGATTTTAAGAAAATCCAAAAGATAATCTCCTTTACTTTGTGGTTCCATGTCTTTTATAGGTCTTGTACAAGAAAATCCTTCTTGAATTCAAACTACCTCCCATTGGTTCTAACACGACAACATAATCAATCATGAACACATTCAACTACCACAAAATATAAATAGACTAAAACTAGGACTCAAAAACTTGTGTAACAAGTCAAACTCGATCACTTGTTTAGCTAGTCGAATTAGGATATCTCTAACCAAGGAAACTTGTTAATCAAGCTAATATTATTGCTTTACTATATTGTTCCTATAGTGGTACTGACAAACAATGCTGTAGTGTGTTATTGTAGCTGAGTGCATCTCTGCTAGAGTGAATCGTTTGGCGGGAAGGAACTCGTCCTCCTATTTGAAACGCTGTCAACCCTTGATCTTGACTCACCTCCATAGTTAGTGTTCCATCACTTTGGAGGAAGCTGATTGTGAAGTCCTCCGTGTTGATTAGGAGTATTGTAGGTCGTGTTCTCGCTTTATCTTACATGCTCTGGTATTTGTCTTCTCTTGGAGATCTCCTCCTTTCCTAGTGATGCCTACATTGCTCGGATTAGTTTGATCACTATTTTCAATATTTACCTGTGTGGTAAGAACGGCCTTTGATGCGGACACAAGATCGTTTCAAGTTTACCAACGAAGAAAGCACCCACCACAAACACCTTTCTTGTGGTTAAGCGATGATTGAGGAGCACTGAAGACCCTACGCACGTGATTTGGCACGTAGAAGACACGTGTGTAGGATGGAAGAAGACCCGACTGAAGGAATAGAAGAATGCTTGACTGAAGGAGGCCGGGCGCCCGGCCAAATTTGTCACTGGGCGCCGGAAATTCCGAGATTTTTAAGATTTTATTGCTGGACATTTTTTGTCCTGGCCGACCGCCGACCAAATTGGTCACCGGGCGCCTGACCCCCGCACGAATTTTTTTTTTTTTTTTTTACTTGATTTTTAGGGGTATTTTGGTACTTTTAAATTTTCTTATTGCTTATTTAAGTGGGCTAAGCCCTAAAAACGAGATTAGTTGATTATTAATGAAAAAGCAAACCTCTTTGGTGGCTTCTCTCTTCTCTCTCTCATGGTGCTTCTTATCTTTCCTTGATCTTCTTCTTCTAACTTCTTCTTGTGCCTCTACAAATTCTTCAAGGTAATTATTTTCTTCTTTCTATTTTCCAGTTTTGCTAATCCTTCCTCGATCAAACCTTGAGAATCAATCTAAACCCTAAACCTCCAAATTCTCAAATCCTTAATCCGAGAAACTTCTTGATTCTTCGGACTAGTGATCTTTATTGATCGATTGGGTATGACCATGCAAGATCGGGAGGTCTCATACCTCGCCGGATCCAACCTAAGTAATAATTGAATTCCATACTCCATGGTTGTGATGATGGCCCGCTCCATTGCATGTTTCCTTTATGATTTTCTCAGTTATGATGATTAAGGCTAGAATTTTAGATTATCATTGCCTTTTATTTCCGCTGAATAATTGTGTCTATAAACATGCATCATAATTAGGTCATCCTGCATCAACCTCTCTCCTTGCGTCTTATGGAGCAATGTTTAGAGTCTTAGCATCATTACATGCATCGATGCCCGGAGGCAAGGTGTGCCGTACCGGCCGGTACGTAACCGTACCGGCCGATACGTACCGGAAACGTCCGGTACCGTTACGCGATACGGGGTCCAAATCGGGGACCCCAAAAATTTTGACCGTACCGGTCCGTTACGGGGCCGTAACGGCCGGTACGGCCCAAAACGGCCGTTACGGCCCCCGTAACGGTCAAAAAACGGTCATTTTTTTTTTTTTTATATAAATACTTGCTGTTTTGCATTTTCTTCCCACTTTTCTTCCCCCATTTCTTTTCTAATCTGTTCTTTTGCTAAAAACGACCACAATTAGTCTATTTTGGAGAATTAAAACGACCAATTTCTACGATTTGGATGAATCGAAGCTCCGTGGGCCATTTTTCGAAGAAATCCGAAAATAGGTATTTATACATTTTTCTTCCTCTAATCACTTTTTTTCCACCTTGATATGATGTTGTAGCCATTGTAAAATGTTAAAATGTGTATTTCAAGATTATGCAACTGATTTTTATATTTTTTTTAATTTCGGTCTATTTTCGGATTAATATTAAAAATTAGTAAAAATCATGTTTTTTTTTTTTCTTTTTCTGGTTTAATGGTTGGATAACATGTGTTACTTATAGTAGGACACAATCATGTGCATTTTACAGATTATGCACATGATTTGCTATTTTTTTTGTATTTTTTTAAATTTCGGAATAATTTCGGAATAAATTTAAAAATTAGGAAAAATCATTTTTTTCAAAAAAAAATTCTGGTTTAAAGGTTGGATAATATGTGTTACTTATAATAGAACATAATCATGTGCACTTTACAGATTATGCACATGGTTTGCTATTTTTTTTGTATTTTTTTAATTTCGGAATAATTTTAAAAATGAGGGAAAATTAATATTTTCAAAAAAAAATTCTGATGTAAAGGTTGGATGACATGTGTCACTTATAAGTTATAATAGAACATAATCATGTGCATTTTACAGATTATGCACATGGTTTGCTATTTTTTTTGTATTTTTATAATTTCGGAATAATTTTAAAAATTAGGGAAAATTAATATTTTAAAAAAAAAATTCTGATTTAAAGGTTGGATGACATGTGTTACTTATAATAGAACATAATCGTGTGCATTTTACAGATTATGCACATGGTTTGCTATTTTTTTTGTATTTTTTTAATTTCGGAATAATTTTAAAAATTAGAGAAAATTAATATTTTCAAAAAAAAATTCTGATGTAAAGGTTGGATGACATGTGTCACTTATAAGTTATAATAGAACATAATCATGTGCATTTTACAGATTATGCACATGGTTTGCTATTTTTTTTGTATTTTTTTAATTTCGGAATAATTTTAAAAATTAGGGAAAATTAATATTTTAAAAAAAAAATCTGATTTAAAGGTTGGATGACATGTGTTACTTATAATAGAACATAATCGTGTGCATTTTACAGATTATGCACATGGTTTGCTAATTTTTTTGTATTTTTTTAATTTCGGAATAATTTAAAAAATTAGGGAAAATTAATATTTTCAAAAACAAATTCTAGTTTAAAGGTTGGATAACATGTGTTACTTATAATAGAACATAATCATGTGCATTTTACAGATTATGCATATGGTTTGTTATTTTTTTTGTATTTGTTTAAATTTCGGAATAATTTTAAAAATTAGAGAAAATCATTTTTTTTCAAAAACATGGAGAATCATATTTACAGATTAATGAGTAATGACTAATGTATGTTTATATTTTTATTTTTTCGACAGGTTTTGCCGTTTTGGACTTTGGAGCTTCGTAGTTGTACTTTGTAGGCTGTAGCCCATAGGGTTTAGTTACTTTAGTATTTGAATTTAGTAGTTAGTACTTGATTTCATTATCTGTATTTAAGATTTACAATTACATTTATAAATTTTAAAATCTAAGTATTTCACTCTTAGACTCAGTATCTAAGTGACATAGCCACATCACATAAGCCATCTCTAATTAAAAAATGTCTAGGACTGGAACTGGAAGTGGAACTGCAAATGAGGATATTGGATGGGAACATTGTCAGAGGGTAGGTGGTGGAAGGCACCAAATAAAATGCAACTATTGTGATAGAGTAATAAATGGTGGAATTACGCGACTTAAACAACATTTGGCACATCGAAAGGGTCAAGTTGCAGGATGCACCAAAGTTCCCAAAGAGATAATGATACTGATGCAAGCCAATTTAGAAGAGTCAAAGGGGAAACGAGCTGCTGTGCAGAAAAAGAAAGATGATATCCTTGATGCGGCCCGACAAGAGGTGTTTGGTCCAGAATATATGGGCGTTCGTGGCGAAGACATCATTGATTCTGAGGAAGATTCTGATCGAGAAATGACTATAGCTAGGAGAGAAAGCGTGCGCTATGCTCGTGAAGAGGAAGAACGTCGACGCACGTTTGGTTCAAGTGCGAGTGGGAGTGGGAGTGGCCAGGGGAGTACAACTGCAGCCCCAACGGGAAGTACAGCTGGGGTTGGAGGGAGTATGTTTGGTGGATTAAGGCGTATGTTTAGCAGCCGGCGGGGCACATCTTCACATGTAGCTCGTCATCCTATAGATGTAGATGTGGAAGAAGAAGATGTGCCTAGGAGACCCTCTGTTGATCCGATCCTCTTTAGGAAAGAATCTAGTAAACAAAAGAAGATAAAACAAATGTGGAGTAGAACTTCTGTTGAGAAACTGGGTAGGGCAGCAGCAAAGTTATTTATACATGCCAACATACCCCCTAATGCGGCAAACTCTCCATATTGGCAGGTGGTAATTGATGCAGCAGCAGAAGCAGGTGAAGGAATTAAAGCTCCCACAGCCAAGGAGATTAGGGGAAAATGGACAGACGCAGAGTATGCAGATACAAAGGCATACGTAAATACCTTTAAACCCATATGGCAGGCCAGAGGATGCACGATCATGTGTGATGGTTGGACTGGCCCAACAAGACGCAGCATGATCAACTTCATGGTGTATTGCCACTTGGGAACAGTGTACCACAAGTCAATTGATGCCTCGGATGAAATAAAAAATGCTGAATATATTTTTAGCTTGATGGATAAAGTAGTGGATGAGATTGGGGAGGAGAATGTGGTGCAGATTGTGACAGATAATGAAGCAACATATAAGTCTGCAGGAAATTTGTTGATGCTAAAGAGAACACATATATTTTGGTCACCGTGTGCTGCACATTGTATTGATCTTATATTGGAAGATATTGGAAAGAGAAAGAATGTCAAAGAAATGGTTGAAAAAGCAAAAGAAGTGACAACATTTATTTACAACCATAATCACCTAGTTGCAATAATGAGGAAGTTCACGAAGGGACGAGAGTTGCTTAGGCCAGCGGCGACTAGATTTGCAACAAACTTTATAGCTTTAGAGAGTTTGTATCAGCATAGGGGAGAGTTGAGTGAAATGTTTGCTTCCCAACAATGGCTCAACACAAAATATGGGAAGAAGACATCAGGGACGCCGGTTGATGTTGTAAACACCATAAGAGACAACAAATATTGGAAAAGGGTTAAGAAAATTTTAAAGGTGATGGAACCACTGATGAGGGTACTTCGTCTTGTTGAAACCGATGAAGCACCTACGATGGGCTTCCTCTACGACGCCATGGATAAAGCGAAGTTGGCAATTCAACGTGATTGTTCAAGCTGGCGAGCTTACTGGAATTTGATCGACAAAAGATGGACAAAGCAGCTCCACCACGATATTCATGCAGCAGGTTATTACCTAAATCCTAGGTATAGATATGCCCAATCATTTGTTATGAATGATGAGATTCGTATTGGATTAAAGGACGTGATAAAGAGATTAGAGCCTGACTTAGATGTACAAATAAAGGCTTTGAATGAATTGGATATATTTGGAACTCGCCAGGGTAGCTTTGGAGATACTCTTGCACAACATGCAGTACTTAAGTTGCACCCCGCCGACTGGTGGATAAATTTCGGAGAGACTACACCGGCTCTCCAAAAAATTGCAGTAAGGATTTTGAGCCAAACAACGTCTTCCTCTAGTTGCGAAAGAAATTGGAGTTGTTTTGCACTTATTCATACGAAGAATAGAAATAGAATTCAGACTAGGACGTTAGATAGACTTGTCTTTATGCATTACAACATGAGGCTAAGAATGCGCATGCATTCAAGGAGGCATATCAGTAATGCCGGTGATGGGGATTATTGTCCAATAAACTTGGAAAATATTTATGATGAGGATGACCCACTTCTACCTTGGTTGGAAGTAAGGGAAAAAGAAATAGAAGATGATAGTGAAGAAATAGAAGTTGAAGACCCAGAAATACGCAGGGCACAGCAAGAGAGTCGTGCATTTGTGTTGGACCCAGAAAGGGGGGCGGATTTCATGCAAACTCAGCAGAAGAGTGCGAGCTCTAGCGGTACTGAAACAGATGATGATGATGATGATGATGATGCACCTAATGCTGGTCCTCCCACTTCTGGCATTGCTCAACCCACCAGGGCTACTGATACCATACAGCCGTCTACGGATCGCGAGGCTGATGAACTTCGACGAAGTAGGCGGGGCCGAGGGGGTCGAACTTATGAGTGTACTGAGTCACGATACAGCCAGCAAGAGCCTGGCTCCAGTAGTGCACCTGCAGGTCCTGCTCCTGCACCGCAATCTACACCGACAGATCTGGAACATCAGCATGCGTATGGCTATGATCCGAGGAATTATGGGTATTCTTACAACCAATGGGATTATAAGGAACCTGTTCCGCCACTTTCATGTTGGAGTAGTCCTCCTGACGCTGTTCCACATATACCATATGAACCAAATCCAAGTTATTCATCTCAATCTCAACAGCCTGGCCCTGAATACGAGTACCAGTATGGGCACGGCTATTCGACGGGCACTAGTAGATATCCTCACTCAGGGTCAGAATCTTTGCCTAGTCAGGATCAGTCATCATCAGGTTTCGTTGACCTGATCTTTCCCTCTGGCACTGAATATTATGGATATGCAACAACAAGACCGCAACAACCCGATGATGATGACGACAACGACGTGGAGGTTGAGCAACCACAACAAAGCAGGTTTTCATTTTGGTGGTGAGTTCCGATTTGGTGAGTCTTTTCCATTACCCACATGGTCATACATTCACCAAAAAAACACACACTTTACATTGTTGAACTTGTGTTTAAAATAACTCCCCTGACAAGTGACAACCAGTCAAGTAATCTTTAATCAACATGCTTGCAGGGGAGTATATCAGGTATTACTAATTTTTTTTTCTACTTTAGAATGTTCAATTGGCAGGACAAGAGTCGGTCATAGATTCAAGAATCAAGATAAGAGAAGTCTTAATACATTATTTTTTGCAAGTCCTCACTCCTCACTCCTCAGGTATGTAAATAAATTGTAAATAATATAAAGTAAATTATAAAAAAAATAATAGTACATGTGAAAATTGAAATACTTTGATGTTACATTTATTCTAATATACATATTATTGGTATTAGACAGTTAGAAATTTGAATTTATAAGTTCTGCAGTTAATTCCAGGTTATTAGCTTCATAAATTCACCAGACAGCCCGATACAGCTTTTTCACCAAAGAGTAGACCGCTTCACCACCATAAACATGTTCAAAATTATAAATGAATGCATATTTGGGATGTTTGGAATTTTCTGGATTTAATCCATATTTTTTTAAAATTTTTTGGCAAAAAAAAAAAAGTTGACCGTTACGGGGGGCGTATCGGCCGATACGGGGCCGTATCGGCCGATACGGCCCGTATCCGTATCGGAAACGGTGGGCACCGTTACGCCCACCGAAACCGATACGGGACACCTTGCCGGAGATACAAAAACATGTATCGGTATCGCCGATAATATTGTTGTCTAAGGGAAAAGTTGGGGAAACGTTGGGAAAAAGGTGGAATTTTTCAATGAAACTTTAGGAGATGTTAAAAGACACATGTTCACACATGTAGGAATCAAAATATTGCTAAAAAACAACTAGAAATGATTAGTTTCCATTTTATAGAGGCCCAACTGTGTTGTAAAAAAAAAAATCAGTATAAAAAAATACATAAACATTTGTAGCCAATCAATAGATCTGCAAACACTCATTAATATATAAAATTTCCACAATAATTAACAAGGAAAAACACATTTCCCAATATAAAAATAGAAAAATTAAATTTAACCAATAAATACATTTCCCAATATAAAAATGGAAAATTAAGATTTCACCAATTTCTCCATGTTAAATTTTTCACCACAAATCCATGTCAATGCATGGGCATCATGCATGGACAGATTTCCATTGCTATCCATCCTAACATAATTAAAGAAGAAGAAGAAGAAGAAGAAGTTGTTATGGACTTTTCATCACCTTTGAGTTTCGGCCCATCTTCGTTTCAAGTCAAGATATCTCCCCAAATCCAAACTTTCATTCAATAAAAACAAAGAACGGTTGAATCACCTAAAGAAATACAGTCCAAAAAAAATGGAGTTTGTTTTTAGTTTTTGGAACTTTTTCCAATTTTCTATCAATTTTCACATATTTACAGATGTTTCCCTGGTATCAGGGATATTATCAATGGTATCACTAATACCAGGGAACTTTTACAAGGGATTCTTCTCAAAATATCATTAATATTGATAATATTGCTAACTATCGCCAATATTTTCAAAAATATTGGTGACATTGGGAAATTTTAAACTGTCATCAGTTTTGGTATCGCTGACCTGGCAATACCAATAATATCGCTGATATCAATTTTAAACTGTCATCAATAATATCGCTGATATTTGGAACACTGGCAGATCATCTTTCCTGTCGATTCAGTCATTGATAATTGATCGATCCATTAGGTTCCTTAACTGATGCATACATGGGTTTATCATACTATCCATCAGTGGATTCTTTGTGCCCATCATTGTCAATCAGGTCGCTCTCCTCGTAAACTCTCCATTGGATTTTTTTATTCAATAGATTCAGATTCAACACAACTCCTCTTTTGGCATACATGGATTTATCATACTATGCATGCTTTTGGGTTGAATTCTTCTAAAAGGATAACAAAATTTTGTTGAATATTATGGAATGGGAATAGAATTCCAAAATAAAGGGATGCAAAGCTCTAGCTTTGGCTAAATCAGAAACAAAGGAAATGGCACTATAGACTGCCCAGGCAAATGAAATGCTTAGCCAGACAGACACTGTATTCCTGAAATTTTAAATATAAACACCAATGAACAAAAGCTTCCCCATTAGCCCAACTGATGAGATCAGGATCTTCCCCTTCCATGCTAAGCTGGTAGTCTTGATGTTGGTAAAGATAGACCTCACAATCTCCCACAATGCTCGCCTACCAGGCACACTCTAGCTTTAATTGGACCTGAGAAGGAGAGGACACCCTGGCCTTCCCGCTATCATCAAACATAGCCCACTAGCTGGCAAAGTCCCGGTCTCCATTGACATATCCCCCAAACACGAATCTCCTGCATGCAATTGGCCTATGATACAAGATGTTGCACCTAGGAAGACCCTCCCTACCACTACAAAGAATACTCCAAAGAATGCTGAGATCAGCCAGCAGCAGCCCTTCAAACTCTTTGTGATTTAAGGCCTAAATAATCAGATTCCTCTTGATTTTTTCAACTATCTTCTAAATTGTTGCATCAACTCTATAACTAGCCCCACCATCTCAAACAATCTGAATACTCCATTCCGCATGACTGTAGCAAACAAAATAACAAACAGCAGATCAAGAGGCAATTCACTGTTTCCTCCTCTTTCTTGCACATGAGTCATGACACATCACTCATCGGTTCAACATAATAAATCCTCCTCTTTAGAAGTAATGCTACGTCCATTCACGTCGAGCGATTCCCCCTTTTAATGCGACAGGTGTCCTGCTACATTTAATGTGAGATAAATCATTTCCAAAGACATGTGCAACAAAATGCACCTGTAGTGTGGGGCCCACCATGATGTCTTTGTAAAATCCACTTTGTCCATCATTCTCGCCAGCTCATTTTGTGAAACAAGCCCAAAATTCAGGCCTATCCAAAAGTCAAGTGGGCCACACCACAGGAACAATGAGAGCAAAGAGATCCACCATTGAAACCTTCATAAGGCCCACAATGATGTTTATATGGGATCCAACCCATTCATATGATTATTCCCAATAGGATGAAGGAAAACCCTAGATACAAGAACGATCTAAACTCTCGTAAGGCCAAGCAGGTTTCAACAGTGGGCGTTGTTATCCTTGCTTTTCGTTGTAATGTGGCGAACTTGAGTTTTGGATGTGTTTGATTTTTTTGTTCACATCTAACAAGAGTTGGCGAAAAGGATGAACAAAATAGAATTCACACAGACATCAAGGTGAACCCCACAATACGGATGTTTTTCATTGCACGTGTCCCTTTAAAGATTTCATCTCATATCAAATGCAGCATGGCACATGTCGCGTTAAGAAGGTGAATCGCTCAACATGAAGCAGCCCCGGCAAATAGTCATAGCATTACTCTCTCTTTAGATTCTCAATTGTGAGAACTTTACATTTAGCCACAGTCCATGAGAAAGCCAATACTTGGGGGAGCTAAAGGAGACCAAATGAGCCCAGGGCATGTTTGGACACGTGGAATCCAAGGGAAAAGAAACAATAATCATTCAATAATGATTTCCATGAGAACTATTGAAACATGGATTCCAATTTTGAGTTATTGTTTGGGAGGAAGTGGACATCTCATATCCTCTCACATATTCACCTAGTTTCTCGTGTCGTGAATCCAAATTATAGAAAAGTGTAATGGTTGCTTGGCCGAATCCACCCTTTTCTTCTTCTTCTTTCTTCTTCTTCTTCTTTTTGTTGGGGGAAGTTGATCTACCATTTTCTTTACTATCCAAACAACACAAATCAAAATATCGAAGGAAAACCCCTTTTTTTGCTGTTTGGCATGGAATCCATGGTTTCCAAACATGGCCTTGGGGAAATTAGCTATCATGTCCTATAGATATTCTGGAAGTAGGACTTTGCCAAGAAAGAACTCGAAGCCACCCACTTCCAGATTTTAGGGCCTGTTTGGTATGTGGGCTTAGGAGGGATTAAGTGGGATGGAATTGCATTTGGTTCCATGCAAATTCCATCTGACATTTGGAGACCGCGGGAAGGAATGGGATTGGGTGGAATGGAATTGCATTTGGTCCCATGCGGGATTTCTGGTGGATTTTGAAATCCATTGCATCTATGGGCCCCACATTGATGCATGTGTTTTATCCATGCGGTCCATCCATATGCATCCTTTACACATAACATTTGAGTTGTATACGTGTGCAAGTGATCGACATCAATTGTGAATCTGGTTTGTTGATTACAATTCCATGGTCCACCAAACAAGGGTTTTGCTTAATACAGTGTTTTTTGCCTGAGGAAGAATCTGATCCAAACATGGAGATGGGATGGTCAAAATACCATGGTATTTCCAGACATGCAATCATTGTGCAATAATGGTGTTAATCCCATATAATGCAATTCCATGCCATTTAATCTTTGCTATCCAAACAACACAAATCATAATATCAAAGGAAAACCCCTTTTTTTTTTGGCATGGAATCCATGGTTTCCAAACATGGCCTTGGGGAAATTGGCTACCACGTCCTATAGATATTCTAGAAGTAGGACTTTGCCAAGAAAGAACCTGAAGCCACCCACTTCCAGATTTTAGTGTCTTCTTCATTGGTAATCACTTGTATTGGTTCTCACACTGACCTGAAGTCCATGAACTGGCTGATTTCTGCATCTCTTATTTTTCTAGTGAAGATGATGCAGACCAACATTTTGCCCACATCGACCACACTATCTTTCATGGAAGCTTCAATGTGCACAGCCAACATGAGTATCTGAGTATCTGTCTGCCAACATGGAATCCCCTACCATTCATCCTTCCACAGCCCCACTTTATCACCTTTGTTCACTTTATATCTATAGCCACATCTCAAAAACTTTCCCCATACTCTACTCCTATAATCCATATTGCAAATAGCTTTCCACAATTCAGATTTTGCCACATTGTTAGACCAATTTGGATCCCACCCCCTGTTTTCTACCCCATATTTTTCTTGGATAACCCTCCAAAGAGACCTTTTTTTAGATTCAAACCTCCACCACCATTTACTTAACAGACTCTAATTTCTTTCTTTAACTTGACATAGCCCCAGCCCTCCTTCCCTTTAGCACTTTTGCACTTCTCTCCAATTCAGCAAATGAATTTTCCTCTCATAGCTTCTTCATTCCGACAAAAAGTCCCACTGATTTTTTTTCTATTTTCTTCACTGCATTTGGGATTTTGAACAGCGATAACGAATACAAGGGTGGGTTTGATAATGCCGCCTTTTCAAGGTTATCCACACCTGAGGGAGAGCTAATTTTTCTTCCAAGATGCTAGACTACTCTTTATCTTCTCAATCACAGGGATCCATGTCACCTTTGAGTTGTCTTATTGATTGCTCTATCCTCCCGCACTCCTCAGTCATCATCTTCTTACTCTTCGTTCATTCGGAATCATTCCTCACATGCTTTCTTACTACGACTAGGTGTTGCATATTTCCATAGTGAGGAGAGACCAGAGAGATATCAATGTCTTGTCATAAAACTCCTAGGAAGACTGGCAAACTTAGGACAACAAGAAGATGGATAAGGGGTATGATAATACGCACCAGTATCCAAACGTAACTCAGAAGAAGGATAATGATCACAGAGATATGAAGATGGTTCAGTATGATCATGATAGATATGGGATTCCAGATAGTAGTTGTATTAGCATAAGAATATCTATCTCTGCTGCAATGCATCACAAAATTATCCCACCAATAGTTAAAAAACAAAAGAGCAATGATAAAATCGAATGTTTGAAATTTTCTTATGTTTATAAAAACTCCTGCATCCAGAGCCTTCAAACTCTCATTTCTCACACATGTTTTAAAATCTTGGTACAGGAACATCATCAGCCAGCTCCTAAAACAATACGTATCCATAAGTATCAGAAGATACACATACACACAATATATCATTTGTAACATCATGAGCTTTCCGGTTTTTTTTTTTTTTTTTTTTGAAAATTAACATCAACATTATTGAAAAACTTGTGAGAAGTGAGCAAAGAACAAAAAACAAAGAATTACAAACTAATCATAGAACAAAGAAAATCACTATCTATTATATGTACAAGACTAGCCCAAGTTGATAAACTGTAATTGATCCAACGAAGACAGTTCAATACCGATACCTCCCTATTGTCAAAACAACGATCATTACGAGCTCTCCAAATTTTCCAAAAGATTGCCATGAGGAGCAAACGACGTAATGTCTTTGTAGATTTACCATCATCTCCACCATCCCAAGCCCAAATAAGAGCACAAACTGAGTTCGGCATTACCCAGTGAAAACTGAGAAGAGAAAGATAATGCTCCTAGATGTTTCTTGCATAAGAACGGTGGATGAATAAGTGGTCAACGGATTCCGCATCCCCCATACGCATCAAACAAATGTTTGGAAGAATAAAATACCGCCGTTGTAAATTATCCAATGTTAAAATACAATTCCTGCCTACCAACCAAAGGAACGCAGTAACTTCAAGGTGGTGCACCATACGACCAAAGATGATAAGGGAAATGAATGTGTTGATCCCGTGGGTAGAATCATGCAGCAACTTAAAAAAGGAACAAACTGAAAACTTGCCTGATGGATGAGCATTCCAAACCAAAGAATCAGTAGTTGAAGAGTCAGGTACAAGAGGGAGTAATCTGGACAATAAAGACATATACTCATCAAACTCTAAATCTGTTAAATTCCTTCGACACGGAGGGGCCCAGACCACTTGGTCGTTGAGAAGGGAATAACACCTATCAACCGTTATGTGTCTATCCATCATCGCCATAGCCAAATTCGGAAAATCAGTAAGAAAAGATCGTGTACCACACCATATATCTTCCCAGAATCGGATTCTCGTCCCAGAACCAAGAGAGAGAAATACCTCGCCGAAACAAATATTCAACAGAAGTGATCAATTTCCAAAAGTGGGAAGCACGATACAAAGTGGAATGTTTAACTCCCCATCCCCCAAATTGGAGACCATATTTTTCTGCAATGATATTCCGCCACAAAGTACCCTCTTCACATCCCAAACACCAAAGCCACTTACCAAGCATAGCTTGATTCATGATATCCAAATCCCAAATACCAACTCCTCCCTCTTTCAGCGGTCTACATACCTCTTTCCATTGTAACAAATGAATATTGCTGTTACTATCCGATTTATACCAAAGAAAATCTCTCCGTATTTTCTCCAAACGATTCAACACTGACTTGGGACATTTAAAAAGAGACATAAAATAAATTGGCATATTAGACAGAGCCGCTTTAATGAGTGTGAGACGACCACCCAAAGATAAATAACGACTCTTCCAAATGGATAATTTCAGCTCCACCTTCTCAATCGCCCCATCCCATTAAGAAATCGGAGGCTTGCCAACACAAAGAGGCATCCCAAGATATGTCATAGGAAAATAACCTTTTTTGCAACCGAATAATAATGCAAACTTTTCCTACTCAATGTCATCCAATCTTATGCCCAGAATTTCACTTTGGTAATATTGATTCGAAGTCCTGAGACTGCTTCAAAGCAAACTATAAGTTTACGCAAATTATCAACAGAAGATGCATCCGCACCAAAAAAAATAAGAGTGTCATCAGCATACTGTAAATGAGAAACAATAAGTCCCGACTTCACGACCTGAAAACTGCTAACCAATCCAGTTACCTCTCCTTGCTGCATCATTCTACTAAAAGCTTCTCCAACTACAATAAAAAGATATGAAGATAAAAAATCACCCTGTTGCACCCCTCGAGAAGATTTGAAGAAGCCAATGTATTGATATCCATACATTTAAATTACAACAAAAAAAACAAATACATATTGGGCACTGCATGTCCTACCAAACAAGATTCTGAGGCATGTTTCTCGTTCATCCTTAAGGCTGAATTTGGATGCACTAATGAATTGGATTCACACAATTACTCTAGTAGAGAGGACCCTATCAAATTGCAGTTACCTTACAATTCATAAAAGAAAGTCGCCTCTGTACAGGAACATCATCAAATTGGAGTTTGGAGCCTAGTTCCTCAATCGAAATACTAAGGCCGCTTTTGGACACACACACACACACACACACACACACACAAAAAAAAAAAACTGAATTGCAACTGTCTCGTTTGATCAAATGGAAATGACAAAAAAGTTAGAGATGTTTCCTAGCATTCATGAGGATGAAGTAGGCCCAAATTGTGGTTGCGTTCATTTCATGCCCTACTAGAAAGCTTAGTTGAAATTTGGAGTTGAAACCTTTGCTATGAATGCTACTGAAGGAAGCAAGGAATCATTTATCATCACAATGGCAGGCCACTAATTGTAATTCAATTGAAGAGTGCATTAAAACACACATGAAAGATGGTATTATCACTGTGGTGGGCCACTAAGTGTAACACAATTCAACAGTGCATCAAAACACACACGAAAGAAGGCATCCATAACTCGACAATTTCCATTTTCCTAAACTAGCAACTGCATTTCAACCCAATTCAATTTAACAAAGCAAACAATAGCAGAATAAGGGGTCGTTTGGATGCCTATAAGTTGGGTAGTGGGAAGTGACTTACCTGTAACTCACTTACAGGCAAATCTTCCAGGCAACTTACATGGGGAAGAAGTGGGATTTCACTTACCTGTAAGTGAGTTACAACCCAATGGTCAGATTTTTTGAAATTGTTGTTGCAGGGGGAAGACACACAACAGTCAGATTCCCAAACCCATCCACCGGAATCATCCATCTTTCCAACCGGCTTCTCCTTTCTCCATCCTTCCTGGCCTTTCACAGCACAAGGTATGGCCTCTCTCTCTCTCTCTCTCTCTCTCTCTCTCTCTCTCTCTCTCTCTCTCTCTCTCTCTCTCTCTCTCTCTCGGCATCAAGAAAAGGGAGAGCTCTCTCTCTCTCTCTCTTGGCATCAGGAAAGATCTTTACCTCAAATCTCAACCATGATTTCAACAAATCAGATTTCTCCCCCTTTTACAGAGGAATTGCAGAGAGAGAGAGAGAAAGACGATTGGTTTTGATGAAAATGACTCCAGTGTGCGTTTAGAACAACACTCTGCCCCAAAGGTTCGTGTATACTACCGTTTTGGGGTTTTCGGCTTTTGTTCAAATGGAGCCCACTGTTCAATGATCCAAAGCATTGAGTATATGATCATCACGTGGATAGCTTGCTGATCCAAAATCTCCCAGATTTAATGATCCTACCTAGATGATGTTTGACCTTTTTCTTTGTTGAATGTGAACAGTTGTTGTAACCGTCTATATTTGACCGTATATTTGGGGTATGTGACTCTTCCAACCATGGGCCATCCTTATCGGCACCGATAATATTAACAGTCTAGATCATTGAGCTATGGGTCCCACTTGTCTTATTCAAAACCCAAAACACGAACAACACTATGCAACCTTTTGGCCCAAACATTGTATAATTAGTCTGAAATTCAGCCACTCATCTTCTCATCCAGCTAAACCATACACGTGTATTGCCAAAAACACATGGCAACATGGCACACTTGTGTGCGATCTAATCCTTCCTATAGTTATGTAGGCATAACTTGGCCACTAAATTTGGCCCGTCTACTAATCACCAGTATTTTGAATCTGTGGGCCCACTTTTGGGGCCCACCTGATTATTGGTTTAGCCTAAGAATTGGCTCAAAGATTCATCAAGATAGGCTCAACCCAATGGCATATCTTATGTCAAGCTTTTTTAAATGTGATTTGAAGATTTTAGAGTGATTCCCTACTCTTAAGTTCTATTTAGTATGAATATACATTTACTTACCTGTAAGTGGCTTGCAGATTACCCAAACACAAAAAGACTACTTAGCTGTGACTTACAACTAACATCCTAACAGGCAGCATGTCACTTTCATGTGAAAGACAACTTAGAAACTTACAGGCATTCCAAGGACCCCTAAAATTTTCATAACAATCTAATGCATGTAAATAGACCAAAAAAGAAAGGAAGGAAAAAACATCTAACTGTGGATTCTAATTCCTTTCATCCAACATTATCAAACCAAAAAATTTTCATCAAAAATCAACACAAAACATATCAATGGTGCAAAACCTGCGAACAGAAATCTCCTTCCTTTTTTATATTTCCATTATTTCATTCCATGACGACTTTGGCACCAAGTGCCTTCATCTTCTCGATAATCTGCTCGCCTTCCTCCTTCGAAACCCCCCTCTTGATCACAGCCGGCGTCTTCTCCACCAAATCCTTTGCCTCCTTCAGTCCCAAATCTGTAAAGCTCCTCACCTCCTTAATTACTTTTATCTTTGCCGCCGCATCATACGCATCTAGTCTCAGCTCAAACACCGTCTTCTCCACCTTCTTCTCCTCCTTGGAGGCCCCTGCCTTGGCCAGCCCTGCTGCCGAACCCATCACCGCCCCAGCGGCACCAGGCTTCATAACCCCGATGATCGGCGGCTCCTGCATCCTGAGCTTCTTCATGATGATCGATGAGAGCTCAGTGGTCTCAGAGAGGGTGAGGCTGGAGACCTCGTCGACGAGGCGGAAGACACGGTCGGTGGGGGGAGATCGGTGCTCAGTGGGGTCGAAGGTGGATGGATCATAGTCGGCGGGGAGCTTGCGTTGATCAAACGGCTCAGGCTCCTCGTCTTCATCATCCTGATGGACGGCTTGATTTGCAGCGAGAGTGGAGTTTGGGGTGGCCCAGTTGAGAGTAGTAGGGTATAAGGGGATGAGAATGGATGGCTTTGATGAAGAGAAGAAGATGAGGGTTTTTGGGAAGTAGGGACGGAGTTTTGAGAGGAAGAAACTGCTCATTTGCTTCTTCTTCTTTTTTCAATCGAAGGACAACTTAACGGCCTGGATCGAAGAGCTGCTTTTGGCCCAGTTTGATCAAGGGTTCCAAGCTGATTTGGATGGAATGAGGAGGACGAACTATTTATTGGCCATTTTCGTGCCTGTCGAAGGCTCGCTGAAGACTCCTGAGTACTTTTGGGGGAGGAGAGAGATTACCAAGCAGGCAGTGGAGGCGACTTGCCTGTGCCCGGCCACATGAAGTTATATGTGGTGGGAAGCTACGTGGAGTTGAGCCCAGTGAGATGCCCGTGAGAAATCCACTCCGTCCATCAATTTCGCGAGACTGCATTAGGCCAGGAGTTCGTAAACACTCACCTTCGGCTACAAGGTTGGTTGAGATAGCTGAATGAATGAAGGTTTATACCCGTAAATCCCATGTCCAAATCCAACTAAACTCACCCTTGTAAGCCCCAATCCATAGCCCAACTCAAGCCTGAACCAGTCAACTCACCCCTAGACATCAGTCCGAAAAACCCCCCGAAAAAAAATCAGTTCAAAAATCCTAAAAAAGTCAAACTTGATGAGTCAACCCACTGAGTCAAATTACCAAGTCAACTCACTGGGTCAGTCCAACCCTTGCACCTAGTCAACTCACCTAGTCAGTTCATCTTTCAAACCCAGTTAATTCACCTAGTTCCGAGCCACAGCTTCGGAGCAACTCCGTGTGAAACTTAATCTTAATGCGGAATAATCGGATCGTCTATGCATCGAATAATGGAGATTCTATACTGTAATCTGAAAGCTATACCTGATTGGGAAGACATTCCCGATGCCGCCGTATTGCCGAGAAGAACTCCTGGTCTTCCGCACCTAACACCTTTAGGAGAACCTCTCAATGGGGACTAGGGTTTCTCTCGTATGTTGGTGAGGGGACCAAGACATATATTTATAGGAAAGAGGGCCAGAGAAGCTTACCCATCACACTTCTCTCCTCTAAGGTCTCCACACCGTAGGTTTCCATGTCTGGCTTAATAACCGCGCATAGGAACCACGGTTCAAGCGTCCCGCCCCAAACCTATTTGCAATGATCACAACTGTAGTGGGGCCCACTGAATCGCTCAATCTGAATAATCCAACGGTCATGATCTAAACCGATGATCATGTGTGGCCCACCCAATGGAGTCTTACATTCTCCCACTTGGGCTACACTGATCTCAGAAGGAAAACAAAACATTTATTTTAATTTTGTGAAAAACATTTCATAAAACATGTTTGTTTCAAAAGTTCCTAATGGGCGCCCTACTGATTTCAAAACAATACCGTTGGATAATTATGAGCAACGCTTGTCAGATCCGGTCCATCAAGACCACTGATATTGAATCATGGTAGTCAACACAACATTTTATATTTGCGAAGTGTGACGAATCACGATCACAAATACCAATAGCTTTAACGACATGGATCATTGATATGGGGTGTGGTATGAAGATTACACGTCTCATGTGATCATACGTGTTTATCTTCAAGTGGTCCTACTGAACGTGTCTCCAAGACACAAAACCAAAGTCTTGCTTACTCAAAACTGAATGTGCACACTGAAGGAGAAGCAAGATATAAACTGAAAAACAGAATCATCAATGCATAAAAGATATCTCAAAAATGTCTGGACATAATCGGATCATACATGAAAACTCCCACTACTGAAATACATCATTGGGATCAACAACTCCCATAGATGTCACATGCTCCTTAAAGAGCGTGATAGGAAGGCCTTTAGTGAGAGGATCCGCTATCATCTGCCTTGTGTCGATGAGTTCCACAGACACTTGACGATTCTGAACTCTCTCCTTCACAACAAGATATTTGATGTCAATGTGCTTTGACCTCGATGAATGCTTGTTGTTGTTGGAGAAGTTAACTGCAGCTGAACTATCACAATAGATTTTCAATGGTTTCGGGATCATCTGCACAACCCGTAAACCAGAGAAAAAAGCTCTGAAGCCAGACCGCCTGATTCGTGGCTTCATGACAAGCTACATACTCTGCTTCCATGGTAGATGATGCCGTAATTGACTGTTTCACGCTTTTCCATGATACGGCTCCACCAACCATCATGAATACATAGCCCGAGGTGGACTTCTTGCTGTCGAGACAACCAGCAAAATCTGCATCTGTATATCCTACCAACTCCAAATGGTCGGATCTCCTGTATGTGAGTTCGAAGTCCTTTGTCCTTTGCAGGTAGCGCAACACTTTCTTTACAGCTATCCAATGATTCATTCCTGGATTGCTAAGGTACCTACCCAACATTCCAACCACAAAAGCAATATCTGGACGCGTACAGACCTGAGCATACATGATGCTCCCTACTGCTGACGCATACGGAATAGCTTTCATCTTGTCCTTCTCTAGGTCATTCTTAAGACACTGAAATTGACCAAACTTGTCACCTTTTACAATATGTGCTTGGCCAGGAGCACAACCTTGCATGCCAAACCTTTCGAGAACCCTATCAATATAGGCCCTCTGCGACAGGCCAAGTAATCCACGTGATCTGTCCCGGCTAATCTGAATGCCGATGACAAAGGAAGCATCACCAAGATCTTTCATCTCAAAATTTTGAGATAGAAATTTCTTAGTCTCACGCAACAATCCAATATCACTACTGGCCAATAAAATGTCGTCAACATACAAGACCAAAATGATAAACTTACTCCCACTGATTTTCACATATATGCACTCATCCGCAGTGTTTTCAATGAAACCATATGAGGAAACAACTTCATGAAACTTTAGGTACCACTATCGTGATGCCTGTTTCAACCCATAAATGGACTTCTTAAGTTTGCAGATCAGATGTTCTGAGCCTTTGGCTTTAAAACCTTCTGGCTGCAACATATATACGTTCTCCATTAGATTTCCATTGAGAAACGCAGTTTTTACGTCCATTTGATGTAGCTCTAAATCCATATGAGCCACAAGAGCCATAATGATCCTAAAGGAGTCTTTCTTAGATACAGGTGAGAAAGTCTCCTTAAAGTCAATGCCCTCACGCTGAGTGAAACCCTTTGCAACTAGTCTGGCTTTATACCTTTCGATATTGCCCTTAGAGTCCAGTTTGGTTTTAAATACCCATTTGCAACCAATCGGCCTAATCCCTTCAGGCAATTCAACAAGGTCCCAAACTTTGTTGTCCTTCATGGATTTCAATTCATCCTTCATGGCATCGAACCAATGAGAAGAATCCGCACTTTGTTCGACCTGTGAAAGGGATACAGGATCCTTTTCAACCCCAATGTCAAACTCATGCTCCTGCAAATAGACAACGTAATCGTCTGGTATTGCAGATCTTCTCTCTCTATGTGATCGTCTTAATGGCTCATTATTCTGAATTGGGTTTTCCATTTCCTCATCAGTGGGTTGTATTTGAGGTTGTACATGGTCGTCCATAGGGATCTCAGGGTCCACTGCTGGACGGACAACCATGCTACTCTGAATGATTGTGGTGGGAACCACAATCCGCTCTTCCTCAAATACAATATCTCTTAAATTTGTGCTCCCACTATCTTCAGTGTTCTCAATAAACCTAGCATTCCCAGTCTCAATGACTCTCATGGAATATGATGGACAATAAAATCTGAATCCTTTTGATCTTTCTGGGTATCCAATAAAGAAGCAACTAACAATTCTAGGGTCAAGTTTTCTTTCATGCGGGTTATACGGTTTGGCTTCTGCAGGACAACCCCATACATGAAAATATCGTAGACTAGGCTTTCGGCTTGTCCACAATTCATATGGAGTTTTCATTACAGCCTTACTTGGGACCCTGTTAAGGATATGCACAGCCGTTTTCAACGCATCACCCCACAAAGATTCAGGCAACGTAGAATTACTAATCATAGATCGCACCATGTCCTTTAGGGTGCGATTACGCCTTTCCGCTACACCATTCTGCTCTGGAGTACCAGGCATGGTGTACTAGGGCGACGATGCCACAATCTTGTAGGTATCTAGCGAATGGACCTGGATTACGCCCAGATTCGTCATACCTTCCGTAGTACTCACCACCACGGTCGGATCTAACGACTTTGATCTTCCTGTCAAGTTGATTCTCGACTTCAGCTTTATAGATCTTAAATGTATCCAGGGCGTCTGATTTTTCATTAATAAGGTATAAGTACCCATAACGAGAATAGTCATCTATAAAAGTGATAAAATACTTCTGCCCATTCCAAGATGCTGTAGGGAACGGTCCGCAGATGTCTGTATGAATCACTTCTAAGAGTCCTACGCTCCTAGTGGCACCCTTTTTTCCTTATTCTAGTCTGTTTACCTTTAATGCAATCAATACAAACCCCAAAGTCTGAGAAGTCTAGGGAGTGAAGAATTCCTTCACGTACAAGCCTTTCCAATCTCTCACGAGAGATATGGCCTAATCGCCTGTGCCATAGCATGGAGGAATTCTCACAATCTAAACTTCGTTTGATGCCTTTAGTGTTTCCATGTGATGAGTTAACGCTGTATACATGTGAAACATCCAAATCTAGCTGATAAAGGTTATTAACTAAAGTGCCAGAACCAATCACAACTGAATCATAGTAAATGCTTAATTTTCCATTTGCAAATTTAAACTCATAACCAAATTTGTCCAAACGATAAATGGAAACCAAATTGCGCCTTATAGAAGGCACACAAACAGTATCTACTAGATCAAGAAAGTGTCCTGACGATAACCTAAGCCTACAGACTCCAATAGCTTCCACGTTTGCTCTAATGCCGTTCCCCATATAGACTGATCTCTCTGCATCAGTTGGCGTCCGGCTTTGGAGCATATCCTGCATGGAATTACAAATGTGAATAGTTGCACCAGAATCTATCCACCAGGAGTCTGTGGACATATCAGCTAAATTTGATTCAAAACAGACTAAAATATGGTCTTTACCCTTAGAAACGAGCCATGCTTTAAAATCTTCACAATCCTTCTTCTGATGACCAGGCTTCTTGCAGAAGAAGCAGCCATCATTAGGACCCTTCTTTTTCTTCTTAAATGTCTTTCCAGACTTAGGCTGATTGCCACCCGCAGTACCCGTAGAACCTTTTCCTGAAGTGTGCTTTCTTTTCTTATTTCCTTTTCGTCCTTGACCAGATGTCACTAGGTGTGCACTTTGTGTCTTGCTCGACCTTCTGAGTCTCTCTTCCTCCTGAACGCACTGAGATATCAGTTCGTTCAATGTCCACTTTTCCTTTTGAGTATTGTAGCTGATTTGGAATTGACTGAATTGTGGAGGGAGGGAGTTCAGAACCAAGAAAATCAGGAGTTCATCCTCAATCTTAAGGTCTAATGCGCGGATTTTAGCCACCACATCAGACAATCCACCAATGTACTCCCTGATATTTCATTGACCGTTATAGGTGGCTTGAGTCAATTTATGTAAAAGTGAACTCAGCTCAGCTTTATCCGATTTCTGAAATCGTTTTCCTATTTCAGTCAGGAAATCTTTAGCTTTCTCAGTGTCGGGCATGACACCCTGCATGGTCTCAGAAATCGAGTTCTTTATGATTTTGAGACACATCTTATTTGACTTGGTCCAAGCCTTGTAGTGAGCCTTTGCTGAATCCGTACTAGAGTCAGTTGGAGTAGGAGGCTCTACTTCCTCCAGGGCCAGATCCAAGTCCATGCAACCTAAAACTATTTCAACGGACGACTTCCATTTGGAATAGTTGGACCCAGTAAGCAAAGGTATGGAATTGAATTGTGTTGGAATATTGGAAACAGTCATAGCTGGACATTCAAAGCATAAAAACTCACTTAATAAACAAGTCCCATATAACAATGCATAAACATAAACCACAAATATCATGCATGTATGTTCATTCGATTGATTTGGGCCTTCAATCAAATGACCCAGAATGATGATGGGCCATAATCATCAAAATCTGGCAAGAGCCCAGCGTATCATCACGATTCCTCCTTTGGGCGAAATTGTAACATACAGGAGGCTCTACTAAATCATGAAGCTGACCAATGTTGGTGAAATAAATCTAAGACGTCCATCACCTTTGGGTGAAATGAATCTCTCAGACCTATATCACCATCACCAACCACTTCATCCCGCTCACATCCAGCCAAACGATGATACTTCTTTGTTCTGACCACCGCTTGCTTGAATATGAACGCAACTGAATGCAATCCTATAATGGAGGGTTACTGAATTTCAAGTACAGAAGTCTAGAAGTAGAAATCTTCGCCAATTGAGGTCACTTTGGTGGCTAACACAATAAGCTCCAATCCCTACTTCCAGACCCAAGGATTGCTATATGGTTCTGCCCATAATGAACCATTCTGTAAGAGTTCTAGTTCGGCCTAAAACATGGCTGATGTTGACCGCCCGTAGGCTCAAATGTATTCTAAAGAATGGTTGGTTTATATTCTTAATGGTCAATAACTAAATATCAGCCACAAACACATGGGTAATGGCTCCATTTTAGGCCAAATCAGAACTCAACAGTATATAACCATATTTACTGAATTACTAGGGCCATTTATCAAGTGTAACCTACTAACCATCAATTAATATATATAGGTTTCATTTGTACTGAATGGCGCAACTATAATTAATTCAGTAGTTAAATTCATCTTGGGCAATGGGCCCAAGTATCCAAAAATGGGCCCCTAAAGGTCCAAAAGAAGTAATAATCCATCAGGTCCCATATGGTTGTACCTGATTAACATAAAATGAGCCACTAAAATTAAGGCTTAATCAGACTTAAAACTAGGCCCACTTAATGGCTTAAATAGGTTGGATAGATTGGGCTTCAGCCGGGCTGATGGGCCTGACCCACTGGACTGGGCCTGTATGGCCTGGCCAAATGGACCGGGCCTGTCCACTGAGCTGGATCTGTCTGGCCTGTGGCGAAATGGACCGGGCCTGTCCACTGAGTTGGATCAAGGCCCAGTGCGTGGCCCAACCCAAATTTTTTTTTTTTTTTTTAAACGGCAATACGCTGTATGCCCTAAAATTCCAGCCCCATCCATCTCCTTCCAAAAAAAAAAAAAATTTCGCCGCCAGCAAACGGATGAAACGCTAGCCGCTGCCCCTCGACTTCGTGCTGTCCAAAATTGGCAACCGGACGATGGCCGTTGCCAGTCATCGTCGTTGCTGAATCCGGCTGATGTACCGCACCACAGCTATTTCAGGAAACAACGGCTGCTGCACAGAGCCGCTGCCATTGTCGGGAGGCGTTTCCAAAGACGATCGCCGGCCAAGATCTGCGGACATTGTCATCTTGACCGTTAGCCTGTTCCAGTGGCTGCCAACTCGGTCATTCATGGCCGCTACCACAGGCGAAACCCACCACCTGTTGCAGCTGCAAAATCTGGTTTCTCAAGGTAGGTGGTGACAATCTCACCTTCCGCCCCATCTTTGCGGTGCTGCCCGAGTCAATAGGTGGAACGATGGTGCAGATCAGCCGGTTATGTAGAATGATGTCGGGTTGTGATTTCAGCCCCTGTGCACAGCAACCTCTCCCCTTTTTTTTTTTTTATTTAACTGAATGGAGCTCCGATGATTGGAATCCGCGGCCGATCGGGTTCCGATTGGGATCCGGTTCCGATTGGAGTCCAGTTCCGATTGGGAGTCCGGTTCCGATTGGAGTCCGGTTCCGATTGGGAGTCCGGTTCCGATTGGAGTCCGGTTCCTGATTCAATGGCTTGCCGATCTGAATGGCCAAAACTTACAACAATCTGGCCAGATCGGGCCTGCTATTATCGGGCTGGCTGGATTTCCATGGCCGACAATAACCATGGTTGCAGATGTCCATGGACGGTTGAGATTTCCAGTTCGGCTTCAATGATTACAACAAATGCTGGAAATAGGATTTTCCACTATACGATTCCTTAGCAACATGGCTGATTTACAATCATCAATACATGACCACAGGGCCACACGCCAATCCACAAGCATGACAGATATGTGGCGTGAAAAGGAAATCGTAAATACACTGAATCTACCATATTCATGCATAGGAAGGCTCTGATACCAACTGTGAAACTTAATCTTAATGCGGAATAATCGGATCGTCTATGCATCGAATAATGGAGATTCTATACTGTAATCTGAAAGCCATACCTGATTGGGAAGACATTCCCGATGCCGCCGTATTGCCGAGAAGAACTCCTGGTCTTCCGCACCTAACACCTTTAGGAGAACCTCTCAATGGGGACTAGGGTTTCTCTCGTATGTTGGTGAGGGGACCAAGACATATATTTATAGGAAAGAGGGCCAGAGAAGCTTACCCATCACACTTCTCTCCTCTAAGGTCTCCACACCGTAGGTTTCCATATCTGGCTTAATAACCGCGCATAGGAACCACGGTTCAAGCGTCCCGCCCCAAACCTATTTGCAATGATCACAACTGTAGTGGGGCCCACTGAATCGCTCAATCTGAATAATCCAACGGTCATGATCTAAACCGATGATCATGTGTGGCCCACCCAATGGAGTCTTACACTCCGAACCTCGGACCTGTAGCTTTTTTACTTCAGGTTCGGGGGTCGTGCGCTCTGAAGCTGGAGCAGATTGTCCGTATGGGCAGCTCATACATATTTACAAGAGCTGTCATCCTTTGCAGCTATAAATACCCCATTCCTCTTTCGTTTCTAACATCCCTCAACATTCACTTCTCTTCTCTTCAGCCCGAGAGTTCTGAGTCCATCTCCATCCATTTAACTTATTCCTCCATCAAGGAGAGCTCGAGTGAGAAGAGTCTAGCCCTGGTTCAGCCCAACCTGACCCTGGTTCAAGCCTCACAAGCTGCCTAGGTCCCGATCTTAGCCGCTCGAATCTAACCCTTGTGACACCTCCGTCCATCCAACTATTCCTATATCAGCATCATCTCATTCATATCTACCATAAGTGCAACATTTCTTATTCTTCCAACCCCCATGCTTGTCATTCTACTACAAACACTTGATCAGGTCTTAACATATGCTCTGAGGCTTGCCGATTCACCCGGAACTTACTCATCAGAAACTCTGGCCGATCAAACACACAACATGCATCTCACATAATGCATTTGTCAGTTCGAGTATATGCTCTGAGCTTGCTTATTAATGGTAACCCGCCCTTCAGAAACTCTGACTGTTCAAACCCATATTCATGCACAATATCATTCATGAGAATGTACGATGAATAAATCAGACTTTTAAGTATTAAGTTCGATTCTGTGAAGTAAAGACTGTACCTTGGTATAGGCAGAGTAGGGTGCCTAACATCTTCCCACCCTGTAACTGTGATCCCTTACCTCGAATCTCTGACCGCAAATCAAAAGAATCATTTTAGAGGAAGGAATATTCGGATTCCCTTCTCTAATGTTTCTACGGGGTCTAACCGACTGTAGATTCGAAATAACTAGCTAGTGGCGATTCTGATCTTATACGAACTCATCCAAACATATCTAGTTTAACCCAACAATAACACGACAACCGAAAAAACCCTCGAGAAAGAGGCGAGCCAAGTAGCACAACGGCGATTCGTGCAACCCCTTTTCGAAAGGGAGGGCCGAGAGAGTGGAAAGGCGAGCGTCCACAGAATGGCAACTCCGCTGGGAAATGAACTAGTCCCACTCGTTGTGATCCAACTTAAAAAACAGAATCCTTCCTGTACTTGAAAGTTAATAGTCCTCTTACAATCTCATTTGCATAACATCCAATCTATAAACAAAAATAAAAATAAAAAATCCCAAAACCCAAAAAATAGAGCATATTCATCACCATTGCGCCTCCTCGGGCTCAATGTCTTCGAAAACAGGCAGCTTCCTTACCACAGCATAATAGCACCCAAGTTCAGCAAGCCATGTCCAACCACAAAGAAGAAGCTCACCTCTTCCTTGCCCTCGACATGGCCGAAGCACAACTTCCAGCGCAAAAATCGATTGAGAACACGCCAATCATGCAAGAATTGGCACAAGGAATGAGAAACATGCAAGAAATGTTCTTGCAATTCATGCAAGCACAAGCTACCGCAGTAGCCAGCAATCAAGTTGGCCCAATTTAGCCACCTCAACAACCATCCAGGGCCCTCCCAACTTCCAATTTATCCCAACCACAACCGCCAGGGATCACCCAGGACTTTTGATACCCTCCTAATAGGGGCCTTCAATCAGAACAACCCTCAACCTCAGGGTGTTTCTTCTAGTATCCTCCCATAAACGGGAGCCATTTTCAGTCACATCCCACAATCAGAACTCCCAGTCAATTCCAACATCCTTTCCCTAATGGGAATTTCAATCAATTTCAACATCCTCCCATGGTCAAGGTTTCTTTGCACTCTCCCTTCTCAGCTCCAGTCTAACAAAGTCCTTATAATGAGAGTAATCACAAGGTCCAACCTCCTTCAACTAGGAATCATAAGAGCATCAGTGACACTAATTATTACGAAAGAGGGGTAGCTCAGGACTAGCAAGGGGCAAGATCTCCCTCATATAACCCCTCCGAAATCGAACAACTCCAAGAGCAGATGCAAGAGATGAAGAGAAAGTTGCAGAAGCAGCAAGGGGTAGATCTTCCATCCACCGAGAGCAGATGCAAGAGATGAAGAGAAAGTTGCAGAAGCAACAAGGGGTTGATCTTCCATTCCACTATGTTCATGGACCTCTATCCCTTTCCTGATGTAATGGTACCTCAAGGCTTTCAGGTACTAAAATTTAAAAGATATGATGGGACAGGGTGTCCTGTAGACCACCTACGAACTTTCTGTGGAGAGCTTGATGCCATGATTGGGCAATGACGGAGCATTGATCCGCCTGTTTTAGAAGTCCTTGAAAGGTGATGCATTAGAATGGTACATGTCATTGGACTACCATCGAATCAAGACTTGAGAACAGCTTTCTCAAGCATTCATCGATCGTTTCACGTACAATCTTAACTTAGCACCCGGGAGGGCGGATCTTGCTGTCCTAAGATAGAGAAATGATCAGTCATTATTAGCTTACGTTGGACGGTGGCGTGCTATGGCCGCTAGAATGAGGACTCCCATTGACGACGAAGAGCAAATCTCCATGATCGTCCACTCAGCAAACCCGAGTATCTCTGGATACCTTGTATCACACCCATATACAAACTTTACCTAACTCATCCGCGTTGGAGAACAAGTCGAAGCCGCAATAAGGGCTGGGATGATCTCCCCTTGATGGCCTCATCAGACCTCTCTGGTACAACCGATAGTGGAAGGAGAGCCTGTTTGATACGAGAACAAGAAAGACAATGTTCCCATCTCCCATCCAATGGAAGAAGAGGATCTTGTCGCCTCTACCGAATGTGCACTATTCCTCCCTCAACAGGGATAACCGCAGCAGCAACATTAACAACCGAGATGGGACCCACAGTTCCCTAATCTAGGTTGGCAAGGGGCACCCCTAACCAGTCTAATTTCATAACCCCTCATCCTACTAGGGGCGTCTCCAGTTGGTCCAGTCTCCGCGATGTAAGGGGCACGTCCTACCTATCCAGCTTTCATCAGCCAAGAAGAGCCTCCTCTCCAGTTTATTCATGCCATCGACTCTAGTTCAGAGTTCGAACCTCTCATCCTGCAAAGGGCACCCCCAGCTATTTTAATCTCAGAGCCTCTCATCCTACAAGGTGCACCTCCTATTATTTCAATTCCAAAACCCATCATCATGCAAGTGGCACTCCAGTTGGTACATTCTTGGCGTCATTGCTCAACTAGGGGCATAACCTGCCCACTCCAATCAACCAAGGAGACGATCTCCTTGTCGCAACATTATCCAATCAGGGGCACAACCTACACATCTTTCCAGCAAACAACCAGGGACACAACTTGCCCACAGCACCTGCCTATTCGGCTTCTACTCCAACCATCATCCTCCAAGAAGAAAATCCTTCCTTGGACAGCATGCCAAATACCCTAGCAAAGTTAGGGCCCGGCTTTAATTGTGTGGCCACTATCAAGGGAGTCGAAGGGGAGATTGATGTCAAGGTTTAGATCAGTCCAAAAACATCAACCATCACTCTTCAGGTCTTGGACATTTCAACTTCATTCCATCTCCTTTTCCGATCGGACCTGGTATCACAAAATTAGTGTCATCTCTTCAAATCCTCATTAAAGGGTCAAGCACATCTTCAGAGATAGGGCGATTACCATCATCACCAATCCCGAACAAATTCTCATGGTAGAAGCATCCAACCTTCGAGATCTTACCATCACAGTCATGGATGTACAATGCTCTAATGGGGAGGTCTCATTCTAAAGTCTTGAGTTTCACAATGCGAATTACTTCCCTCGCATATGTCCCATCAGATTGAACCGCGTCTTCTTTCCTGCCAAGCGTCAAACCTTCTACTATCAGCTTGAATATCAAGACTCAACGCGAGTCATGAAGGCTCAAGAAGATGTGGATAGAAGAAGATTACGATATTAGCCTACTTGGATTAGGAAACAAAAAGGTATCAGGAGAAGACAAAATCGTCAAGAAGAGGGCAATCCCTGCATCTACACACCAATCCAATTTATCAATGCAGGGATTACCTACCCTGATGATGAGCTGGATTCCGCCTTCAATGATCAAGAGAGAAAATTGAGTCTGACAAAGCTGCCTAAAGAAGACTTAAGCAAGGGGAAGGAATTTCCCTCGATCAATTGGACCACAATCCTAGTCCCACCTCAGCCAAATGAACCTGAAGAGTTGCAATACACGGGGGATGAGCTAGGGGAAATCACATCCGACACAGACTCAGAGTCTAGCCTTAGATTTATCATGACATTTGGGCGTGATGATGAGGGTTGGCCTACTGATCTTTTTGGCACTGCTCCTGAGGGGAAGGAGTGTAGGGTAGTAACAGGTTTGTAGCCTCATGACGGCACAATAAAAGTCAACAGTGCTCGGATCCCTGAGCTGAATCAAATAATCCCTGGTTCGCATCACCGTCTTGCTCAGGGTTCTAAAAAAAAAGGCTAAAAAAAATTAGAAGATTTAAAAACCTCAAAACAACGAATATTTCAAAAAATAAATCTCAAAATTTCACAAAGTCTCAAAAATTTCAAAAACTCAAGATATTCACAAAATTAAAAAAAAAAAAACCAAAAAATCTTTCAAAGCCAAAAAAAAAATCAGAAATCTTTCTTTCAATAAAGTGTCAAGTCTGTCTGTCAAAGCACTTGAGTATGAAGTTGACTCATATGATTACGACCTAGAGTTGGACTTCAAACTTAAAGGTTTGGACAAAGCCAAATGATGTGGAAAATGATGAGCTGACTCCCAAACTAAAAGGGTCTTCTCAAAAGTTTGAACAAAAAACCAATGTCATCTCAAAAAAATTTTAAAATTGTAAACGTAGGATCTCCTGAGACCCATAAAGAAGTGTGCATTAAAAATCCTTGTCCCTAAAAAATAAGCAGAGAATGATCGAATTTTTGAAGTCACGACTCCTAAATTTTGCGTCCTATAAAGACTTATCTAGACTCGATAAAAAACTCATCAAGCCTATCCAGAAGATGCTGCCAAAACTATGCTTGCATTCCATGCTGGAGTATGTGACTTAACGAATGATCGAAGAAACCTCGTGGCTCGATGAAGACAGATTGTTGCCAACATGTCAGAGAGCACTTCAAGTGTCAGTAGCGTGCACATCGGATCCATGTGTGTGCTTCGAAACTTTACAACCTGACAATGCTCCAGCTATTCCCTGTACGAGGTATCTACATCAGCAGAAAGATCGACTCAACAACATCTAGCGGTCATGGGCACCTACTTATGGCAGTCGATTACTTCACAAAGTGGATGAAGATAACATTCCAATCTCGAGTGATAATTCTCATGAAGAATGACATCATCAGTCGTTAAGAGTTCCCATATGCTATCAACATTGGCAATAGGACATTCTTCGGAATCTAAGGATGGAGGAGTTCTTCGAGAAGCTTAAAATCAGAAGACAGACCTACAAGTTCAAAATCCTGTCAACGTGAGTGCTGATGGAGAATGAAGTCGAAGAAAGAAAAGTTATATTAGGTGTGCAACAAGCACTGCCGCATCTATCGTACTCAAGGGGCAAGGCCCAAGGATCAGAGAAGTTCTTCCAGGAGGTGCCCTCAGGCTCACCAACATGAGAGGGGTGGATCTTCCTGAGCTAATCAACATCGATAATGTGAAAGTCTTTCACGGGTAAACCAATCCAACTTTATCAAGAGTTACATTAGTAGAGCTGAAGTCAAAAGGTCAAGGCTTAAGACCTCTAAGAATCACATTCCTGTCCACCAATAAGTGTTCCAAATAAATTGTTCAAAAGCTAAAGAAAAAAAAAAGCGAAGAAAAGAGAATAGAGCAAAACAAAAAGGGAAAAGAAAGAAAAAAAGAAAAAGAAAAATATGGGCTTAAAAAAGGGGGGGGGGGGGGGGGGGGGGGGGGGGCACTCAACCCAAGAAAAGAAGAAAGGTCAACCCAAGAAATACATGTATCCATCCATTCATCCACCTCAGAAGGGTCTGTAGCTAAGGCCGACAGCTCTGCTATCATAACTTAAGATAAGGGCCGAAAGGCTACCATTTGTCGGCAACAACGGATTCCCGACCTCTGGCCACCTCATTTATCCAAAAAAAAAGAAAAAAGAAAAAAAAAGATACATATAAACGAAAGGACAATGAAAACCCGAAAGGGCGCTCTGAGTAAAAACAGTAGGCATATAACAGACTTGGTGAAAACCCGAAAGGGTGCCAAGGGTAAAAACAACATGGCTGCCAAGGGGCAGGCAAGATTAAATATCCTGGACGTGGTGAAAATTCGAAAGGGTGCTACGGGCAAAAATGACGGGCAAGCCAAACGCGGTGAAAAACCGAAAGGGCGCTATGGGTAATGATGACTAAGAAAAAGAAAAAAGGAAAAAAAAAAACAGGTATATGAAAGATCCAGATGACATGAAAACTCTACGGAAGTAAGGATAACGGCAATGAATCGAGAATTCTTTTAGGCTCTGCCCAAATCCTAGGGCAGGACACCATTGTGTATTACTTTAAGGGATCGGGATCCTTAGTGAAAGATTGGAAAATCGAGTATGACATTCAGCTTAGTAAAATATTCTGATTCCTACATCTAAAAGCAAAAGTCTAAATCACGCACAAATAGACAAGCACTTGGCACAAATTTTCATTTCATACATGATTTGCATACAAATATTTTTCACAAAAAAAAAATTATTTTTCCTTATTCATATATATGCAAAAAAATAAATAAATCTTATAGGGTTTTCAAAATAAACGTCCTCTAGTAAACCAATGAGGTGCCTTCCGTGAGTGCCTTTCTCCTGGTCATCTTCCCCGAACGGTAGGTATCTCTCCCCCTACTTCCATACTTTAATACTTTTGCTAAAGTGCTTTCTTTCCTCGCAGGTACCATAGGCAGTCCAAGATCAGCCCATCAATGTCCATCATGGTGGCCCCATCTCCACCATCAATCATGCCATCCACATGGCCCACATCCAAGGGATACATAGCCCCACCTATGACCTCTCTCCCAAAATCCACTCCTACCATTCAATTCTCCATAATTCAATGCCCCCATCAAATATGAAAATTCAACATCATGGCCATTAATGGGGGCATTCAAAGCATCTTCGATATTCAAGCCCAAGTTTCTATCAACTACCTCATTCAAAGCCCAATCTACTCCATCCATTAAATACATCTTAACCTCATCAAAATCCCTGTGATTTTCCAATGCATGGAACCCATCAATTTCATTCATTACAGCCCCTAAATCCCCACCATCTATTGTTGGAGAAAGGACAAAATAAGAAAATGACAAAAGAAAGAGAGAAGAGGAGACAAAAATAAGATTCATGGCTGCAAATCGAAGGGCCAGTGCAGAGAATATGGGAGATAAGGACAGGGAGCTGCTGGGAATGTCCGAATTGGGACCAATCCAAACAGCACATGAGAGAAGGCTTAGGCGGCCCCCAGGGGGCCGCCAGTACAAACGCTCCACCTCTCCCATTGCGGGATTGGCTCCGGAGCCCGGTGGTAGGTGAGCTTGTCAGTCTATGTCAGCATATGACACCCTGGGGTCGCTGTACCTTCGATGCACCCCAAATTTGGACAGAGGCTGATTCAGACCGTCTAAAGCATTCCTCATAAGTCAAATTATGAAGAGCTATGTTCAAAATGGGTCTAATCAGCCCAAAAAGATAAAAGTTGACCAAGTGGGGTCCACAAGCGATTCAGACCGTTTAAAAGTTGAACCATCATGATCCAAACCATTGAAGAGCTTCCTCAAGCTACCATTCTTCAAGATCAAGGGTCCAATCATTAAGATCTGGCTTCCAAGTATGAGAATAGAAGTACAAGAGGGCCTACATGGCCCATTCAAGCAATCTGGACCACTCAGCCTCATAAGAAGCTAAATGTAACAAGGTAAGTATGCATTTTCAATAAAAACCGATCTCGACCTCAAACATTCGAGATGAGAATCCGGGTCATTCTAGAAAAATAAAAAAATATATCCAGTCTTGCCCCTAAATTGTGGTCCGAAGACCTTAAACTACGTTGGGATCAAGTCCCGAGTGATTTCTCAATAAAAATCGGCTTCGATCATGATCATCCAAGTCACGATCAGACAATCCGGACCTTTAAAAAAAATGTGCCATCATCTGTAGAAAACCATGGTCCGAAGACCTTAAACTACGTCGAGACCAAAATCCTGAGAGATTTCCAATAAAAACCAGTATAATCCTGATTGCTCGAATTGGGATTTAGCAACCCAGAACATTTAAAAAAATCATCAAAAAATATTTCTTGCAATCTTGTACATATTTTCGATCCGAAGACCTTAAACTACACTGGGATTAACTTCTCGGGGGACTTTTCTGCTTTCAAACAAAAACCGGCATTGACCTCGACCGCTCGGATCGAGGTCCGATAGTCCGGATCTTTTTAAAAAAGCACATAAAGAATGTCTTTTTAGTATGTATAAACCCGGGTCCGAAGACCTTAAACTACGCTGGGATTAACTTCTCGTGGGACTTTCCTGCTTTCAATAAAAAAAAAAACCGGCCTCAATCTCGGCCCTTAAAGTCAAGGTTTGATAACCCGGATCATTCCAAAAACACCAAAAAGATTTTAAGCTTTCCATAAAAGCCAGTACCAATCTCAACCATTCGAGTCAAAGTCTGGAACTTTCTCAAAACAAAAAAGATTTACCATCAATTTTAAATGCACAAATCTATCCCCAGCAGTCCGAAGACCTAAAACCACACTGGGATTAACTTCTTGGGGGCTTTCTCTCCCAACCTATTCAGGACATGGCTGACACTTAATCGTACGGGTGTCCAGAGTTCTCTAAGCAGGTAAGGGCCGAGACGGGCAGAACCCCACAATCCTGTTCGTGTTAAACGCACCGTGATAAACAACCTTAACTTGGACGTCGCTGTTGAATCTGACAGATGTTCCCTATTCCTAAAACTCATGAAGGGGATTAACGCAGTTGGGAGGTGAAGCGCATCCTCATGAAATTCTAAGAAGCATAAGACCCCAAACTAGATTTATAAAGGAAAATGTGAGGATGTGGTTCATTTTGTGGTCGAATTAGTCCGTCGGACGATACGTGGTCCATGTGCAATGCACATGAGGAACAGACAACTTTGTGGGTGTGTTGACTGAAAACCCTTAATCCCTTCATCCAAAATGTAAAACTATGGCACTTAACTATGTGAGACTCGTCTTGCTCGCTGACGTAAAATGGATCAGATGCCTCACTAGTAGTAGAAGCTGGAAGTGGATGAAAATTCCATATAATATCCTATATTTCAGAAAATCCAACAAAATACCAAAAACATTGCAAAATCATCTTTCAAAAAGTACAAAATATTTCTTTTCTTTTTAATAAGACCGATCTTCATCCTAACTACTCAGGAAGAGACTCGAATCATATATTTACAAAATCACAAAAATATTTCCTTTGTTTTCAACAACCGATCTCCATCCTGGCTACTCAGGTAAAGATTTGGATCAAATACTTGCAAAAATCACAAAAATATCACTATCCTCAGGAGTCTCGAACTCCACTCACCCACTTCATAGTTTGGGATGACGGATCCGATCATTCTCAAATTGGAATCTTAACAAAAACTGGCGACCAAACACCGTCACCATCACATCCATTCCATAAAAGAGTATCTTGAGGTTGCAACCTAGAACCTCCTTCATCCATTCCCAGCAATAAATGCAACAAAATATTGGGACGATGGATCTAATCCACCACGGGTCAGGATCTTGACCAACCCACTAACTGAACATCCGCACTAAAAAAAATCTCCAGGGAAGCAAAACCCTGCAAGCAATAAGCTCGAGTTCTCTGCATCCCCAGCAAAAGCCAAATCATTGGACGAGAAGAGAACGAGCCAAACCATGCATCCATCATCAAATATGCATCCACATGCATCAGCATCCATCGCATCAATCATCATGTTTACCTGCTTTCAAAATAAAGTCGGTTAGCCAAAGACCCCACAGGCATCCCTAGTGGAGGCACGTGCAAGCCAGATTTTCTTTTCGAAAAGACAAAAAATATTATATATATATATATAATTGCAAATAAAAACCCCACAGAGTATCACTCCCCAGAGTGGGTATCTTTTCAAAATTTAAAAATATTTTCTCAGTAGAGCGTTCGGCCTCCAAAACACTAAGAGATCTTCCATATCTTTGGGTAGGAGCTGACGCAAAAATCAAATAAGATCCGATGTCTCGCAGTTTCCTCAGAGACTATCGGATCCAATGCACTCAAGGTACGATCGGCCTCAACTCCAGTGTTAGGACGGTCGTACTAAATGCCAAGATACGAAAAGATGAAAGCCAAAAGGCTTGGTCAAAGAAACCATCTGAACGGTGGAAATGATGAATTGTAACCCAAGTATCAAAACCAGTAGATTGAGTGGAAAAAGTTCACCTGCACATACCTAGGCGTGGATGCCTGAAGTACCTTGACTGAGTCCAAGTCAAAGTAGTGGATTACCCGTAAGGTTGTGCATACGCAGGGCCATTAACCACTTTGACAGTCAAGTGAAACAAGTACTCCTGGAGTGATCCGAGAAAGCAACGAACAATCAATCATAGGGTCAGTAACCTCGTAAGACTATATGAACGCAGAGGCTCTGCTGTACCTTTTTGATGTTAGTACCGATCGGGAATGGAAGGGTTACGATTGGGTACCTAAGTTGCAGCTCATGCAGGGACGATAATAACATTTTCTCCAAACTCCTGCGGTATGTGCGAGTTATCCATTTCCAGACAATCAATTGACTCAGATACAAAGGCAAGCAAAGATTTTAGACCACGATCTATGAATGACCGGGTCAGAAGTGGGGTGTCCACTGTAAGACCCGTACCCTTATTTGCCCTCCGTACCCTTAATTTCCCGTGTCGGTACGTCCCGGACGGATTTGATTAGCGAGCCTTGATCGCGACCCTGTTTTAGTATCGTATCGACCCTAAGACCTATACTCCGGCGACCGCGTAGGCGCTGCGATTCCAACGCCGCGCGGCACGCCCCATTGTGATACCCGGTGTGAAAGTTATGATCGATTGCGTAATCCGAGGTGGGCCGTGCAATGTGCGTATGTCGTGGGCCCCACTTGCACAAATTCCAAGACCATGTCACATCAATCAAATCCACCATCATCACCTCACCCATACCTCTACCCATACCCCTACCCTACACACCCCATACCCCCCATCCCTCTCTCTCCTCCCAAAGTCAACTAAAGCCCATACCTCCCATACCCTTCCCATGCACCATCATCACCACCCTCATGATTCCTCTCTCTCCCCCCCCCATACAAGTCCATACGTAGGGGGAGAGGAGAGCTCATTTTTCTATAGCAAGAGGTTTGAGAGGAGAGAGAAAGAGAAAGAGAAAGAGAAAGAGAAAGAGAAAGAGAAAGAGAGAGATTTGTGAGATTTAAGAGAAGTAGGAAAGAGATTAGAGAGATTGAGGGTGTAGATCCAAGCTTGGAGGGCCCCAACCATCATCCGGACCGTCCGAATCGTCCGATCGTCAACCCGATCCAATCCAACCGTCCAACCATCCCTCGAGGTGAGTGCAAGGGGCATAAACCCCCATTTTTCTTAATTTACTTCATTTTCTTTGTTTTCTTTTGGGCCCACCTTGTGATGGGCAGTTAGATGAATGGATTAGATCATCCATGAATGGGCCCCACCTTCCTATTATAATAATAATAATAATAATAATAATAATAATATATAAAAAAAAGAGGAAGAGAGGCTACCCGCTGGACAGCCAGCGTCTAGAGGACGCTGCTGCCCAGCAAGGGCAGCCCTTTGGGCGTTGAGCAGGCCCCACACGTGGGACCCACCTTGATGTATGCACCTAATCCACGCCGTCCAGCTGTTTCTCCACCCCATTTTATGGCTGAACGCCAAAAATGAAGAAGATCCAGATCTCAGGTGGACCACACCATTGAAAACAGTGGGGTTGATGAAGCCTACTGTCGAAGCTTCTTGGGCCCACCGTGATGTTTGTGGACTACATCACCTACCCAATATTGGGCTTGTTAGGTCCCCAATGAGCTGAGGAACATGATGAATGGGGTGGATTGTCCATAAGTGGGCCCCACATGAAATGATCACAAGAAAAAAAAAATAAAACAAAAAAAAAATATATGAAACGCTGGAACGTCCAGCGTCTGGACGTTCTGACGCTGGAACGTCCAGCGTCACCTTGGACGTTGTAATGGGGTTCCCACTCGTGGGACCCACCTTGATGTTTGTGTTCCATCCACGCCGTTCATTTGTTCGCCCAGATCATTTAGGGCCAGGCCCCAAATTTGAAGCCGATCCAAATCTTAAGTGGACCGCACCGCATGAAACAGTGGAAATGATGATTTCTACTGTCAGAAATCCTTTGGCCCACCTTAGTGTTTCTGGAATGATTTAAATATCCAATATTGGGCTTATTGGGTCCCCCATGAGATGGGGAACCTGATGAACGGAGTGGATCAGACCCATGTGGGCCCCACTTAATATGAACACAAGAAACAAAAAAAAAGAAAGAAAATAAGAAGGAGAGGCAGCGTCGCTGACGCTGGTAGTACCAGCGTCCTTGCACGCTGGCTCGTGCCAGCTGGTGGGCCACTCGTGGGTCCCACCATGATGCATGTGCTGTATCCACACCGTCCATCCAGTTGGGGAGATCATTTTAGGGCATGACCCCAAGAATGAGTCAGATCCAAGTCTCGAGGGGGCCCCACCACAGAAAACAGTAGGGACAGTGGCCCTACTGTTGAAACCTTCTTATGGCCCACCATGATGTTTATTTGAGATCCAACCTGTTCATAAGTTCACACAGACATGGAAGAAGGAAAAACAAGAGTATTGGCTTGATCGGAAACTCTTGTGGGCCCCACTTGTTAAGAGTATAAAATAAAATAAAAAAATATATAAAAAAAGGTAAAATGCTGCTGCTGGACAGACAGCGTCCAGGGGACGCTGCTGCCCAGCAGCTTTAGTCTATATGGTCATTGTGAATGGGCCCCATTCGTTGGGCCCACCTAGAATGTATGTGCTTTACCTATCCCGTCCATATATTTTTCCAGCTCTTTTTAGTGGGCCATGCCATGGGTCAACAGTGCGAATAATGATCTCTACCGTTGAAACCTTCCCAGCCCTACAATGATGTTTATTTGTCACCCAACCTATCCATAAGTGGCCGAGCCCAAAAATTTAAGCATATCCTAATGTCAAGTGGACCATGCCATAGTGGAAATGGTAATCTTAAATGTTGAAACCTTTCTAGGTTCTACAGTGATGTTTATTTGCCATCCAATCTGTTCATAAGATCACATGGATATGGATGAAGGAGAAAACACAAGTATCTGCTTGATTCGAAACTTATTGGGACCAGATGGGTACCACGCTGCCCAGCAGGTGGCCCACCCTATGGGCCCCAACGTGATGTATTGATTAGCTTCACCATGATGTATCTGTTCTATTTATGCTGCCTATCTATTTTTCCATATTATTTTAGATACGACCCCAACAATGAGGCAAATTCAGATGTTAGATGGACCACACCCGTAGGGAATAGTGGTCATTGATGCCCATCATGATTCCTTCTTTAATATATATGATTTATCCATGCCGTACACATATTATCTCGACCTACCTTGTATGTGCGGGCCCAAGTATGGGGCCGATGTGGTCTCAAGTGGGCTATGCCACGAAGACCTTTACATTTCCAATGGGACCCACCGTCCGGGTCCCACTCTCTATATATATATTGGGCCTTTTAAGGCCAGTGTTACATGATATGTTGGTAACATGCTAGTATGATTAGCTTGATATGTCACACTGATAACATGCTTCGTATAATGAATACCATGCTCATTCATATGCCCATACGCATCATTTGTATGCCTGTTATGGATCATGATTAACCATAGCATATGCTAGTTGGCTTGTTATACTTAAGGGGACCTGTATGAGACAGGGTCGCCCCACATGATTGCGCAGTATGCGTAAGCTTGATGCATGATTTAGATTGTATGACTCATGCATTTCGCATTATGTATGTCACGATCGCTTTCACACCCTAAGAGCATCAGGGTGGTGGCCACCATAGTCACATCATGGTTGGCAGTATTGGACACCGGAAACTTGTTCTAGTACGTGGGCGCTATGGATGTCCTTGGGTGAAAGTCCCTAAACCCTGTGGTACCAGTAGGATGCTCTAGCGTCGAGACCGAGTGGATAACATGAGCGCCCGTGTGCCAAATACCAGTAGGCCGCGTCTCCCACTGTGTCGAGGTCGGTTGGAAAGGGGTGTGACCTTATCCGCCCGGGTGAAGTGGGCTGTAAGCTAGGTCGAGTCTGACCAGCTCATGGAATGGGTCCGCTATCGGCGAGCCAGGTGGGCATTGGCATACCACTGACGAGGCGGATAGTGAGGTCTTTTCTACTCGCTTGGTTATGCGCGCGATGTGCGGCAGCCAATATTAGAGTATACTAGACCCCGGTGATGTCCCAGATGAGAACTATTCTGATATGTGGATTAGTTGAGGATTGACATGTTTGCATTGCATCTCTAGCATGTAACACTCGACCATGTAGGCCCTTGCATTGCATAGCCTTGGGATGGCTGATAGCATTCATGAACTTAGTAACTTAGCCTTCTACTACTTTCGCTTACTCTGATATCTGTATACTTGTCATATGCATCACACGCGCACACACGCACTCTACTGGGCTTCGTAGGAAGCTCATGCGCGTTTGTTTACACTGCAGGTACTAGAGCCTATCAGCAGCGTTGAGCGCGGTTTATGTACCTGATATTTTGGACTTCTGATTCATGTTGTATTTTCCTTTCCAGCACTGTACTCAACAAACTTATTAGTGGATATTTGATGATGTTTTATGGTTTTGATTATGCTCCTGTACAAAAAAAAATTTACCCTGAAAATCCTCCTGGTAGGATCCCAGGATCGGAACCTGGCACCTGAGAGCTAGGAGCCGAGAATGGGGTACTACAGAGGCTGTTGGCACCAAGGTCGGCGATCGGGAATTTAGTGAGCCCGGTCCCCGGGTTTGGGGCGTGACATCCACTCGCTTTGACATTCGGTTGCACGCAACCTCTGCTAAAGAGGGGCATCTGTAGACACCCCACCTTCAGTTAAAAGGCTGGTTGAGATAGCTGAATGAATGGAGGTCCTTACCTGTAAACCCCATGTCCAAACCCAGCCAAACTCACCCTTGCAAGCCCCAATCCATAGCCCAACTCAAGCTTGAACCCAGTAAACTCACCCCTAGACATCAACCCGAAAAATCCCATAAGAAAAATCAGTCCAAAAATCCTAAAAAAGTCAAACTTTGTGAGTCAACCCGCTGAGTCAAATCACTGGGTCAACTCACTGGGTCAGTCCAGCCCTTGCACCCAGTCAACTCACCTTGTCAGTTTATTTTTCAAACCCAGTTAACTCACCTAGTTCCGAGCCACAGCTTCGGAGCAACTCAGAACCTCGGACTTGTAGCTTTTTTGTTTAGGTTCGGGGGTCATACGCTCCGAAGCTGGAGCAGAGTGTCCGTACGCTGCCATCCTTCGCAGTTATAAATACCCCATCCCTTTTTCGTTTCTAACATCCACTTCTCCTCTCTTTAGCCCGAGAGTTCCGAGTCCATCTCCATCCCTTTAGACTATTCCTTGACCAAGGAGAGCCCTAGTGAGAAGAGTCTAGCCTTGGTCCAACCCAACCTGACCCTGGTTCAAGCCTCTCAAGCTGCCTAAGTCTCGATCTTAGCCGCTTGAAGCTAACCCTTGTGACACCTTCGTCCTCCAACTATTCCTATATCAGCATCATCTCATTCGCATCTAGCATAAGTGCAACATTTCTTATTCTTCCAAACCCCCTGCTTGTCATTCTACTTCAAACACTTGATCAAGTCTTAACATATGCTCTGAGGCTTGCCGGTTCACCCAGAACTTACTCATCAGAAACTCTGGCCGATCAAACACACAACATGCATCTCACATAAAGCATCTGTCAGTTCGAGCATATGCTCTGGGCTTACCTATTAATGGAAACCCGCCCATCGGAAACTCTTACTGTTCAGACCCCATATTCATGCATCATATCATTCATGAGAATGTATGAGGAATAAATCAGACTTTTAAGTATTAAGTTCGATTCAGTGAAGTAAAGACCATACCTTGGTATGGGCAGAGTGGGTGCCTAACACCTTCCCACCTTGTAACCGTGATCCCTTACCTTGAATTTCTGACCGCAGATCAAAATGAGTCATTTTAGAGGAAGGAATCTTTAGATTCCCTTCTCTAATGTTTCTATGGGTCTAGCCGACTGTAGATTCGAAGTAACTGGCTAGTGGCGACTCTGGTCTTATACGAACTCATCTAAACATATCCAGTTTAACCCAATAATAACATGACAACAAAAAAATCCCTCGAGAAAGAGGCAAGCCAGTGGCACAACGGCGATTCGTACAACCCCTTTTCAAAAGGGAGGGCCGGGAGAGCGAAAAGGCGAGTGTCCACAGAGTAAAAAGGGTGGGGATGGGGTACCACCCCACCAGTACCTACCTAGAGATGGACGGTCCTGTCAGGGGATCTGTGAGGCCACCGTGATGTATGTGTTTCACCCACACCATCCATCCATTTTGAGCAAAAAATGAGGCAGTTTGAATGCTCAAGTGGACCACACCATAGGACACGGCGAGGATTGAATCCCTATCGCTAAAAACCTCTTGGGCCACAAAAGTTTTGGATCAAGCTGATATTTATGTTTTCCCTTTATCCAGGTCAATGTAACCTTATGAATGTTAGTGCACTTTTCCGTGGCATACTAGTGCACCTTGTTTGTCAATCACTTACAGCTATGAGTCTAGAGTCAGTTGAGCCCAAAGAAGACGAAGACCGAAGACTCAAGACGTCCAGCTGCATCTAGGAAGAAGATTCAGGTAAATGAGATGCCTTGATGCCTTAACCTCGACCAAAACCTATCCCCTTTGTATCCTTGATGACCTTGACCATTTTGGAGTACATTTAGTCATCATAGATAGGCCCTAGGTGTCCCATTTGATCACCCTAACCTAGGACTTTATGTACAGGCTGAAGATAGTAGAGTGCAGCTTGTATGTGGGGAGAACCAGGCTGGTCCGACCGGTCATGACCGGTCGGCCAGCAGCCTTGCTGCTTTATGCAATGGCCAGCCGACCGGTCATGACCGGTCGGCCGTTTACAAACCATGGTGGCCAGCAAGTATGGCCGACCGGTCATGACCGGTCGGCCTGGAGGAATTCCTTATCCAGCAAGGAGTGCCGACCGGTCATGACCGGTCGGCCTGCAGTGTTCAGGCAGTCCAGTGAGGGGGTCCGACCGGTCATGACCGGTCGGCCCATATATGTGGCCTATACACTTGAGGTTCTTCAGCAGGGGAGTACGACCGGTCATGACCGGTCGGGGCAGGCCGTTTTATGGCCGTTTTATGACCGTTGGAGCCTCTTTTCTATAAATATGGAGCTCCATTCTTGGGTCACGGGAGAGAGGTTTTAGAGAGCCCTTTACCCACATCATTTGTACATCCTTTGGGGCCTCAAAGAGGAGGTTTTCAAGTCATATCCCTTGTGTTTCAAATACAAGTATGGGCATTCAAATGCTATCAAGAGATGACTTGATTCCTCTCTCAAATCTAGAGGTGTGACACTATTCCACATAGGTATATCCTTTGTCCAAGACCTCTAGAAGACTCTCTAGGTGAATCTCCTAGTTGGAACAACCTACACATCCCATGTATGAGATTCACCTATCCTCCTAGCACCTTGGGCATTTCAAGGCATCGCATGCAAGGTGTTTGATCGAATGTGGCTGAGGCATTGGCAACGCAACGGCGGCACGATCGAGGGAGCAAAGGGAAGCTGATTGAAGCACGGGAGAGCGGAGATCAAGCAACCCAATCCGACGCTAAACAAGGGGCTCATCCGACAAGTAAGTTGTCTCATTTGAGAGTCCATTTTAGAGTTTGTTTGTCAACTCGCCTTAGGGACGTTAGCCGTTCCTTGGTCCGTTAGCCGGGCCTAAACTAAGTCTCCAAGAGGGAGCCTCCGACACGGGAGTAAACGTGCGATAAGGTTGAGAGTTAGCCTATGTCTAAAACTCTGGATACGGTTGAGAGGTGAACCGATAAAACCTCCGTGTAAAGGTTGAGAGGTGAACCTCATTTAAAACCTCCGATAGTGAATGCCGGTGTGCTCAAAGGGGTTGAGTACTTGAACCGGGAGTGGAGTAGACACGTAGTCGAACCACTATACATCCTTGTGTTTGTGATTGTTATTGAGCACATTGATATCCTACGTAACAATCAAATTAACGAATTAATACTTACTAACTATACTTACGTACGATCCGTGAAAAATCCGTAGGAACGTGTTCTACATGGAAGTGATGAACACATCTGAACTCGAGTAACTAGGTTAGAGTATTCAGATGTGTTCCACGTATCCAATCATCGAATTAATCAACTTAGTAAAGGAAGGATACGTACGAATCTGATCCCAACCAATAACGAATTGAGAACGATCAGATAAACTAACCTGGGTGGTTCCGAACCTTCGGTTCCACAAGAACGAATGGATCGTATTTGAACAACTTAACGTATTCATCCGCTTTTCTTAAAATTTTTCCAGGATAAGGGGGGGAGATCCAGGTATCTGTATAGAGGCTCATAGAGTTGATCGCCATTTTGGCGTTAAAGTTACTTGTCCATCCTACCGTTTATTTGTTGTACCACCCCGGATTCTTCCAAAGTAATCATTCCCAGTGACAGTGGTGACGAAGGACACCACACCGGGTGTCGAGTATTTTATCTGCCTACCTTTTGGGCTCATGCCCTAAAATAATTATTCAAATGAATGAATGGCTTAGATAAAGTACATATGTCATAGTGGGCCCTACAAAGCCCCTCACACCACTGTCCGTCTCTAGCTAGGTCTTGGTGGGGGTAGTACTCAATCCACACCCGAGTAAAAAATTGGTGATCCAAAACTCAGGTGGGTCATGGTGGGAACCTCACGGAAGCACAGAGGAGAATCAAATAAGCAAACTACAAGACACAAGCAATCACATGCAGAGACAAACTATTTTTTATGTGGAAAAACCTTTACGGATAAAAAACCATGGCACAAAGCGATTACAATGTAAAACTAGAAGTTACAAAAGATGAACAACCTGAACAAAGCACCCAAGAGAAAACCCAAGCTCTCTCTCACCAAAACTTTCTCTCAAACCCTAATTCCATTTAGAAACGAATTAGAATATCCTACATCCCGATTACACTCGCTTTTATAAGCAGAAACCGAAAATAGAAACAATTAGCGTGAAACTGCGCAAGCTACGTAACAGCAACCGACGTCGTCGAGCACCCGACAGATCACCAAATTTGTCTAAAGAAATTTGCTATATATCCGAAGAATATCGGGCGCCTAAGACTCCAAGTTCGGTCACCTAAACCTATCTGAAATCGTCCAAAGACCAATATGTATAATGGGGTGAATTTTGGTCACCAAAAACCCCCTGACTGTCCAGATTAAAGGCCCCGCCAACAATCTCCACTTAGGCTTCAATCACCAATCCCTTCTTTATTTGCTTCATTTATCATCTCTTCTTCAACATAGCTTCGTTGCTTCTCATGCACATCGCGTCTTCATTTAATCTTCGCCAATATCAGAGAAGTTAGGCATTAACTTGAACTTCTCTCTAGGAACCACCTTTGTGAGCATGTCCACTGAATTCACGTTGGTGTGAATCTTCTCCAAAGTTGCATCTCCTTCCTTAAGCACCTGTTGGATAAAATGCTGATGCATATCAATATGTTTAGTATGAGAGTGATAAACTGAGTTCTTAGCCAAATTGATAGCACTAGAGCTATTACAATTAACTGACATGATCTCCTACTGAAGCCCCAACTGATTTATCATGCCTCTCAACCAAACAGCCTCCTTGAGCGCTTTTGTCATTGCCATATACTCCGCTTCAGTAGTAGAAAGAGTCACTGCTGACCGAAGCTTGGACATCCAATTAATCGCTTCATCCACTAACACAAACGAGTACTCAGAAGTTGATCTCCTACAATCTACATTGCCTGCGTAATCTAAATCCACATACCCAATCAACTTGTTCCCTGACTTTTTGAATGTCAAGACGTACTCCTGCATACCTCGAATATATCGAAGTAGCTATTTCGTAACTTCCTAATGATGTTTGCCCGGGTTAGACATGGAATCCGCTAACAACATCAACTGCATGTGAAATATCGGGTCTTGTACAGACCATGGCATACATCAAGTTGTCCATTACGCTCGAATAAGGTAACCGAGGCATATCCTGCTTTCCTTCATCTAATTTAGGACATTGCTTTGAAGAAAGCTTAAAGTGAGTCGTGTGGGGAACACTGACCAACTTCCCCATATCATCCCAAACTTCACCAATATTTTTCCAAGGTATTCAGCCTGAGATAACCAAAGTCTTTATCTTCCTGTCAATGTATATATTAATGCTAAGAACCCTCTTTGCTGCCCCCAAATCCTTCATCTTGAATGTCCCTAAAAGCTGAGTGTTCAATGCATCAATGTCAGACATGCTATGACTGGCAATAAGCATGTCATCAACGTAAAACACCAGTATAATAAATTTCCCATCACTCGGTGTCTTGAAATAAACACAATAATCATACTCGCTCCTGGAAAAGCCTTAACTCATCATGAAGGAATCAAATTTATTATACCACTGCCTAGACGATTGTGTTAAGTCTGTACAATGACCTCCTTAACTTGCAAACTTTATTCTTTACCCCATGTATTGTATAACTTTCTGTTTATGTCATGTAAATTTGTTCATCTAATTTTCCATGCAGGAAAGCAGTTTTTACATTCATCTGTTCCAACTCGAGCTTATGTTGGGCAACCAAAGCCAACACAAACCTGATAAATAATTGCTTCATAACTGACGCAAATATCTCATTGAAGTCCACACCTTCTCGCTAAACATATCCCTTCGCCACCAATCTAGCTTTGTAGTTATCTTATTTCTTCTGAAAAATCCACTTACACTTAATCATTTTTCGACCCACAGGAAGCTCCACTAGCTTCCATGTCTCATTCTTGTACAGAGAGTCCATCTTGTCTTATATTGCCGCCTTTCACTCTTCGGTATTTACATCGTTAAGTGTTTCTTGAAAAGTAGACAGATCCCTCTCATCCGTAATAAGGGCGAATGTAATGTTCGAGTCATCCCTATACCTCACCGGTAACCTACGATCACTAAGCGAATTTCTTCGCACAGGTAGTTACTCCACCCGATCATGTACCTCTGTCGGTGTCTCAATCTCGACTCGTGTCTCATCTTTATTTATCTTGATGTTAATAACCTCTGATTTTTTCTAGTTCTTTTAGCACATCCTTTTGGAATAGGGAACGTTCATCAAATCTGATATCACAGCTCAAAGTATTTTTTCGTGTGACAAGGTCGTACAATCTGTAACCTTTCACACTATCATCATAGCCAACAAATATACATTTTTTGGTCATTTGGTCTAGCTTATCTCTCTCAAGTGACAGTACATGAGAGTAAGTTTCACAACTAAACACTCACAGATTTGAGTAGCCATTCGAATTACCACTTCACACTTCTTATGGGATCTTGCAATCAATAGCCATAGAAGGTTACCGATTTATCAGGTAACAAGACGTGTTGATGACTTCAGTTCATAGCTCTTTACCTAAACCATCATTACTAATTAGCATGCACCAGACTCTCTCCAAGAGAGTCTGATTCATCCGCTCTGTCACACCATTCTGCTCTGGTGTGTGGCGCACTGTGTTGTGCCTCATGGTCCCTTAATCCTTACAATACCGATTGAATTCCCCTGAAGTGAATTCTCTATAGTTATCAGTTCTAAACACTTTCTATCTCTGCCCTAACTAATTTTCCATCATTGCCTTCTAATGCTTGAGAGTGGCGAAAATATCAAATTTATTTTTCAGAAAATAAACCCACACCTTTCTGTTATAGTCATCAATAAACGACACAAACCATGATGACCCTCTAACAGAAACTACGGGCAACGACCCTCATACATCTAAATAGACATACTTTAGCACCATTTTACAAACATATTTCCTGTTTTAAATGATAACCTAGAATGTTTACTATAGATACAATGCTCGCATATATTAAAGTCTATACATTTAAAAACTAAAATTAAAGAACAATTAGAAAGTACTTTTATGCCCCGCTCATTCATGTGGCCCTAATGTGCATGCAACATACGTGCAGACGTGGAATCCACTGCAGTCGTTGCAGCTCCACCTGATGAAGTGCTTCCAATTAACCTGTAAACGTTTTCATGCCATTGGTCCTTCATAATAACAAGAGCCCCCTTTGTAACCTTTCAAAACTGATCAAAGCCGGTGAACTTACACCATATCGCCACAAGTGCACCAAGAGAAATAAGTTTTTTCTTCAATCCAAGAATGTGTCTCACTTTCATTAAGGTCCGTTCGATTCCGTCGAACATGTTGATGCACACAGATCCAATCCCCACAACTTTATAGGTATAGTCATCGCTTAGAAACATCGAACCACCCTCATATTCCATGTATGAAGTAAATGCGCTCCAATCAAGGTAAATGTGATATGAAGCCCCGGAGTTCCTGAGCTACTCATCACTGAGAAACCTCAACTTGGACACCGTTGAGACCTCACATACATCACTGACACCCTCAGATGATTATGCGGTATTGGCCTCCCTTGAAGATTCTTCTGTCTTCTCTTACTTATTTTTAAAAATTTTATAATGCCGTTTCATGTGCCCTATTTGGCTACATGCCCAATACTTCAGCTTGCCCTTCTCCTTGCCCTTGGACTTGGATCTTGAACGGGAGGATCCAGTATCCTAATCAAAATTTCTCCCCCTTGTAATCAGTGCATTAGAAGATGACCCTATATCATCGTTCTTCTTTCTCATGGTCTTCGACTGAAGGGCTGAGATGACAGTCTCGACATTTATGGTCTCCCTTCCTGCACACAAGGAGTCCTTGAATGATTCATTTGAATCTAGAAGAGAATTCAATAGGATGCATGCCTGGTATTCATCCTTCATCTATTCTCCTACGTCCAATAACTTGTAAACAAGCCTATTGGAGTTACTAATGTGGCTCTCAACCCCCCCCCCGGTCGTCTTCAGATTGAATAATTGTAGCATCAAATCCAAACGATTCTCTAGAAACTTTTTTGTATAAATGGTCTCTAGTTTCGCTCATGTATCAATCGTCGTCTTCTACCTCATGACGTTATAAAGGACGCCATAGGTCAGGCACAATTAAATAGAGATATTGGTTTTTTATCGAGCTTGTTCCAATCTTCTTCCGACATAGATTTGAGTCGCTTCCCAAACCTTGAGCCCTTGCTTAACTAGAAGGCCTTTTATCTTCATATTCCATAATTCAAAGTTGTTTTGTCAGAATATTTCTCCACATCGAACTTCATGCAGAATGCCATGATACTTGTCTTTAGATTCAAAACTATTACCCAATGTATGCTCTGATACCACTCGTTGGGAACCTCGCAGAAGCACAGAGTAGAATCAAACAGGCAAACCACAAGACACAAGCAATCACACGCAGATAAATAATTTTTTATGTGGAAAAATCATTGCGAGAAAAAATCATGACACAAAGTGGTAACTATGTAAAACCAGAAGTTACAAGAGAAGAACAATCTGGACAAAGCACCCAAGACAAAACCCAAGCTCTCTCTCACCAAAACTCTCTCCCAAACCCTAATCCCGTTTAAAAACAAATTGGAATACACTATATCTCGATTCCACCCACTTTTATAAGAAATAGCTAAAAATAGAAATAATTAGCGTGAAACCACGCAAACTGTGTAACAACAACCGACGTCGTAGGGCGCCCAATGGATCACCAAATATATCCAGAGAGATCTGCCATATATCCGAAGAATATCGGGTAACCGAGCCTCTAAGTTCGGTCGCCCGAACCTGTCCGAAATCGTCCAGAGACCAATCTGCATAATGGAGTGAATTTCAATCGCCCAACCAATCCAGTCGGTCACCCGAAACCCCCTGACTGTCCAAATTGAAAGCTCCACCAACAGGTCATACCATACAAAGTAATTAGAACAGAAACACACACCCTTAAAACTTTTCCAGATCGAACCATAATGTTTATATACAATCCAAACTGTTGGTGGGGTTATTACCACTCAGATAAACTATATGTACAATTATCATTCTGATACAAAAATTATGTGGCCTTCACAAAGTTTCCAATGGAAAGCATTCAATCCTACTATTTCATGTGGTGTGGCCGGCCTAAGTCTTAGATTTGCCTATTTTTTGGACTATTGTACTACCGTGATCTTGTAAACCTAATGAACAGAGTGACTTTACTAGGGGCATCTCTGTGACCTGACATAGCTTCCGATTAAAGGAGCTTCTTATGGCCGGGCATAATAAGTCGCTTCCAAATTTGAGTTAGGGCATGTTTGATAAAACTTAATTTTTGCACTTATAGTTAAAAGTAATTTTTCTAGTAATTTTTTCAAATTTATATCATTTAATAAATCTAAAAATTTAAGTTTTTATTTTGACTTTTCACTAAAAATATGAGTTTAATTTTAAGCTTTCCTCTTGCGGTAATTGATTTTGAGTTAAAATATTTTTTTAAATGACAACTCTATCCATTTTTTAAATAATTACGTGAAGGCTCCCTTCACATTGCAAAATTCTTTGGGCCCATCATGATGTATGTGTTATATCCACCCCATTTAGCCATTTCATCACATCATTTTAAGGCGTGAGTTGAAAAATGACGCAGAGCCAAAGCTCAAGTGGACCACACTATAGAAAGTTGTGGGGACAATGATACCCACCGTTGAAACCTTCCTCACGTTGGCAAAATTGCATGAAAGCTCCCTTCATGTTGGCAAAATTCTTTGGGCCCATCATGATGTATGTGTTATATCCACCCCGTTCAGCCATTTCATCACATCATTTTAAGGCATGGCTTAAAAATGACGCACAGCCAAAGCTCAAGTGGAACACATCATAGAAAGTTGTGGGGATAATGATACCCACCGTTGAAACCTTCCTTAGGCCCACCATGATGTTTATTTGTCATCCAATCTATTCATAAAGTCACATAGACCTGAATGAAGGGAAAACACAGATATTAGCTTGATCCAAAACTTTTATGCCCTCAAGAAGTTTTCATTGTAGGCATATTCAATCTTCACTTATTTCTATGATGGTTCACTTGAGCTTTAGATCTGTCTCATTTTTTCGAGCATGACCAAAACTAATATGACAAAATGGATAAATAGGGTGGATCTAACACATGCATCAGGGTAGGCCAATCAACTTTACCACATCAATACAGTACCGAAGGAGGGTGCCATGTTATGGGTTCCACGCCGATTTCCTACGAAAGCCTACGGTAGGAAGTGTATTGGGATGCTAGGTGGGGCATCCCTATTGCAATCTCATTTTTTGGATATGTGTCCAAAAATGAGGTGGATCTGAAACGCAGATTGGTTACATGAAAGGAAACGAACCACTATTGAAATATTTGTATGGTCACAAAAATTTTGTATCAAGCTAAGTTTTATTTTTTATTTTTTCACTTCATCCCAGTGGCAATGACCTTATAAATGAGTTGGATGGCATATAAACATTAATGTAGAGCTTAGGAAAATTTCAACGGTAGGCATTTCTTTCCTGCAGCATGTCTGTGGACCCTCGCCGTTTCCGCGCTCCCCACACGACGTTCTCGTCCCTTCCCCTTTCGGGAAAAGAAGGAGAGAATGATGCGTGAGTGCGAAATCGCCGTTTGTGCCACTGGCTTGCCTCGTTCTCGAGGGCTTTGTTTGGTTGTCGTGTTAAGCTGGATGTGTTTAAGTGAGTTTATAAGACCAGAGTCGCCACTAGCCAGTTACTTCGAATCTACAGTCGGCTAGACCCTGTAGAAACGTTAGAGAAGGGGATCCGAAGATTCCTTCCTCTAAAATGACTCCTTTTGATCTGCGGCCAGAGATTCGAGGTAAGGGATCACGGTTACAGGGTGGGAAGAGGTTAAGCACCCCACGCACTGCCCGTACCGAAGTACGGTCTCTACTTCACAGAATCGAACTAATACTTGAAAGTCGGTTTCAATCCTCGTACATTCTCATAGATGACATGATGCATGAATGCGGGTCTGAACAGTAAGAGTTTCTGATGGGCAGGTTCCAACAACGGGCAAGCCCAGAGCATACGCTCGAACTGACAGGTGCTTAATATAAGACGTATGCAGTGTGCTTGAATAATCAAGGTGCTTTATAGTGAAGCATGAATGCAGGTCTGAACAGTAAGAGTTTCTGATGGGCAGGTTCCAACAACGGGCAAGCCCAGAGCATACGCTCGAACTGACAGGTGCTTAATTTAAGACATATGCAGTGTGCTTGAATAATCAAGGTGCTTGCAGTGAAGCAGGAGGGTTGGAAGAAAAGTAAATGTTGCACTTATGCTAGATGCAAATGGGATGATGCTGGAAAAAGAGTAGCTGGATGGACGGAGGTGTCGCAAGGGTTGGCTTCGAGTGGCTGGATCAAGACTTGGATGGCTTGGGAGACTTGGACCAGTGGTCAGGCTGGGCTGGACCAGGGCTAGGCTCTCCTCACTCGGGCTCTCCCTAGTGGAGGAATGGGCTAAGGGGTGAAGGAGGACTCGAACCGCACTCGGGCTGAATGGACTTGAAGGGGTGCTGAAATGAGAAGGGGAGGGGGGTATTTATAGCAGCGGGCAGTGGCATTTCGCGTAAATATTTTTGGACGGCCTGCTATGGGCCGCCCGTACTGCCGTTCCTCGATTTCCAGCGAGGTACGGTCGCTCCCTCGGGGCTGCTGTTTGGCTCGGTGGGTTGACTCAGTGAGTTGACTCAGCGGGTCGACTCGGTGATTTGACTCAGCGGTTTGACTCGACGGTTTGACTCGGTGTTTTGACTCGACGAGTTGACTCAGCGGGTTAACTCAGCGGGTTGACTCAGTGGGTTGGCTCAGTGAGTTTGACTTTTTTAGGATTTTTTGACTGGCTTTTCTTATGGGGGGTTTTTCAGGCTAATGTTTAGGACTTGGTTGACTGGGTTTAGGCTTGAACTGGGCTATGGAATGGGGCTTACAAGGGTGAGTTTGACTGAGTTTGGACTTGGGGTTTGGGGGTATGGTCCTCCATTCATCTAGCTATCTCTACCAACATTGTAGCCGAAGGTGGGGTGTCTACAGATGCCCTTCTTTGGCAGAGGTTGCGTGCAACTGAATGCCAAAATGAGTGGACACCCCACTTCTGACCCGGTCATTCATGGATCATGGTCTGAAACCTTTGCTTGCCTTTGCATCTGTGCCAATTGATCGTCTGGAACTCGATCACTCGCACATACCGCGGGAGTTTGGAGAAAACGTTGCGATTGTCCCTGCATGCGCTGCAACCTAGGTACCCAATCGCAACCCTTCCATTCCCAATCGGTACTAACATCGGAAAGGTACAGCAGAGCCTCTGCGTCGCTAGTCTTACGAGGTTACTGACCCTGAGACTGATTGTGTGATGTTTGATGTTTTTCGAGATCACTCCAGGAGTACCTATTTCGCTTGACTGTCAAAGTGGTTAGATGCCCTGCGTCAGATAGTCTTACGGGATTCTACTACGCCGACTTGGACTCAGTCAAGGTACTTCAGGCATCCACGCCTAGGTATGTGCGGGTGGACTCTTTCCACCCGACCTGCTGGTTTCGATGCTTGGTTTGCAATTCATTCTTTCCTTGATTGTGGTCTGGAATCTTTGTTATCCTTTGTATCTGAGTCAGTTGATTGTCTGAAAATTGATAACTCGCGGGAGTTTGGAGAAAACGTTGCGATTGTCCCTGCAGTTTGCTGCAACCTGGGTACCCAATCGCAACCTTTCCATTCCCGATCGGTACTAACATCGAAAAGGTACAACAGAGCCTCTACGTCCGTAGTCTTACGAGGTTGCTGACCCTGAGACTGTTTGTGTAATGTTTGATGTTTTCCCAGATCACTCCAGGAGTACTTGTTTCGCTTGACTGTCAAAGTGGTTAGACGCGCTGCGTCAGATAGTCTTACGGGATTCTACTATGCCGCTTGGACTCAGTCAAGGTACTTCAGGCATCCACGCCTAGATATGTGCGGGTGAACTCTTTCCACCCAATCTGCTGATTTTGATACTTGGGTTACAATTCATCGTTTCCACCTGTTCAAACGGTTTCTGTGACCGAGCCTTTTGGCTTTCATCTTTTTGTATCTTGGCATGTGGTACGAACGCACTGACACTGGAGTTCAGTTCGACCGTACTTTGAGTGCATTGGATCCAATGGTCTCCGGGGAAACCGCAAGATATCGGATCTTACTTGATTTTTGCGTCGACTCCTACCCAGAGATATGGAAGATCTCCTAGTGTGTTGGAGGCCGAACGCTCTACTGAGAAAATATTTTTTGGATTTTTGAAAAGATACCCACTCTGGGGAGTGATACTCCGTGGGGTTTTTATTTGCAAATGGGAATATTTTTTTTCTTTTTTTTGAAATGGAAATCTGGTTTGCATGCGCCTCCACTAGGGATGCCTGTGGGGTCTTTGGCTAACCGACTTTTATTTTGAAAGCAGGTAAACATGATGATTGATGCGATGGATGCTGATGCATGGAGATGCATGATGAATGCATGGCTTGGCTCATTCTCTTTCAGTTTGATGATTTTGCTTTTGCTGGAGATGCAGAGAATTTTGAGCTTATTGCTTGCAGGGTTGTGCTCCCTGGGGATTTTCTTTTTAATGCGGATGTTTGGTCAGCGGGTTGGTCAAGATCCCGACCCGTGGTCGATCAGGTCCATAGTCCCAAGATGCTGTTTCTTTGTGAATGAGGATGTACGAGGATGCTATCCGACTTCAAGATGTTCTTCTGGGCATACGTGTGATTGAGATGGTGTTTGGTTGCCCGTTTTGGTCAAGATCCCAATTTGCGGGTGATCGGATCCGTCATCCCAAATTGTGAAGAGAATGGAGTTCAAGACTCCTAAAGTGTAGTGCTGGGGGACAGTGACAATTTTTGTTATTTTTGTAAATATGTGATCCGAATCTTTATCTGAGTGGTCAGGGTAGAGATCGGTTTATTGAAAACACAGGGAATATTTTTTGTGATTTTCGAAATATTTTCTTTGAAAGCAAGAGAAATATTTTTGTGATTTTTGACAATATTTTGATTGAAAGTAAGGGAAATATTTTTTGTGATTTTTGACAATATTTTGTTGAAAGCAAGGGAAATATTTTTGTGATTTTTGAAAAGGTGATTTTGCAATGTTTTTGTATTTTTGTGATTTTTATGAAATGCAGGGAAAAGTATGGAATTTTTATCCACTTCCAGCTTCTACTGCTGGTAAGGCACCCGATCCATTTTACGTCAGCGAGCAAGACAAGTCTCACACAGTTAAGTGCCGTAGTTTTACATCTTCGGATGAGGGGACTTTGAGGGTTTTCAGTCAACACACCCACAAAGTTACCTGTTCCTCACGTGCAATGCACATAGACCACGTATCGTCCGACGGACTCCTTCGGCTGCAAAATGAGCCACATCCTCATATTTCCCTTAGTCAATCCAGTTTGGGGCCTTACGTTGCTCACAATTCCGTGAGGGTGCGCTCCACCTCCCAACAGCCTTAATCCCCTTCATGAGTTTTAGGAACAGGGAACATCCGTCAGATTCAACAGCGACTTCCAAATCAAGGTTTTCTATCACGGTGCGTTCAACATGAACAGGATTGCGGAGTTCTGCTCGCCTCAGCCCTTACCTGTTTAAAATATTCCAGACACCCGTACGATCAAGTGTCAGCCATGTCTGGAACAGGTTAGGAAAGAAAGCGCCCGAGAAGTTAATCCCAGTGTAATTTTAGGTCTTCGGACCGCTAGGGATGAATTTGTGCAGTTTGAAATTTTTGGTGAATCATTTTTTTTTTGTGTTTTTTGGAAAAGTTCCAGATTTCAGCTCGAATGATCGAGATTGATGCTGGTTTTCGTGGAAAGCTTTAAAATATTTTTAGTATTTTTTTGAAATGATCCGAGTTATCGAACCTTGATCAAGGCTGATGCCGGTTTTTGGTTGAAAGCGAGAAAGGTCCCCCGAGAAATTAATCCCAGTGTAGTTTAAGGTCTTCGGACCCAAACCTGTACATGCTGAAAATACATTCTTTTAGTGCTCCTTTATTTTTTTTAATTTTTATTTTTTTAATTTTTGAAATGATCCAAGCTGTTGAATCTCAATTTGAACAATCAAGATTAACACTGGTTTTTATTGGAAATCTCTCGGGATTTTGTTCCCGACGTAGTTTAAGGTCTTCGGACCCAAAAACTGTACAAATAGAGCCTATATTTTTTTTTTGAAATGATCCACACCATCAGATCTTAGCCTGAACGGCTAGGATCGATGCTGGTTTTTATTAAAAACCCTTGGGATATTGATCCCGACGTAGTTTAAGGTCTTCGGACAAAAAACTATATAAATAGAGCCTATATTTTTTTTTGAAATGATCCAGACCATCAGATCTTAGCCTGAACGGCTAGGATTGATGCTAGTTTTTATTAAAAACCCTCGGGATATTGATCCCGACGTAGTTTAAGGTCTTCGGACCAGTTTTTGGGGTTGGGCATACTTACCTTGCTTTATTTGGCTTTTGACGGGGCTGACTGTGATTTGAGTGGTCCGGATTGCTTGAGTGGGCCATGTGAGCCCTTTCCAAACTTCAGCTTTACTTTGAAGCACCTATCCTTGATGTTTTATGAGGCTAAGAAGGCTTTCCATGGTGCGGATGATGACTTGAACGGCTCAGATCGCTTGGTTTGGCCTTGTGGGCCCACTTGATGATTAGATCTTGGACTCTGGCCTTCTTTCTTGACAATCGAACCCTTGATGTTGCTACTTGATGACCCATGCGAGCTTTTCCATGGTTCAGATCATGATGATCTAGTCTTTGAATGACTTGGATTGCTTGTGGCTCCCACTTGATCACCTTTCCCTCTCTTTGACTTGATCAACCATGTTCTGGCCGCATTGCTTCGTGATTGGACCGGTGGGGCACCTTTTATGATCTTGATTAACCTCAATCGAAATCTGGAGTGGACCGGAGCCTTGGGCGGCCCACGGGGTGCCATCTGCTGACGTGGACTGTCAGCCTCACCTACCAAGAACCCTGGAGCCAATCCCGCGGAGAGAGAGGGAGCGCGTCCGTACGGGCTGCCCAGAGCAGGCCGCCCAAGGCTCGCCTCTTGAGCAGCCTGGGCTGGCTCGTGTTTGGACATTCTCAGCGGTCCACTGTCCCTGTCTCCTTGATTCGGTGCACACGAGGTTTCGATCTAACCATGAATCCTTCTTTTGTCTTTACTTTTCTTCTCCTTTTGTTTTCTTCTCACTTTGTCCTTTCCCAAGCAATGGATAGTGGAGATATAGGGGCTGTGGGAGCTGTCCATGGTGGGTCCCACATTCCAGATTTTTGAGCTTTGATGGAGAGGAGATGCCTTTAGTGGATGGGGTAGATGGGGCTTTAAGAGGGAGCATTGATGGAAGCTCAAGCTTGGTGGTTGATGGAGCTTTTAATGACTCCATTAATGGTGGGATGGCTGGAATTTCAGATTTGGATGGGTCTTTGGATGATGGAATTTTGGATGGTATGAATGAGATGGGTAGATGGGACATAGGTGAGGCTACACATCCTCTGGGCGTGGGTCGCATTGATGATGCGATCGGTGGTGATGATGGGGTCATGATGGACATTGATGGGCTGATCTTAGATTGCCTTTTGGTACCTGTGAGGAGAGAAAACACTTTAGTAAAAGGATTGAAGTATCGAAGCAGGAAGAGAGATACTTACCTTCTGGGAGGAATGATCGGGAGAAAGATGCTTGTACGAGGCACTCCATAAGTTGGCTGGGGGATGTTTATTTTGAAAGCCCTGCAAGTTTTTTTTTTTTTTTTTTTTTTACATATATACGAATAAGGAAAAATGATTTTTTTTTTGGAAACTATATGCAAATCATGAAATAAAAATTTGTGTCAAGTGTTTATCTGTCTGTGCGTGATTTGGACTTGTGTTTTTAGATGTAAGAATCAGAATATTTGACCCAGCCTGATGTCATACTCGATTTTCTTAATTATTCACCAAGGGTCCTGGTCCCCTTAAGATAGTGCGCAATGGTATCCTGCCCCTAAAATTTGGGCAGATCTTGAAAGAATTCTCAACTCATAGCCGCCATCCTTGCTTTCATTGAATCTTCATGTCGCTTGGATCTCTCATGTACCTGCTTTTTTTTTCCTTTTCTTTTCTTAGCCATTTTTACCCGCAACGCCTTTTCGGGTTTTCGCTGCGTCCGGCTTGCCCGCCATTTTTGCCCGTGGCGCCCTTTCAGGTTTTCACCACGTCCCGGGTATTTGATCTTGCCTGCCCCTTGGCAGCTATGCTGTTTTTACCCTCAGCGCCCTTTTGGGTTTTCACCAAGTCCGCTGTGTGCCCACTGTTTTTACTCGGAGCGCCCTTTCGGATTTTCACTCCGCCCTCTTTGTTTAGGCACACATCTCTCTGTTTTTTTTTTTGGATAACTGCGGAGCCCCGAGGTCAGGAATCCGTCGTTGCCGGCCGATGGTAACCTTTCGGCCCTTATCTTAAGTTACAATGGCAGAGATGTCGACCTTAGCTACAGACCATTCTGAGGTGGATGGATGGATAGATGTGTTTCTTTTGGATCGATTTTTTCTTTCTCTTTCTTTCTTTCTTTCTTTCTTTCTTCTTCTTCTTCTTCTTTTTTTTTTGTGGGTTGTGTGCCCTCTTTTTTTTTTAACCCCCCCCTTTTTTTGCTCTATTCTTTTTTTTTTCTCTCTGTTTTTTTTTATACTTTTGAACCCTTTATTTGGAACACTTATTGGTGAACGGGAAGGGATTCTCAGAGGTCTAAGCCTTGACCTCTTGACTTCAGCTCTACTAATGTAACTCTTGATAAGGTTGAATTGACTTACCTGTGAGAGATTTTCACGTTGTCGGCGTTGATTGGCTCTGGAAGATCCTTACCCCTCAGGTTGGTGAGTCGAACGGTGTCTCCCAGAAGAACTTCTCCGATTCTCGGGGCTTGCCCCTTGAGTCTGATAGATGCAGCAGTGCTTGTTGTAAACCCATATGACTTTTCGTTCTTCTGCTTCATTCTTCATCAGCACTCACGGTGACATGATTTTGACTCGAACTTGTGGGTCTGTCTTCTGATTTTAAGCTTCTCGAGGAACTCCTTCATCCTTAGATTTCGAAGGACATCCTATTGCCAATGTTGATAGCATGTGGGAACCCTTAACAATTGATGATGTCATTCTTCATGAGAATTATCGTACGAGATCAGAATATTACCTCTATCCACTTTGTGCTGTAATCGACTGCCACAAGTATATGCGTATGACCGCTAGATGATGCCGATGTAGATACCTCGTACAGGGAATAACTGGAGCATTATCAGGTACTAAAATTTCGAAGCACACATATGGATCCGATGTGCATGTTGCTGACACTTGAAGTGCTTTCTGACATGTTGGCAACAATATGTCTTCATCGAGCCGTGAGGTTTCTTTGATCATTTGTCAAGTCGCACACTCCAGCATGGAATGCAAGCATAGTCTTGGCAGCATCTTCTTGATAGGCTTGATGAGTTTTTGATCGAGTCTGGATAAGTCTTCATAGGACGCAAGATTGGGAAGTCATGACTTCAAAAATTCAATCATTCTCTGCTTGTTTTTCAGGGACAAGGATTCTCAATGCACACTTCCTTATGGGTCTCAAGAGATCCTAGGTTTATAATTTTGAAACCTTTGTGAGATGACATCAGCTTTTGGTTCGAACTTTCGAGGAGAACCTCTAAGTTTGGGAGTCAGCTCATCATTTTCCACACCATTTGGCTTTGTCCAGATCCTTGAGTTTGAAGTCCAACTCTAGATCGAAATCTTATGAGTCAGCTTCATACTCAAGTGCTTTGACAGACAAACTTGACACTTTTATTGAAAAAGTTTTTTTTTTTTTTTTTTTTTTTTTTTTTTTTTTTGCTTTCAAAGATTTTCTAGTTTTTTGGAATTTTGTGAATATCTAGATTTTTTGAACTTTTGGACTTTGTGAAAATTTGATTTTTTTTTTTTGAAATTTTGAAATATTTGGTGTTTTGGGTTTTTGAATCTTCTGATTTTTTTTTTTGTAAAAGACCCGAGCAAGACGGCGATGTGAACCAGGTGTTGTCTGATTCGGCTCGGGGAGCCGAGCACTGTCGACTTTTATTGGCCGTCATGGGGACTACAAACCTGTTACTGCCTTGCACTCCTTCCCCTCAGGAGGCAGGGCCAGAGGGATCAGTAGGCCAACCCTCTGTGTTGTGCCCAAATGTCATGTTAGATCTAAAATTGGGCTATGAGTCAGTGTCGGATGCGATTTCTCCTGGCTCATCCCCATTGTATTGCAGCTCTTCGGGTTCATCTAGTTGAGGTGGGATCAGGATGGTGGTCCAGTCGATCGGGGAAAATTTCTGCCCCTTGCTTGAGTCTTCTTTGGGCAGCTCTATCAGAGTCAATCTGCTTGCTTGATCATCGAAGGTGGAATCCAGCCCATCATCAGGATAGATAATCCTTGCATTGATGAACTGGATTGGTGTGCCGATGCAGAGGTTTCCTTCTTCTTGATGACCCCATCTTCTTCTGATACTTCTGTGCCTAATCCGAGTAGGCTGATATCGCAGTCTTTCTCTATCCACATTCTCTTGAACTCCCATGATTCAGGTCAAGTCTTGATATTCAAGCTGATAGTAGAAGGTTTGACGCTCAACAGGAAGGAAGACGTAGTTCGATCCGATGGGACATGCGCGAGGGAAATACTTTGCATTGTGATGGTATGAGACCTCCCCATTAGAGCGTTGTACATCCATGACTGGGATGGTAGGCTCTCGAATGTTAGATGCTTCTACCATGGAAAATTGTTCGGGATCGGTAATGATGGTGATCGCCCTATCTCTGAAGATGTGCTTAACCTTTTGGTGAAGATTTGAAGAGATGACACCGATTCTGTGAAACCAGGTCCGATCTGGAAGGAGATGGAATGAAGTTGAGATGTCGAAGACCTGAAGAGTGATGGTTGATGTTTTTAGACCAATCAGAACCTGGACATCAATCTCCCCTTCGACCTCCTCGATAGTGGCCACATAATTGAAGCTGGGACCCAATTCTGCTAGGGCATGTGGCATGTTGTCTAAGGAAGGGTCTTCTTCTTGGAGGATGATGGTCGAAGTAGAAGCCGAATAGACAGGTGCGGTGGGCAAGTTGTGCCCCTGGTTGTTTGCTGGAGAAATGGGCAGGTTGTGCCCCTGACTGACTATTGCTGACACGGGCAGGTTGTGCCCCTGGTTGATTGATGCTGAGATGGGTAGGATTTACCCTTGGCTCATACTGAGCAGACCATGCCCCTGTTTTACCGATGCTACGCTAGGGAGATTGTCTCCTTAGTTGACTGAGATGGGCTGATTATGCCCATGCTTAGAAATGGGCGCAGAGAATGAACCGACTGAAGGTGCCCCTTGCATAATGATGGACTCTGGGATTGAAATAACCGAGGGTGCCCCTTGCAGGATGAGAGGCTCGAACTCTAAACTAGAGTCGATGACACGAATAAACTGGAGAGGAGGCTCTTCTTGGCTGATGACAACTGGACAGGCAGGAAGTGCCCCTTTCATTGCGGAGACTGGATCGACTGGAGATGCCCCTTGCAGGATGATGGGTTCTGAAACTGGACTTGTTAGAGGTGCCCCTTCCCAATCTTGATTAGGAAACTGTGAGTTCCATCTCGGTTGTTGCTGTTGTTGCAGTTGTCCATGCTGAGGAAGGAATAGTGCATCTTCGGTAGAGGCGACAAGATCATCTTCTTCCATTGGATGGGAGATGAGGACACTTCCGTTATCATTCTCGTATTCAGCAGTAGGCTCTTTTTCCACTATCGGTTGAATTGGAGAAGCCTGATGAGGCCACCAAGGGGAGATCATCCCAGCCCTTATTCCAGCTTCGACTTGTTCCCCGGCGCGGATGAGTTGGCTGAAGTTCGCATATGGATGTGAGACAAGGTATCCAGAGATACTTGGATTTGCCGAGTAGATGATCATGGAGATTTGCTCCTCGTCGTCGAGGGGAGTTTTCATTCTAGCAGCCATGGCTCGCCACCGTCCAACGTAAGCTGACAATGTTTCATTACTTCTTTGCCTGAGAGCTGCGAGGTCCGCTCTCCTGGGTGCCATGTTAAGATTGTATGCGAACCTGTTGATGAAAGCCTGAGAGAGCTGCTCCCAAGTCCTAATGCGATGGCAGTCTAATGATGTGTACCAGTCTAGGGCATCGTCTTTTAGGGACTTTTGAAACAGACGGATCAACGCTCCGTCGTTGCTTGCCACGGCCTCTAACTCACCACAAAATGATCTCAAGTGGTCTATAGGACACCCTGTCCCATCATATCTTTTAAATTTTGGTACCTGAAAGCCTTGAGGTACCATTGCATCGGGAAATGGACAAAGGTCCCTGAACTTAGTGGATGGAAGATCCACCCCTTGCTGCTTTTGCAACTTTCTCTTCATCTCTCGCATCTGCTCTTGGAGTTGCTCTATTTCGGAGGGACCAGATGAAGGAGATCTTGCCCCTTGCCAGGACTGAGATGGCCCCCTTTCATAATAATTGGTGTCATTGATGCTCCTATAATTCCTGCTTGAAGGAGGTTGGGCCTGGTAATTACTCCCATTGTAAGGACTTTGTTGGACTGGAGCTGAGAAGGGAGGCTGTAAGGAAACCTGAAAATGGCTCCTGTTTGCAGGAGGATACTGGAAGAAGTGCCCTGAGGTTGAGGGTTGTTCTGATTGAAGGCCCCTATTAGGAGGGTATCGAAAGTCCTGCGCCACCCCTGATAGTTGTGGTTGGGATGAACTAGAGACTGGAAGAGACGGTTGTTGTGATTGTTGAACTGTACCAGCTTGATTGCTGGCTGTTGAAACCTGGGCTTGTGTGAATCGGAGAAGCATTTCCTGCATGGCCTTCATGCTTTGTTGTAGTTCTTGGATGCCTAGGAATTGACATGGATTCACTCGAGTTTAACAATGGAGAGGAAACCTCAGGTATAGGGAATGGGAGAGCCATGTCGATTTTGTACTGGACGTGGCAGGGTGATTTGGTTTGGAGGAGTAATGGTGAGAAGCATGCACTACTTTTTTTTTGGGTTTTGAGATTTTTTTTTTTTTTTTGGTTTTGGGTAGGATGCTATGCAGATGAGGTTGTATGAGGACTAATAACTTTCAAGTATAGGAATGATTCTATTTTTCAAGTCGGATCACGACTAGTGGGACTAGCTTATCCCCAGCGGAGTCACCATTCTGTGGACCCTCGCCGTTTCCGCGCTCCCCACACGACGTTCTCGTCCCTTCCCCTTTCGGGAAAAGAAGGAGAGAATGATGCGTGAGTGCGAAATCGCCTGTTTGTGCCACTGGCTTGCCTCGTTCTCGAGGGCTTTGTTTGGTTGTCGTGTTAAGCTGGATGTGTTTAAGTGAGTTTATAAGACCAGAGTCGCCACTAGCCAGTTACTTCGAATCTACAGTCGGCTAGACCCTGTAGAAACGTTAGAGAAGGGGATCCGAAGATTCCTTCCTCTAAAATGACTCCTTTTGATCTGCGGCCAGAGATTCGAGGTAAGGGATCACGGTTACAGGGTGGGAAGAGGTTAAGCACCCCATGCACTGCCCGTACCGAAGTACGGTCTCTACTTCACAGAATCGAACTAATACTTGAAAGTCGGTTTCAATCCTCATACATTCTCATAGATGACATGATGCATGAATGCGGGTCTGAACAGTAAGAGTTTCTGATGGGCAGGTTCCAACAACGGGCAAGCCCAGAGCATACGCTCGAACTGACAGGTGCTTAATATAAGACGTATGCAGTGTGCTTGAATAATCAAGGTGCTTTATAGTGAAGCATGAATACAGGTCTGAACAGTAAGAGTTTCTGATGGGCAGGTTCCAACAACGGGCAAGCCCAGAGCATACGCTCGAACTGACAGGTGCTTAATTTAAGACATATGCAGTGTGCTTGAATAATCAAGGTGCTTGCAGTGAAGCAGGGGGGTTGGAAGAAAAGTAAATGTTGCACTTATGCTAGATGCAAATGGGATGATGCTGGAAAAAGAGTAGCTGGATGGACGGAGGTGTCGCAAGGGTTGGCTTCGAGTGGCTGGATCAAGACTTGGATGGCTTGGGAGACTTGGACCAGTGGTCAGGCTGGGCTAGACCAGGGCTAGGCTCTCTTCACTCGGGCTCTCCCTAGTGGAGGAATGGGCTAAGGGGTGAAGGAGGACTCGAATCGCACTCGGGCTGAATGGACTTGAAGGGGTGCTGAAATGAGAAGGGGAGGGGGGTATTTATAGCAGCGAGCAGTGGCATTTCGCGTAAATATTTTTGGGCGGCCTGCTATGGGCCGCCCGTACGGCCGTTCCTCAATTTCCAGCGAGGTACGGTTGCTCCCTCGGGGCTGCTGTTTGGCTCAGTGGGTTGACTCAGTGAGTTGACTCAGCGGGTCGACTCGGTGATTTGACTCAGCGGGTTGACTCGGTGTTTTGACTCGACGAGTTGACTCAGCGGGTTGACTCAGTGGGTTGGCTCAGTGAGTTTGACTTTTTAAAGATTTTTTGACTGGCTTTTCTTATGGGGGGTTTTTCACGCTAATGTTTAGGACTGGGTTGACTGGGTTTAGGCTTGAACTGGGCTATGGAATGGGGCTTACAAGGGTGAGTTTGGCTGAGTTTGGACTTGGGGTTTGGGGGTATGGTCCTCCATTCATCCAGCTATCTCTACCAACATTGTAGCCGAAGGTGGCGTGTCTACAATGTCCTAAAATGAGTTCGCAAAATGGATGGACGGGTGAATTTCTAAAAACGTCACAGTAAGCCCCACTTAGCATCCCAACGCAGGAACTTACTATAAAAGCATTAAAAGCAATCTGCATCCTCTGCAATCCATGCGAGATTTATCTATAGGGCTGTCAATGGGTCGGGCTAGCTCGACGGACTCTCAAGCCGAGCTTGGACTGAACTATCAGGCCTAAGGGCTGGGTTCAGGGTTAAGTTTACAACCCATTTTTCAATCAGACCGGGCTTGAACTCTACCGTTTAAAAACCCGTCAGCTCAGCCCAACCTAATACCTTTTCAAAAACATAGAATGTAACACCCCAACCTCACATATCCAAATTCCCTCAATTTGGCTATTGGGTTCAAAGTGTTATTATGATATATGATAACATAAACCAACACACAACATATTTCACCATAAAATTTAAGATACTAATCATCATTTCTACCACATAATAATCCAAACATAATGTTTAAACATAAACATCCAAGGGCCCTCGGGCCTATATTTAATAACATTTCTCAATAATAGAAATTATAACAAAAAGATTAAGTCATTCAGTCTTTCAGCGACATCGTGGACAATTGTTTTTCCAAAGTCATCAATCTTCTTACGGAGACACCTCCACTTTATCTTTTCTTGGATGGTTTTTCATGTACACCATAATGAGCTAAAATGCCCAACAAGTAATAATTTGCATGATTCAACACATGGCATATCATGATATATTAAAGCATTAAAACAAAACATCATCTATCTCATATATAATTCAATATCCAGGAATCACCAGGGTCATGGCTACACACAGCTTTCGGCCTGCCAACACCCATTCAACCTAGTCTCTACCAAGCCTAGACATGGAGGAGAATACCGTTCCAACTCATCGAGCTTGGATTCGGTTCTCTCGCCTGTAGTGAGACACTTGGAGTCTAGCGATAAGTAGTCCACTTTGGAGCTGACTAAACTTCTTCTCCAGCCCTGGGCCGCAACCTTGAGAGGAGACCCTATTGGTACCAACTCAGGTTCCAATTGGGATCTCTGTCCGAAGTTTAAGGGAATCTCAATCCCCGAGTTGTCTGGTATTCAATCTCAGCATCACATCATAAATAGTTGCATTTATCATATCTCAGATAGTTGCATATACCACATCTCATACGCAGTTATGTCACATGATTCATGAATGCATGATGAATGCATGCTGGAAAGACCATCTGTATGGTGTTACTTACCCAAAGGTTCTATTCCCTCTTTAGTTCGCTTAGGCTATTGATTCAATCTTCTTTGATTTATCAACTATTCTCAGATTTCCGTTCTTGTTGGGTTTTCCCTTTTAAGTATCATGACAATTTTCAAGAAATAGGGTTACTTTCATACTTAATCTTATGATTACTTAACTAATTATTCACTTACAATACAAATCTGACCACCGATTAGATAATCGGACCCTTAAACTACCAATCTGTACCATTGGTTTGGTCATATCACACCTAAGGTTCATGATTTACTAATCTTAACCGTTCATTTTGGGTCTATCTTTACGTAAGTCCAAGATCTATCATCCAATCTGACCGTTAATCTTTGATTATGACCATTGATTTAGAGTATGGTTGGCTGGATCGATCTAGGTTTCTATATACTTAATCTTCCATTTATCATTATGAACCTTAATGGACAGTTATGATCAGTTGAATCATCAATCCAATGGTTTAAATCATCTTAATATATGTTCTGACACTATTTCTAAGGTTTGGATTGGATTAAATCAGGTCTAAGATCCCGATCAAAGATTAGACCATATAATGTCCAAGATGGCCCACTTGTGATCGTAAGTGGATCATCGGGTCCATCCACTAGTAAAGACTCACTTAGATCTTACGAGTCATAGGTTTAGATCAACTGTGGGTAATCAAGAAGATTTCAACCATTGACATTTATATTCTCACTGTTCCTTGGTGTGGGGTCCACTTAGCCTTAGATCTGCCTTAAAATTGGGGTTTGGTCACGTCCAGACCTGGATGACCAACTGTCACGCCCTGAAATTCGAAACCCGAGTACAATAACCCAAAGCCCGAGTTCCAGGGTGTGAATTTTAAAATTCGAGCACAGATTCCTTGAAATTCCATTCCACACATCGTATAACTAAAATAAATCCCAAGTATAACGCTTTTTTTCCACTAATATCTTATTACATTGAATTTTATAAGATAAAATAAATTAAATACAATTGGCGTTTGAGTAACACGTGCCCATTTGAATACTCTACTCTGTCTACGTCTTTTCCTTCTTGAAAACCTGCAAGAACTGTGGTGATTTTGGGAGAGGTTTGGACCGTCCATGCAAAACGACGAGTGGGATCTTGATTTCCTTGTGTTTGGACGGTGGTTTGGAATGGGCTGAACTATTAATGAAGCGAAACATCATGGTGGATTTTACAAAGGTATTCAACGGTGAGGTTTCCTTCCCACTGTTTCTTGTAGTGGGGTCCACAAAATTCTTTGGACTAAGTTGATATTTAGGTTTTCCTTTCATGCGGGTGTACGTGACTTTATCAGCAAGTTGAGTGGCAAGCATCAATTCATGGTGGTCCCATAGAGTTTTCAACAGAGAATGTTTAATCTCCACAGATTTGGTAGTGGGGTCCATTTGAGCTTCGAATCTTCCGGATTCCTAGGCCACATATACACATGACCCTATGGGCATTTTGAATGAAACCCATACATCATGGTGGGTCCCACAATGGTTCCCACAACTCTTTTGCCAAAGAGTCAAGGACTGGAGGTCCCTCTCTGGACAATGATGTCGAGAGAGGACATTGTTGAAATATTTTATATTTTTGGTTTAAAATATTTTTGAAAATAAAGAAAAAACTTTGTTTTTGTTTTTGTCCCATATCAGATGGGAGAAGAGTTTTTTTTACCTTGTTATGAGTAGGGTGTTGTGCACCTTACATAGTTATGATGGGAGAGAGGAGAACAGTGGCTTGCGTGTTCCAGTGTGAACGCGCATGGGCTCGGTGCAAGGGCGTGGGCATGTGAGGTAGTGTGGCTGTAGAGGCGCTAGTTGGCACACTTCGCAGACTAGTGCAAGTCGCAATGCGACAGAGACTAGGTAGTAGGTCAGCTGATTGGGGAACAGAGGAGGTACTATGGGTAGGAGGTTTAATAGAGAGACCTCTCTGCTTTTTATAGACAGCTGCATGGCTATCTAGAGGGACTTGTGTAACTGCTCATGCAGTAACAGTCCAGACCATGTAGTAATAGTTGCATGTGGCTAGCCCAACAGTCAGAAAACGGCTAGCCACTGAGTCTAAACAGTCAGCATGCAATCCGCCTGCAACCTAACAGCAGACTCAAAGTAATTTGAGTATGGGCGAATTACGCTTTAAGGACAGCGTGTTTTCACGTGCTTCAGCCTGTCCTATATTTCGGTTTTTCCTATTTATTTATTTTCTGAGTTCATAAATTCTCAACAATCTTAAAGCGTAAATTTTTCTGATATGGAAATCGAAGGGGTATCATCAATCAAACTGATGAACAGAGATCTGATTCGTCTGGACCGGTTCGATGGAACCAATTTCACCAGATGACAGGATAACATAAAGTTCCTGCTTACGACATTGAAGATATTCTATATCTTAGACCCGAACTTGAAGCCGCTTCCTCCAGCAATCGATGAAGACACAACTGAGCAGATTAATGCACGCATCAAAAGAGAAGAAGATAATCTGCTGTGTCGAGGACACATCCTGAATACGCTATTTGGTCGTCTGTATGATCAATACACTAGAACCGAATCTGTCAAAGAAACTTGGACTGCTTTCGAGTTCAAATACAAAGCCGAAGAAGAAGGTACAAACAAATATCTCATAGCTAGTTATTTCGAATACAACATGGTAGATAACAAATCGCTGTTAGCCCAAATTGGAGAACTACAGCTAATTGTTAGCAAAATAAGTGCCCTAAATATTGATATCCTTGAATCTTTCAAAGTCGGGGCCATAATCGCAAACCGCGAGTTGGACAGAATATAGGAAGAAATAGCTACATAAAACCGAGGACTATTCACTGGAACAAATCCAGAAACACCTCAGAATAGAGGAAGAATCCCAAAACCGTAAAAAGAAAAATGGAAACGGGAATTCCTCGTCCAAGGTAAAAGCAGTAGAAAGTACCCAAAATAAGAATATGAGAAGAACGGTTCCCTGAAACTTAATAAAGGAAAATTCAAGAAATCAAAGAAGAAGAACAGAAAGTTCAAAGGCCTTTGCCATGTCTGTGGAAAAACCGGGCATTACGCTCGAGTATGCCAACTTCGAAAATCAAAGAATGAGGCAAGTGCAGTTGAAGAAGGCATAGTAACCATGATCACTACGGTAAACATGATCCCAGGCAAAGTACCCAGTTGGTGGTATGATACAGCCGCCACAGTCCTATATAAGATATGACAGGTTAACCTTTAAAACTTATGAGGACGTGACCAATGGTCAAGAGGTCCAAATGGATAATGAAGTTCGATCGAAGGTTGTAGGCAAAGGAACCGTGGAACTAACTTTACCTCTGGAAAGAAAGTGGTGCTAACTAATGTATTGCATGTCCCAAACATGAGACAAAACTTAATTTCTGGGGATCTTTTGGGAAAATTCGGGATACGGGTAGTGTTTGAGTTAGGAAAACTTATTCTGTCGAAGAACGGGAACTTCGTTGGTAAGGGATATGCTTGTAATGGGATGATTAAGTTTTCCTTAAATGAAAGTAGCTCTTCTGCGTATATGATTGAATCTGTAGTATTGTGGCATGGTAAACTAGCACATATAGGTTATTGTACCTTAAAATTCATGTATAAGAATGGCTTAATCTCATACACAGATAGTCAAAATGACAAATGTGAAGTGTACAAGGTCCAAATTAACAAAGAAAACTTTTTCTAGTGTTGAGAGATCATCTCAAATATTGGATCTAATACACACTGATATATTTGAATTAAATGACATTCTTACACGTGGAGGAAGAAGATACTTTATAACCTTTATCGATGAGTGCTCCAGATATGTGTATGTATACCTTTTAAATAATAAAGATGAAACACTCAGCATGTTCAAGGTATATAAAGTAGAAGTAGAAAATCAACTAAACAAGAAATTAAAAATTCTTCGTAGCGACAGAGGAGAGTATTTTTCAAATGAGTTCTCCAACTTTTGTGAAGAATATGAAATAATAAACCAATTCACTACACCGTACACACCACAACAGAACAGTATAGCTGAACGAAAAAATAGTACCTTAGTAGAGATGGTTAACTCAATGCTAATACCAGCAAAGTTGCCACCAGGACTTTGAGGTGAAGCACTACTAGCAGTGTGCCACATCCTAAATAGGGTTCCTTCTAAAAAGTTTAAAACTTCACCATACACGGTATGGAAAGGTAGAAAACCTAATCTAGGATACCTTAAAGTATGAATGTGTCTTACATATTGTAGAAAGCCTGATCGCAAAAGAACTAAGTTAAGATTTAGAGCTATCAAGTGTGCCTTTATAGGGTATGCACAAAATAGCAAAGCCTATAGACTCCTAGACTTAGAGTATAACACCATCATAGAGTATAGAGATGTTAAATTCTTTAAAAACTCACTTTCCTTAGAGTCAAAGGATAATAAAATCCAAACTTCAATAGAAAAACCTATGGTAGAAGCTCAACAAGAAGTTGAAGCTCCAATCGAACCACGTAGGAGTCAAATGGTAAGAGTAGAAAAGAGTCTTGATCTTGAACAGATAGACTTTCAGCGTATCTCTTTTCATCTCGTTGAAGGAGATAGAGAGAATGTTATTAAAAAGATACATATAGTTATGACTATAAAAGATGATCCCAAAACCTATAGAGAAGCTGAAACTTCTAGAGATTTAGCTTTTTGGAAAGAAGACATCAATGATGAGATGGACTCGATTATGTCAAACCAAACCTGAAAACTGGTGGATCTACCTCCAGCTTCTAAACCGATAGGGTGTAAGTGAGTATTTAGAAAGAAATATTACACTGATGAAACTATTTAAACCTTTAAAGCTAGACTAATAGCTAAATGGTTCAGACAAAAAAAAGGAATAGATTATTTTGACACATACTCACCTGTGGCGAGAATAACATCTATTAGGATTATGTTTGCTTTAGTATCCATATATCAGCTATATATTCACCAGATGGATGTAAAGACTACTTTCCTGAATGGAGACCTCGACGAGGAGATATACATGGAACAACCTGAAGGGTTTGTTCTGCTAGGAAATGAGAAGAAAGTTTGTAAATTAATTAAATTTTTGTATGGACTAAAACAGACACCTAAACAATGGCATAAGGAGTTTGATTCTAAAATACTTTCTCATGGTTTCATGCATAATGTAGTAGACAAATACATTTATTCCAAAACAATAGTAATTATGTAATTATTATTTGTTTATATATTGATGACATGTTAATAATAATTAACAAAATGGAAGGTGTAACTGAAACAAAGAAGTTTCTGTCTTCCATATTTAAAATGAAGGTCTTGGACAAGTTGATACCATTCTAGGTATTAAAGTAAAAACTCATAGTGGGGGTTATGCGCTATGTCAATCTCATTATATTGAGAAAATAATAAACAAGTTTAAACACTTGAATATTAAAGAAGCAAAAACTTCATTCGATCAAGTATTAAGTTAAATGAAAATACTGGAAGAACAGTTCCACAATTAGAGTATGTGAGTGTTATAGAAAGTCTAATGTATGCAATGTAATGCACTAGACTAGACATTGTATATGCTGTGAGTAAACTAAGTAGGTTTACTAGTAATCCAAGTGTAGAACACTGGAAGGCAATAGGTAGAGTACTTGGTTATTTAAAAGCAACCAAAGACTTAGGGTTATTCTTCTTAAATTTTTCAAGCTGTACTGGAAGGATATACCGATGGAAGTTCGATATCGAGTGCAGGGGACAATACGTCCACCACTGGATGAGTTTTCACCCTAGGACGTGCAGCTGTATCTTGGGGATCCAAAAAATAAACCTGCATAACTCACTCAACTATGGAGTATGAGTTTATAGCCCTTAGTGCAACAGGTAAAGAGGCTAAGTGGCTTAGGGATATTCTTTTAGAAATTCTTTTCTATGCGAAGCTAATACCGGCTGTTTCGCTACATTGCGATAGTGAAGCCACATTAGCTAGAGCCTACAACGACACAAAATGGGAAATGCAGACATATAAGTTTGTGACATGACTATGTAAGACAACTGATTCAAGGTGGAATCATTACAATTTTTTACGTAAAGTCAAGTAATAACTTAGCTGATCCTTTTAATAAACCTCTAACGAGAGAGGTAGTAAGGACAACATCCAGAGGGATGTGGTTGAAACTCTTTTTAAAAGATTTCACCAATGATGGAAACCCAACCTAAAGTTAGAAAATCTCTATATAAGGGTTCAATGGGTAAAAATAAGTCACTGATACGTGAAAAATTTCAGCACTAAATTATACATATACCTCATTCAGGATTATAGTGTTGGCCATTACAGATAGAGGGTTGAGTCTTAGAAACTCTTAATGCAGTCCAGTCTTAAGGACAAGTGTCTGAAAGTAACGGAGACACTAGAAGGACTTCACCTATATGAACGTAGAGGTGGTGCCACCTCTCATGAGAATGAGAGTTTTTTCTCGGGATCGTTCATGAAACAGGATAAGCATAAGGCCATTAGATTTGCTGAGCAAGAATTGCGGGAACTTAACATCACTTAGAAAGTATGTGTGTGGTATTTTCGGTCCTATTATCTAAAAATATCTGGTTCAAAGCTACGTCTATCGGTAATTTCGATAGATCTTTAAAAATACTTACACTAAGGAAGGATTCAAATCGAAAAATATCTTTCTTTACGCATATGATCTTTTATATTCTGACAGATATCATTTTTAAAAAATTATTTTCAACTGTTGAGCTCTGAATTGTGCATAATCTAACCCCAACTCATCACACATTATGCATGATTTTCATGATTTAAAGAATAATTTAATGCATGGTTTGTGATTGTAGGAATGAGAGAGAGACCTTTTGAATTCAATGCTAAAAGACCGCTTTAAGACACTTTGAGGATCAAAGGAAGAAAGTCCAAGAATGGAAGAAAGAAGCTATGGAAGATGGAGTTGAAAAAAAAAACACTGAAAAAATCATGCTAAAAGACTTGGCAGGGCCAGAAAAACCAAAGTGTAGAGTTGCAGGGCCATTAAAGTAATATGTAGAAAGTTATAGTTTCTAAAGATTGATCGCTTAGCCTGAGCGATTGATCGATAGACTTGAGCAATTGATCGCTCACAATAGAAATTGACAAAATTGTTGCTGTACTGAAGTAGAGAATTGCGATTGATCGCCTAGCCTGAGCGATTGATCGCCCAGCTTGTAGATCAATTGACAGAATGCAGATTTTTGAAGAATTGCTGTTGAAATTCTCTGGACACTTTTTGTCCCGTGCGATCCATCGCCCACCACCTGCGATTAATCGCCCAGCACAACCGATTGATCGCCCAGCCCAATCGATCAATCGACCATGCGCTCAGTTTAGAAATTTCCAAGTCTGGCTCCAATTTTCTCTGCGCAGTGTGTAAATTCTACACAAATTCTCAAAGATTCTTCATTTTTGGAGTGTGAAAGCTATAAAAGGAGACCTCCACTCCCTTCCTAAGGCATCTAGCAACGTGGGGAGCAAAGGATTCAAGACCTAGGAGGCTTCTTAGCCTCCTAAAATAGTTTTCTTCTTCTAGTTCTAGTTCTAGTTTGTTTTTATGCTTTTCATTAGTTAACCTTTTAGCTGGGGCTAAGAGGTGAAGCTTGTAGTAGATCTAAGATACTTTAATTCATTTTTATTGGTTTCAAGTTGGATTTTTATTGATTGAACAATGGTTTGCTGAGTTTGAATAAAGTTTTAAGTAGTTTTTTTTAATCTTATGATGACTCATGGATGTTTGGAAGAATTGCTTTAGTTCTTAATTGTTTTGCATAGATCTAGACCTGTTTGCTCCGAGGAATCGGATTCAAGACGTTCTAGACTTGGTTCTTCATGTGGGAACTTCAAACCAAAGTTTTACTTTTTATGAGAAGTCTGAAACATGTATTGCTTATTTATATGATTTGGATGAAGTTTAAATCGTAATATAGTTAAGCCTTGTGACAGGGTTTGATGATTATTATGATTGTAATCTTAACTTATTGGAACTAGGATCAACCTATACATTGTGCTCAAGTCCTAACTTGAATTGAGTGAATCATGTTGATGAACAACACATATGACAGACTGTTTTGCTGAATTAACCACTCCATATTTCGGCTAGATAGGATTTGATTTCGATTCTAGTTTTGTAATTGAGAAACCAAAGTGAATTATGCATCAAGGATCGCTACAAGTGGATCCTCGGCACTCTAGTGCTTCTTTATTTTGTTAATTTCATCTCAAGTTATAAATTATTCTCCTATATTCATATTTTCCAGACTATTGTAGTTTGATTTCAATTGGAGATTGTTAGAAAAAATTCTGAGAATTCTTAAATTAGTTCCTGAGAACGATCTCGGTCTCTACCAAATTATTACTAAATCGTAACCCTACACTTGGAGAGCGAACATCAACCAAGTGGGGGATTGTTGAAATATTTTATATTTTTGGTTTAAAATATTTTAAAAATAAAGAAAAAACTTTATTTTTGTTTCTAACCCATATCAGATGAGAGAAGAGTTTTTTACCTCTTTATAAGTAAGGTATTGTGCACCTTACTTATTTATGGTGAGAGAGAGGAGAACGGTGGCCCGAGTGTTCCAGTGCGAATGCGCACGGGCACGGGCTCGGTCTTCATCTCGGTCTTGGGCACGGGCATGAGCACGGGTCGGCTCGGGCTCGGGCTCGGGTGTGGGCATGTGAGGAACTGTAGCTGTTGAGGCACTAGTAGCGCACTTTGCACTTCACACATGCGCATCGTGTCGCAGATTGGTCACAACCTTGCAGACTGGTGCGAGTCGCGGTGCGACATAGACTAGGTAGTAGGTCAGGTGGCTGGGTTCGAATAGAAAAGGTACTGTGGGTAGGAGGTCTGATATAGAGACCTCTCTGCTTTTATAAAGAGTTGCATGGCTATTTAGAGGGACTTGTGTAACTGCTTATATAGTAACAGTCTAGACCATGCAGTAACAGCCACATGTGGCTAGCCCAACAGTCAGAAAATGGCTAGCCACTCAGTTTAAACAACCAGCGTGCATGTGTAACTCCCACATGCACAACGGTCAGAAACTGTTAGAAAATGGCTAGTTTCTCCCAACAACCAGAAAACGGCTAGTGCCATTATGGCTCTGGGCCAAAACTGCCAACCACCCTTGCTTATATAAACCAGACAGGTTTAGTTCATTTAACAACAACAAACACAACCATCTAGAGTCTTCTACTGAATCAGCACCTTCCAAGCAAATTAGCCTCTCGGTTTGGTTTATACAAACTTAGCCACTAAGACTAGAGAAGTGGTCTACTCGCTACAAAAAGAAGACCGCCACTCTTTGCTCTCTTTCTTTTTCATTATCTGCCAGATTGTGTTACTGAGTTTCATAGTGATTCTTCGTTTCTTGCTGAACGCAGAACCACATAAGGCTCGTCGTATCCTGGAAGCAATCTGCTTGTAACCTAACAGTAGACTCAAAGTAATTTGAGTAGGGGCGAATTACACGTTAAGGACATCGTGTTTTCACGTCTTCAGCTTGTCCTATATTTTGGTTTTTCCTATTTATTTATTTTCTGAGTTCATAAATTCTCAACAGACATCCTCTCTTCCTTTACTTTATGAGTCCGAATCCTCTGTTGGTTTCCAAGGGATGAAGCAGGGAATCCATGCTTGGAGTCTTTTCATTGGTCCACATCATCATATAGGTCTACAACTCTGTCACATCCTCAATGCAACCTGGTCACACCTCAGTGCAACCTGACCACATGATGTCATGCAGTGTGATGTGGACCAATGAAAAAGGCTTGGAAGCCAACAGAGGATCAAAAGTTACATTATATAATATAATATAAGCATTTCCACATGGGTTAGCTGGGCCATGCTTGTGTTTTTCTTTCATTCTGACTGCACATAGTCACGAGATAGGTCCCACGTGACTGGTGTCCAAATTTGAAGGGCAATTAAGCACCATGGTGGGCCGTGGAAAGGTTTCAAGTATTTCAATCTCACTATTTACACTGGTTCAGCCCACCTAGGGTTTGGATAGGGCTGATTTTAAGGACTAATGGTTAAAATGACCAGACAAAGCAGTTGGACAATTTGGGTGAAACATATATATCATGGTGGTGCCATGATGGGCCCACATCTTGTTGGAGCTTAGAAAGGGATGCAATGTTCCTCCCTGAGGAAGTGGATTGCATAGTGAGTAAGTTCGCACGCTTACTCTGTGGGATCCATCATGCGGAGTAATGCCGCATGCAAATACGTTCTAGGTGGGCCCAACAGAGTTTACTCCGCACAATAAGCATGCGGAGTAATGCCGCACGCAATCCGATTTCCCTCCCTGGCCGACATCTTTTCTTTACATGTATTTTAAAATTTGGATGTTAAGCAAGTGGGGTTCACACATGGATGATTCAATCCATTCATGAAGTTGCTCAGCCCAAGGCAAACCCAATGAGTTCTCATAGTGATATGTTGAGATGGAAAATAAACATCACGAGGGCCTTGGAAAGATTCCAATGGTGGACTTCACTGTTTCCTATAGTGGGGTCCACCTAGATTCTGTATCTGGCTGATCTTTGGGCTCAACGCAATTGGATGGATGATTTGGATTTTACACATACCACATGGTGGGTCCGCAAGTGGAGGCCACCTTTTATTTGTGTTTTCCCACTGTTGGTGTGTCAACATTAGGGAGGTTTTAACATTGGACGTTCAACCACTCTGTTCACTGTGGTATGGCCTACCTAACATTTCCTTCTGGCCCAAATTTAGCCCTTGGCCATAAAATGATCTGACCAATAGAATGGACGGCTTGGATCAACCACCTGCTTCAAGGTGGGTCCTTGAGTTAAAAACCCATGACCTTGTTTAGTAGACAGTGTCTTTGACGTTGGCCCCTCATTTCATTTTTATTTAAAATACATAGGTGAGGTCTTGCATGGTTGATCCATTTCGTTCATAAGGTTAGCCTTATCATGGTGGGCCTAATGGACCTTGTATATTCATCAACACCAAAGGAAATAATAAGGAAAAAGGAAAATAAAAATAAGGAATTTTGACCATCAAATGGCCTTCCACCTCTATAATGCCCATATATATGAATTATACGCCCATCAAGGTAGACCACATACTGGCCACACTGGACAACATGGACAGGCGAGTCTCATCTTAGAGCAAAACAGAAAGATGGCCTAGATATCAACATAAACATCTAAATGGAGTTCATTTGATGGGTCTGGCATCAAAACAGTATGCAAATGATCCGTACACTCATCTCAACAGTTGAATTGGAGACGGAGTGCACATAAACGGTTGATATCGCCTCTCATTCTCTATAATCTCATTTTTTTTTCTTTATTTTCTCTATTTCTTTTCTCATTATTTTGTTTCTGAGCAAGTGGCTGAGTGGGGAGGGGTTTAAATAGGTGCCCTAGTGAGTAGGGCGGTTCTTGTAGAGGGGGAGGCGACTCAGTAGAGGGCTAGGGATCGACGCCCACCCCCTCTTAGTCAAGGTCGTTGTAAGGTCGCAACATAGTAGCGGTATGAGAAGTCTTTAATTTGTTACGTTATTTTCTAAAGTATTTTCTTCAAGCACGAGCATGCATGCTAGAGTGTGTAACGCCCCCAAAATTCGACACTCGAGTATATAACTCAAATTTCGAAATCAAGGGTGTTATGAATGAATCCTTCACAATCACAACTGAAACTTTTATCCTTTCCATTCACAAGGTACCAAATATATGGAATAAAAATAAACCAACTTTGAAAATTAAACTAAAATCAACGAGTCTATGAAATTGTTCCAAACTGTCTAAACTAATGGCCGTCTAATGGACCTTATTACATCAATGCTTTCAAACCAAAAATCAAATAACTAATTCAAATAAAAATCTTCTAGAGTATTTCCTCATCTGGAACCGCTTCTTCAAAGTCCTCTAAATCATCACCTGTCACTACGGTTAATCGCATAACACTGCGTCAGCTATAAAAGCCGGTGAGCATTCTCATATAGTTTAGCACATGTAATTCGACATAGAAAATCACTTAACCATTAAAGTACAAATCATTACAATTCCAACAATTATTTCATCACCAAAACTCTCTTAAACATGCACGTGATGCATGGGATGCAAGTATGCTTCAACAATCTCGGTACGGTTATCAGTAGAACATCCAGGGCCAGTTTATAGTCGGGCCTACACTTTCACAATTACAGAGTTGGTCTCTTGTACACACCAGGGAACTCACCCAACTTGCCAAAATCATCTGATATCCATCGGGTACGCTAGTATGGTATCTTGCACACACCAGGGAGCTCAACCAACCCGTCCACAATCGATGGACTATCAGAAGGGTATATTGCACACACAGGGCGCTCAAGCAGGGACTGTTGCACACACTTGGGCGCTCACCCAAACAATCATCAATGGGCCTATTGCACACACCAGGGTGCTCACCCTACGGTAATAACTGGAGTTCTCAAATCGTGCTATGCATGAACCAAATCAACACTCCATAACATCTTTCCAAGATAATTCAAAAATAAGCTCACACATGTACAACCTTAATGGGTATCAAATTCATATGATTTATCAAAATCACTGTAAAACCAACCCTTTAAAATCCAACTTTCAAATAGAATGTAATATAACAAAATTTCAGCCCATCAAGGCACCAATTACAATCACGCAAATCCATAAATTCATGAAACTATATAAATTTCCAACAATTGTTTAAAACAAAACCAAAGAAAGATTTCAACTTTCACATGACGATTAACCAATCTACAATATAATATAAAATAAAATAAAAACAATTTCAAATAAAAGGAAATTTTGAATACAATGGAAAAACGATATGAGATAAACTCACAGTTTCAATCTTTCTTTCTTCTTTCTTTCTTCTTTCCTTCTTCTTTCTTCTTCTTCTTCTTCTTCTTTCTTCTTCTTCTCTCCTTGCTGCTGGGATATTGCCCCAGAAATCTCTCTCTCTCTCTCTCTACAAAGCCTCCCTCTCTCTCTACTCGTACTCACTCTCTCTCTCTCTCTTTCTCTTTCTCTCTCTACCCGCTCTTCTCTCTCTCTACGTTTCTCTTCTAGGAAACGACACCTAGGGGGGTCTTATACACCACCCAAGATGAGATTGGACGGTCTAAGATGGGCTTGAATGGCCTGAGTTCGCGGTACTACAACCGGACCGAAGGTGGTAGAGTTTGAGTTGGAGAAGGCTTCCGTTTTCGTTTCTTGTAGACAAAACCCCAAGTGAGACGTTGGAAACCTAGGTGGGGTCCACACGAACCCCTGGAAGAAGTTTGGTCCGCCCATGCAGAGCAACGGACCGGATCTTGGGATCTTTTGGTTTGGACGGTGATTTGGAAAAGCCTGGGTTGGCGACCGTTATGAAAGAAACTCAAGGGGACCCATACGTGGGTTAAAGGAAAAGAATGGGCGGTTCAGATCTTAGATGTGGGGCCCACACACGGACGGAGTGGATGGTGCGGACGGACAGCGTCCGTTCGCTGTTGCAGCGTCCAGCGAAGAAGACGCTCGGTCTTCTTGAATACGGGGTCAACGCACGTTGACCGAGAGGATGACGTGCACGTTGTGCACGTGGGTTCCACCGTGATGTATGTGACAAATCTACTCCGCTCATTAGTTAGGCCAGGGAGTTTTAAGGCATGACACAAAAAATGAGGTAGATCCGAGTCTTGGGTGGGCCACACTTCACAAAATTGTGTGGGTAATAACCAACGTGTGAAAATCCAAATCTACGTTTCCTGTTCTTTCCAATAAGATAATATGAATAATTCCAAGTTTACCCTTTTATTTGGTTTTGACTTTAACCGTCCATAGCAATCTCGTTTACCATCAGTTTTAGGTGAAACTTCACCAAGGCCTGTCATTTTTCGCGTTCTTTCTACGGGTTAATTTTGGGCCTTGATCTCTTACAGATAACCAAGATGCACTTTTAGTGGTCCATTACACTAGGTGATCCAAAGTGACATTTATACATATCTAATAGAAAATTTAACCGGTAGTCTTGGTATATATCCTATGATCTTCGAAATGATCGGTTCGGTTTGTTATTTGGGTGGCCCAATCAGCGGATACGAATTCGATGGATGGTTATATGAAGGGCCAATTTTTTTCTAATTAGATGTTTATGTTCTTAAACACAAGTATGACTTATTGTACGGTCAGTTTCTCAAACTGATATTCCTGATATGGTCTTTGGGTGGCCTATTGGTGAGACCTATACACCGTTAGACTTTAATGACTTGTCTACTCATGAAATTTCATCAGATCATAGTTTTGACGGTAGGTTAAGCATGTCAATGTATGATAAACAAGATGAACGGATCAGAATGTTAAATTGATTTGTGTATGAGCAGCTATGGGGATCAAGGGTTTAGTTTACCACGATCGGCTTGTCCAAATTTGAAGTGTACGGTCAGATACCTTTACCTAGTGATGAATAATTAATTGAACAGTTGGTTTTGATAAATAAGTGTAATTGATGATTCATCTTGGAAATCAACGGTTAATGGATTTATACATGTATATGCTTGAACTAACGTAGTGTACATACTCATGTACGTATCTACACGCACCCAAAATCCCGGGTCTTTAATTTGTTACGTTATTTTCTAAAGTATTTTCTTCAAGCACGAGCATGCATGCTAGAGTGGGCCCCATTAACACAGATCACCTTAATCCACACCATCCATTGAATTCTTAAGATGTTTTCACGTATATAAAAATTTATTCCATGGTGAGATGATAATCAGATTACCCTAAATTAATCTTAACCTTCCTTAGGTTTGAGGGTGCATTTAAGCTGTGTACACCTCAACTTATTATGGATGAGGGTGTACACATGTGCATGAACGTGCTGTCCATGTATTTCACAAATGGACATGAACTAATAAATACTAACCGTATATAATTTTATATCATGTTCTATATGCATATGGAAAAATAATGACGAAGTTCAAATATTGTTAATGGATGAGATAATGGATAGTTATGATAACGTCTTATGTACATGTGCATGATCTAGGTTGATCTTTGCATATTGGATAAGATCAAATCAGATGGAATGATAGATCCACTCAAGATAAATAATGTGAAATCAGTTTGATGTCAATCAGATTATCAGATTGATCAATATCTTTGTAAGATTGTGGTCATCCACACGTTTGGTCTCAAATCCTGAGCTCTACTTAAGAGAAAATTATCAAACTTATATCATTCTGAAGATTATGTCCAGATTAATAAGATGACCAGTGAGCATTGGATGGATCATACTTTAAAATGATTGTTTTGGAGTATTTAAGCCATTCATCTATCAATCTGACCATTTATAGCTTTTGTATTGGTGATCCAAAGGTTGGGTTACGTTTTATATGTCATAGATTGACAATCCATGGTTCAGATCGGTGCTTTGTTAGACAGCTAGGCCTATATCCATAGTCAAGAATCAGATGATTCATTCAATGGTCAAGATTTATTCTTATTTTCACAAAAGAAAATTTATACCCTTAAAATTTGTTTAGTGTATTACACAGAATCTCTTCATTTTTTTAAACCTAACTCCTTTAATATTTCAAAACACAATTTGCATCTCTACCTAGGAATAGCCTATATTCAAAGTTCAGCCCAGCCACTTAGAGCAACAATTGGAAGCAGATTGGGTATGTTCATGTGGCAAAGTCTTATGGGCCCTACCAAGATGTAGTTATATATCTAAACCAACCATCCATTTTCGGAGATCATTTTAAGGTGTGAGCCCAAAAATTAGGAAGATTTGAAGCTCAAGTGGACCACACCAAGGAAAGAAGTGAGATTAAACGCTTAACATTGAAAACTTCTTTGGGGCGATAAAAGTTTTAGATCAAGCTGATGTTTGACTTTTCCCCTTATCTAGCTTGTGTGACCTTATGAACAGGTTTAATGGCAAATAAACATCTTGGTGGGCCCTAGGAAGGTTTCAACGGTGGCCTTCATTGTCCCCATTGCTCTTTGTGGTGTGGTTCACTTGAGTTTTGGATCTAGCTCATTTTTGGGCTCCTATCCTATAATGATCTCGCTAAATGGATGGATGGTTTGGATGTTACCCATACATCATGGTGGGGTCTACATAACTTTGCCTAGTCAACACATAATCTCCTTTCGGTTGGATGTAATGACTTTCGTAGTTTTAGGGGGATATTAGTTGAAAGAGCCCTTGATTTATGACATCATTATGACTTAACCCCTTTGTTAGAACCTTTTTGAAGCCTTCCAGGCATTGTTTGCCTTTTCCCCAGATGAAAATGCCCCTTTGTGCATCTACACCCTTGTACGACAGTAGTGTGACGCTACGACAGTAGTGTGACGCAGGAAATCAAGAGGGCCTTTTGCGCATGGGGGTGTGGGCCCCACCAAATCAATGGTTGGGGCTACCCCTCGGTCAATTTGAACCGTTCACTTTACTCGAACAGCCGCGAACCCACATGAGTGTCATTTAAAAAAAATTGGACCAGTTTATAGCCCCACAACTGTGCGTTAATTCGGAATGCTCCCACTGTTGTGGTCCACTCGCGATGAGTTCTGCCCTCAAATTCCATCTAATGGCCTGAAATTATAACCCCTTTCATGTGAACGACTTCAATTCTCTCCGAGATTACCCAGTGGGCCCCGCAAAACATGAGGGGTGGGTTAGAACACGTAGGATGGGTTTCCCTGATTGGTCTCGTGGGCGGGAAAAGCCTTTTTTAGCCTCTTTCTTCTTCTTCTTCTTCTTCTTCTTCTTCTTCTTCTCTCTCTCTCTCTCTCTCTCTCTCTCTCTCTCTCTCTCTCTCTTTTGTCTTTGTTTTCAATAGCTTATTGTGCTTTTCTGTGGTATACTAGTGCACCTTATTTGTCAATCACGTGCGTCCATGTGTGGTAATGTCGGTTGAGCCTTGACAAGTTGAAGATCGAATATTCAAGTGTACAAGAAGCATCAAGGAAGAGGATATAGGTAAAAGAGATGCCTTAGTGATCCTAAACCTTAGAACCAAAACAACTTAAACCTTTTGATGACTTGGATCCAATTAGGTAAACTTATAGCAACTTAAACCTTTTGATGACTTGGACCCAATTAGGTAAACTTATAGTCATCTTAGAATGACCTTATACATCCCAAAAGACCACCCAAAGTTAAGGCCTAAGAGGTTCATGAGCTGCTATAAAAATACAAACCAAACATCAGAACTCATGTGTTGTCAGTTGACCCGTTGGCTGACTGATAGCAAGAATCAGCCGACCGGCTGATAAAATGCACAAATGGGACAACAACCAATCTAAGTTGTAGGCCTAATTCGACCAGGTGTCCAAAATCGATCGAGCGACAGCTTGGTCGACTGATCGACAGGCAGTCGTTATGCCCGTTTTTTATTTGATGGAGCTCGAACTCTATATATATGAAGCTTGATTTTTGGGCATTTATAAAGAGAATTTAGTGTATTAGAGGCTATCATTATAACAACCATATCTAGGCTCTAATCCTAAGTTACCAAGTCATCCTTCTCGTGATTCATCACACGTTGGAGCATTCAAAAGCTCAAATGAATATGGACTTGTTTCCTCTTAATCTTTGGATGTTTTTCAAAAGCTCAAATGAATATGGACTTGTTTCCTCTTAATCTTTGGATGTTTAAGAAAGGTAAAACCTTTGTCTGAACCTCTTAATAGATCCAAATAGGTAAATTCCTCTAGGCAACCAATTCTTATTAGTTGTAGAGAATTCACCATCTCCCATACCTTGGTCATCTCAAGAAGATCAAATACAAGACGATTGATTGTTAGAGTTTAAGGCATTGACAACGCATCAACAATAATATCGGGGGAGCATGGGAGCTGATTCAAGCATGGGAGAGAAAGAAAAAGTAACCCAAGAATGTGCTACACAAGGGGGTCAATCCAATAAGTTGTCAAGCTTAGGAGTCAATTTGTACTCTTTTCTTTTGTAGATTAGAGTGTGAGAGTTTGTGACCCAAACTCAAACCAGGTTCCTTAGTGGATCTTTGGCTCATTTGTTAAGTCTAAATTCAGGTTCTTTTGTGAATCCTTAACACATTTGTTGGGCCTAAAATTAGGTTCTTTAGTGGGACCTTGACACATTTGTTGGGCCTAAATCAAGTCTCCAAGGGGAGCCAACGACACTGGTGCATGTGTTCCACCGACACGGGTGTGTATGTGTAGGTTGAGAGGTGAACCTAGAAAACCTCCATTTGAGTTAAGAGGTTAACTTGTTGTAAAAAATTTTAGAAATTTAAGAGGTTAACCTGATTTAAAATCTCCGTTTAGTGAAATCCAGTGTACTTATGAGTTCGGTACGATAACTGGGAGTAGAGTAGGGAAATCGAACTACTATACATGTTTGTGTTTGTGATTGTCTTTTGAGCACGTTTTTATTCCTGCATTCTTTACTTAATTATTAATTATATGAATGCTTAAATGGAATGTATACTATGCACTAGATAGTTAGATTCACACACAAGTTGTAGTTTCACTCTATAGACTAGTTGCTTGATAGTTATATCATTTGTAGTCTATATTGCTCACATTGATTAGTTGCTCTATTAGGTATATCTTGTTTTAATATATGTGTTTTATATTAGGAGCTTAATTGCTTAACCATTTCTAGTAATGTGATTGGACCCACTTAATCTTGAAAGCTAAGTGTTACTTGCTTAATTAGTTTAAATTAGGCAAGAATTTTCAAAAGGTCCTAATCACACTCCTTCTAGGACTTAACCATAGTTCTAGTTGATCCGCAAGCTTCCACGCGTACCATGTTAAGGTGTCGTGTTAGACTACCCTTGCACGCAATTTCAGCTTGTAGGCGAAGAGGAGGGGACCACACATGATGACTTCTTCGACGGTTGGTAGTTGTATGGGTGGTTTTCCCACTTCCCAACGAAGACGATAAACTCCGGTCATGTTCCGACAAAGTTCTGGTTAAAAAATATTTTTTTTAATTCTCCGGCCACTATGTCAATCCTTCATGCTAAAGGTAAGTTGTTTTGTTTGTTGTTTTCATTATTGTTGGCGTCAATCAGTGGTGAGAGTTTGTAAAAGGAATGTTTCATTTTTAGTTATTATTGTTTCTAACTGGAGGTTCCCTTTCTAGTCATGCTTGTTTCTTTTTTCTTCATTTGTTTTGTTGTCTGAATGGTTAGATTCTGTAAAAGGGAGGAGGATGTGGTGTTCGTATAAATGGTACAAAGTGTGCTAGTTCCTTGTTGAAATGTTTTCTTATTTTTTGTCGTATTTATTAAAGGCCATCCATGGCAATGAGGATTGATCGTTGATGTTGGAGACTGTGGTGGACCCATGTTAGGTTTAATTTTTTTCAAAGGCAATTCAAGGCACTTTAAATCACTGATATGCACTGTCGATCGCTAATAGTCATTGTCCTTTGTCAATACATTATTTATTATAGGCGATGGTTAGAGTGTACCAACAATGGTCAGTGTGTATCGGCGATGATCAATGTGTATCGGTGATGATCATTATTTAATATAATTTAGTGTCTTCAAATCACCGATGTGACATGGTATGCTTACACTTAAATAAAAACTGTCTTTTACAGAATCCTTTTACACAGCGAGGGACCTTAGTTTGTGCTTAGATTACGGAGGCACGAAAGTCTCCCCCAGGTGCTCATAGGATTTCAAGCTATTGTGAAGGAAGATTTCAAAAAATGTTGTGCCAGGGCACAAATGTTCAGAAAAACCTAGTTTGAATATTTGCTTGATTTTGATGATAGCAGATGAAAGTCAAATGGATTGCTGCTCCATTGCCTGATGTAGAGGCACATAGGTGACCTCTAGTTTGACTTCAATGGCACCATTTTGTAATTCATGAAGGTGGAGTTTGCCTTAATCTTGGGTCTGAAGTGGTCAAGAGAGCAAGAAGTGAAGCAGGCTGTTTCGGGACCACAAAAAAATATTATTAGGGGACTATATTTCAAGGATAAGTCTTCAATTGTAAGGGAGGATTTGGAAGATGCATTTAATACTTTCCAATGGTCCAACCTACACGAGCACGTTGTGAAGTAGGCTATGTTGATGTATGTGGAGAATTTAGTTGTTGAATCGCCCTAGTTAAAGGCATGTATAGATGAATATATAGATTTTGTAAATGATAAATATGCTTTCGATAAGTATCCTTGGGGTACCGTATACTGATAGAAGAAGAAAATAGTTTAATTAGGGAACACTATCCGAACATGTACAACTTTTGTGAATGCGCATTGCCCTACAGGTAAATCATTTTTCATATGAAGTCTCTATAAAGTATTACTTTGTATATTTCAGTGCCACTATACTATGTTTTATTTTAATTTTTTATGTTTCTTTCATTCAATAGTTTGGGCATATGAGATTTTCCTTGGATTATCTAGTTCGAAGGGCTAGGCTACAAGACGTGGTCCTGTCAAAATTCTCTGATTTCTGAATTGGGCTATGACAAAGTTGGCAAAATACAAGGGCACATTAAAAGTTTTCAAGAAGGTCCCGATGAGTTGTAATATTAACAATATGATTGTTTGTGTGGTGTAACACTATGATCAGTGTTTCTGATATTAAATACATATTGTTGCAGCTTATGATTAATGACAAACTCATCTCGACAGTAGATGAGGAAAAGTTGTCGTTGTCGCACAAGTTTAAAAATATATAAAGGGGAGGGAAGAGAGAAGGACAGAGAGGAAGATGGATGTGAAGGAGGGTGTGGTGGGAAAGGGGGAGGAGAGGAGTTGTGCGGATAAGAAGAAGGAGAACGACGGAGCGAAGAGTGTCGAAAAGGATAGTGGAGGAGAGAGGAGGGGGAGGAGAGACAGACCAAACAAGAAGGACACACACACACACACACACACACACACACACACACACACACATATATATATATATGAATTGCAGGGTGTATGTCTCACATCACCAGGTTTTGAGATGCGGGGGCAACCCGCACGATCGATGACTCGAGGAGCCCCTCTGTGTCACCAGATAAGGTGGGGCACTCTGCTCAGGACATGGACAAGTTGGGGAGCCCCTCCACATCACTAGATGAGGTGGGGCACTCTACTCAGGACCGTGACGAGTTGGGAACCCGATTTGACTCACCAGATCAGCTAAGGGACTCTGTCATTCCCGATGACATTCATGAGGCGGGGCTTTCCCCTGAGGCGATCTCATCATTGTAACCCCTCCCTCTATCCATGCCAGGTGGGACATGAATGTGTTGAGAAGGAGTTACGTGGCATACACCATTCGATGTGAGTGCTCAATCCATATATGAAATTTCACACAGAGGAAGAAGATATTTTGGCCGATAAGCCATTAATTATGAACCCGTTACGAATGCTTACCGACAAAGATTTTAAAATGGTGAAGGCAACATACGATGAGGGTCGTTATATTTGGCTAAAAAGTCTATGGGAAAGTGCATGGGTCGATGATCGGGTAGGGTCTTTGTACAAAAGTCTTTTTAAGTATTTTCATACATGACTTTTGATAATAGGGGGATTGCACAAGGAATCAACCTGTACATAGATTTTCTGATCGGGCATCATCTGGAAGATCCAAGAGCATACCCTCAAGACTATATGTTTGTGCATAAATTTTTTTAGGTAATTGTCTTGTTAAAATTGCGGCTCGGATCATAAGCGTGATTTGAAAAATTTGTGGCTGTTTATTTGATTTGCATTTGTATTCTTTTGTTTGGGGATCAGAGAATTCATAGGCATTCACGAATAACACAAACAAGTACACGAGAGACAAGGCGATCCTGTGTATGAAAATCCGTGCTGGTATCAATCACTCTAGAAGTTGCATCTGAACCGTTGATCCACAGATGTTGAAGACATGTGTTGGTTGATGGGTAGGAAGTTCATGCAGGCTCTCTATGTACATAGGTATGCAAAATTGTTATTGGAGAATTCAGATCTACCGCTATGGGCTCTTTTATTTGTCTGACACTCTCCATAAAAACATGTATATGAATTTTCAGGTCATGATCGGAGATAAACATATATGCCATTACATCGTTGTTGTCTATCATAATTTGTGGATGAACTGGTACAATGCCATTCAACATGTACACAATTTTCATTCTAACTTTATATTCCTAGGGTGTTGTGTTCATAATCTTGTGCATAGTAGATAATAGTTCCTCATATCTAATTTTGGTGCTCACCATGACCATCTTGTTCTTACCATCCTTATAATCATATTTTCCTTATTCATGTACTAGCTCCCCACCATACTAGAACTATATGGGTCGGTTAGCCATGTTGTGCAAGTTTTGTTTGTTGTACTTGCAGGGAAAAAGGCTTCTGTTATTAGCCTTAAAGATATACATTGTTGTTCGCCGATACACACTTCCAATCGTCGGTACACACTGCCGATCGCTGATAGTAACGACGATCGACGATTGATAAAGACTATCGGCGATTGACGATGTGTACCCCGTTGTGCTGGCGATCTCAGTTTTGCAAATGCAATAGCATCACCCTTTTGGCTAGGATCTGTGTTGATTAAAAAAACATAACATATACGTTACCCCACTCTCGTAGAAAAAATAGTAAATGACTTGCCGGAATCTCACAAGAAACTTGCCGAAATCTTGCCTGAATGGATGTAATGACACCAGATGCACGAGTCAGCTCATTGGAGTGGGTACCAAGGGGATGGTAATACCGGCCTTAACTACCTTTTAGGTCAATGTGACCTTTTTTCCAAAATAACTTCCTCAATAACTCAGATGGGCCCTTCTTGTATTACATGCACATTTTGGGATTGTTTTTGTGGGCTCACAGTGTATCTCCATTGAAATCAGCATCAACTACTATCTCGTGGAAAAAAATTATAAGGCATGACCCAAAGATTGAGGGAAGAAGACATCAGGGGTGTACTACAACAGATGAAACACTGCCGAACGCTAGTCCACCGTCACAGATGACTCAGATGAAGATGAAATTAACACCCATCGATATCCCATGATTCTCCAGAACATATTAACGGACTAGATCAAGAAAGGAGTGGATGACTTCAAGGGACTCACAATCACCTCTTCCATTCAACTTCCGAGGTAAGATACTGAAAATAAAGAAGAAATAGGCAAAAAAAGCCATTCTCGCCCATGAGACCCACCTGTGGAACCCATCCCACAGTTTTAACCCACCCTTAGCATTATGTGGGGCTCGATAGTCTTGGAGGGGATCCAAGCTGTCCACATGAAATGTGTTATAATTTTAGGCCATCAAACGAAATTTGATGGCAGAACTCATCGCGGATGGACTGCAGTAGTGGAAACAGTTTGAATTAATGCACGGTTGTGGACCATAGATAGGTCTAATTTTTTTTTTTAAATGACCCTGTTGTGGGTTCATGACTATCCGAATAAAGTGAACGGTTAGATCGGCTGAGGACGGCCCCAACTGCTGATTTGGTGGGGCCCACGCTCCTATGCGCAAAAGGTCCTCTTGACTTTTGCACCGCACTGCCGTTATCCGAGAGGGCGGATGTATGGAAGGGCATTTTCACCAAGAGAAAAGGCACAATACCAGGAAGGTTAAAAAAAAAGATCATGATAGAGGGGCTTAAGTCATAATGAAGTCATAAATCCCTAGGTTGTTCTTAAATCACCTACCTAGGCAGATTGCAATTCGTACAATAAGAAGTTATGTGGAACACACCATGACGGTTGTGAGAAATCTACCCGTTCACTCATTTTTCAAGATCATGTTAGGACATTGTTAAAAAATGAGACAGATCAAAACTCAAGGGGGCTGCACGACAGGAAACATTGAGGATTGGACATCTACCGTTGAGATATTCATAGGGACACAGAGGTTTTGGATCAGGCTAATATTTATATGCTTTCAGTTCATTCCAATCCCAGTGGGAATGAACGTATGAACGGTATGGATGGTACATAAACATCACGGTGGACCCCAAGTAGGTTTCAACAGTATGCATTTCCCCTGCCCATTTTTTCCTATCATTCCGCTCACTTGAGTTTTGATCTGCTTCATTTTTATGATTATGTCCTACCATGGCAAAATGGATGGACGGGGTGGATTTATCACAACATAATGGTGGGCCCACCTAGCTTTCCGTCAGTGGAAGTTCATGCAAGGGGCGCGACTTGGGTGAGACCCTGGAACTAGCGTCCGTTAGTTTCTGATGGCTGTTGTGTTCTCACACGTGGGAGTAGATTAGGTGAGACTAGGGCTGTCAACGGGTCGGATACGGGCCGGATCAGTGATGATCCGAATCCGACCCGATTAAGAATATATCCGACCCGAATCCGACCCGAATCCGATTCGGATCACAAGTATATGATCCGAACCCGACCCGATTAAATTTTTCGAAATCCGTTTCCGATCCGATTATGATCCGACCCGATATCCGACCGGATATCCGAGAGAGGAGAGAGAGAAAGAGAGAGAGAGAAAGAGAGATTCTCATGTGTTTTTATTTTATTTTATTTTATTTTATTTTATTTTATTTATTTATTTATTTTTTTATCGGGTCGGATCGTTAACGGGCCGGATCAAGGTTGATCCGAATCCGACCCGAATATTAAACGGATCATATTTGGATATCCGTATCCGACCCGATTATCCGATTATTGATCCGAATCCGATTAAATCGGATCGGATACGGATCGGATACGGATCTTGATCCGTGCCATTGACAGCCCTAGGTGAGACCTCAGATCCACCAAGGTGGATGGGACCCCTGACTGTGGGGCTCACAGTGATGTATGTGTCTTAAATCCCCACCGTCCAACCATTTTAAAATATGATACCAAAATGAAGCTGACTCAAATGTCAAATGTTAGGTGTACCACAGCACAGAAACAGTCGTGATTGAATCTCTACCATTGAAAACTTCATGGATTTTCAATGAACTCCACCGGAATGTTTATTTTCCATCCAACCTGTTGATAAGGTAACAAACACCCAGATGAAGAGACCACATAAATAGCATCTTGATCCAAAGCTTTTGTGGATTATAGTAAGTTTTTAATGGTCAATCACCACTGTTTCCTATACTATTGCCCATATGGGATTTGGAACTGCTTCATTTTCCTGGATCATGTCATAGAAAGAACTTTCAACTCGGATGAATGGCAATGGCCTGGATGTAGTCACATTCATCATAGTGGCCCCACGGTGAGGGTCCCACCCACCTCGGTGGATTTGGGGTCTCACCTAATCCGCTCCTTTCGCACGTCCCTCTCTTTCCCAAGCTTGGATTAGGTACTGCCCGAGCCCGTCTCGGGCTTAGGAGAGGCTATTAAAGCTTATGGGCATCGGTGGAGATGAGGCGTGACATGACTGTGTGAGGCTTGCTGATGTAACAGGTCTCGTCTGGCAATGTGTCCTTCACCTACACAAATGTGACACGTATGTGCCTTATTGGGCCTGTCCTGAGCACGGGACAGGCTTAGGTTGGACCTAATCTGAGCTCCTCTTTCACAGGCGCTCCATTATGTGGACGGATGGTCTCCCAACACGTCAGGTCCATCCACTTTGCTGGTTCCAGGGTCTCAACCAAGCTGCCATACAAGGGAAGGGGATTGCGGACTGAGTAACTCAATATGCTAACGATACTTGGTAAACTCTGTGAGGTCCACCTTAATTTATACATTTTATCCGCTCTGCACATCCATTTTACCATATAATTTTAGGGCTTAAGCCCAAAAATGAAGAATATCCAAATCTCAAGTGGACCACACCATGGGAAACAATATGAATTGAACATTTATGGTTGAAATTTTCTTGGGGACCATAGAAGCTTTTGATCAAGCTGATATTTGTGTTTTCCCTTCATCCACATCTTTGTGATCTTATGAACAGATTGGATGACAAATAAACATCACGGTAGGCCTTAGAAAGTTTTCAATGGTGGAAAATCATTACTCCAACTCTTTCCTGTAGTATGGTCAACTTGAGATTTGGATACCCTTCTATTTTGGTCTCAACCACTAAAATGATCTGAAAAAACGGATGGACGGTGTGGATAAACTACATACATTCACAGTGGGCCAACTAAGTTTACCCAGTGCGATAAAAGCGTAACCTTTGATTAATGAAAATTATTGAGTTTATACTCTGTTTTACTTGTGTTCTTCGAGTGCCCCTTGAGAAATTAAGGAAGATTGAGTGTCATTCTCAATAGATCCATGGATTCATATTTATCCTGTGAAAGAGATGGTGCTCGATCTCACCCCCACCCCGGCTGCGCCAAATTGGTATCAAAGCGATGAACAATCTCGGGACGATGACTTTTAGTGGTGGCTACAGAAAAAATCCCATGGACGGTGATCTAGGGATCCATCCTCTACAAGTGGCGGCTTTCAGGGTGACACTTGAGACACTCCAGCAGAAGAACCATCAAATCATGCAAGAGCTGCAGGCTAGGTTCAACTGCAAAACAAAACATCAAAGGAGCATGATTGTTTATGGCCGAGATCTGGTAGATCGGATGGGTCAAGTCTACATAGAGGTTGATTTTCCTAACTTCGATGGCTGGGGTCACATCAACAACTGGCTATGTGAAGTGGAGCGCCTCTTTGAACTCATGCAGATGCTCGAGGAGAGGAAGGTTCTGTACGTTGCCCTCAAGTTGAAGAGCACTGCGTCAGTTTGGTGACAATATTTTTAGTGCGATCGGAAGCGTGTGATGAAGGCCCCGATACTCTTGTGGCCGCGGATGAAGAAGCGACTGCTGGAAAAGTTTGGGTATTATGATTATGCAAATTATGTATTAACTCCATAGCCCCATGATCTGCAGCAAGAATCTTATTATTATTTTAAGATGGGATCACAACCGACCCCAGCCCCATTAGAAGCGCACATGTTGTGCCTGCAGAAACAAAAGACCATCAATCGCATACATGTGACATTCATGTAGACACAGAAATCCCTCTTGAAGCTTTTGAAATAGATGTCATTAATGCAGACACAGGAACCCCTCTCGAAGGACCTGCTGAATTAGAAGAAGTAGAAGCTATGAAGGGAGAGGAGGAGGTATAATCTACCTTCGCTTCATAAAATATTCAAAGTTCTGAGAAGAATGAGGAAGAAGATATCCCAGATGTGGTGGATAAGGAAGATGATCATGTTGCCGCTCCAGAAATTGTAGATCTGGACTTGTAGGAGCCCATGAATGTCTCAAATGCTAGTTTTTCTCAGATAGAGCCAATCTTCAATAGCACAGTTGGTAAAATGGATCTATTTGCAATCTTTCTTGTTCTCGCTGAGAAGAAGACGACAATGCTTATTGCGCTATGCCAGGGAATGGCCGATGACAAGTATCCCCAATCACGTCCAATTACTATTCTCAAGTCGAGGCCATGGAAGAAGATGAAAGTGAATCTCCATCATGACATGAGGCAAAACTAGAGGTCGAGTTTTCTTCAAGTGGAGGAGTCTAATGTAGGGAGAGAATTCTATGTTCAAGGGCGAGGATCAACGATCTTCTTGGAGGAGATGGGCCGGAGGAAAAATCAAAGAAAAAAAAAAAAAGGACGTCATCTGATGACTGGTCGTGGACGCTCAAGGATCGATCGCCCGACTGATCAATTTTAACTGGAATCCAGTCCAGTTCACTGGATGATTCGGGGCTATCCATGACCGGTCGTGATGTGCGGACTTTGCTGCAATTTCTGTTTTTAGAGTTTCAGCCCGAATAGTAAACTACTATTCCCGTTTTTGGATTTTGGCCCAATTTGTGTGGCCTATCGTAATTATTTATAATGATTCGTTCCGTCCATCTTGTAAAGTTGTTCGACGTCGAGAAATTCCAACAAGTTTCACATTGATACGAGCTACGAATTGACCATGGCATCTAAAATAGTACGAATTGTTGAGAAAGTTCTGAATTCCGCTGACTTAACTTGGAGATGGTCTAGGTGGCCCACCACTGCTGATATGAAGAATCTGAGCCGACCATCTTGAAGAGTATATCGATGTTAGAAAAACCATAAATTTTTATGGCAATCAGATGTGTGGATTGCTCATACCAGTGGAAGGAAGACGACGCCCTACAAGCGTTATATAATTTGCACAGATTTTTGCTGATATTTTTCTATTATGTTTATGGTTTATCTAAATACGAATTAGGGTTTTTAAGCTTTTATAGAACTTAATTTTATTATAAATATTAGTTTTTATTTCATTATTAAGGATACAACCTTTGATTAATGAAAATTATTGAGTTTATACTCTGTTTCACTTGTGTTCTCCGAGTGCTCTTTGAGAAATCAAGGAAGATCAAGTGTCCTTTTCGATAGATCCGTAGATTCGGATCGTTTATCTCATGAGAGAGATGGTGCTCGATCTCACCCTCGCCTTGGTTGTGCCAATTTTGGCCCATCATGGACCTAGGCTAGATTTGGGCTTATTTTGAAAAATATGGGCTAGGCTTGGACAGAGATTGGCCCGGCCCTAACCCGGCCCATTGGCACCCCTATTTACCGGGGTTACATGTCAGTGCGTGTTGTTGTGACCACGGAGCCCACCTCGATAAATATTTTATATTCACACTGTACATTAGTTTTTCTAGCTCATTTTATCGCATGATCCCAAAAATAAAGCATATCCAAATCTCGAGTACACCGAGAACCATAGCTCAAGTGGGAGACTGAGTGAAGATAAGCTCGTTTCGACACTTGAGGTCCTGGTATCGATTCACAAGGGGGGTGGGTGTACTAACAATTGGGCACTATTGAAACATTCCTAGGACCGAGAAAGTTTTGGATCATATGGATGGCATATAAACATCATAATGAACCCCAGGCATTTCATTACCCACACTTTTTCATGTCGTGCGGCACAGTTGAGTTTTGGATCTGCCTCATTTTTTGGCCCATGTCCTAAAATGATGAGGCAAAACGGATGGATGGGGTGGATTTCACGGTGGGCCTCAGCTAGCTTACCTCAACAGTTTGGCAAGCCAGGGAGCCATATGCCTACAGTTCTAGCTAGATTAGGGCAGCTGGCGTACTCTTCCGGGCCGGCATTACGCATTTATGCACGTCCATGAAGCCCAGACCAAAAAAATAAAATAAAGAGGCGATAATCATGGAACGTTCCAAGTTACCGTTGAAATCTTGTGGAAATTGATACCTAGTGGAAGAGATATGAATCTCCACACAACGCTGCAAGAGGAAGAGTGTGATAAGACTTTCTCATTTAGATTTCCTTTTTCCAAAGCTTTCCATGAAAATTCACACCTGAAAACAAAACAACAGAACTGCTGTGATCTACAACTACCCATTTCCACACGAATCCTTGTTTGTTTTCCATGCCCACATTCTCCATTCCCTCCATTTTAAACACTTCATGAATTTAAATCTACATCTCGTTCCCGATTTTGCAAGCACCTGCTTTCAAGCTCAAGTCCTGTTACACTCAGCTGGGTTGAGAAATATGAGAGGCATGATCCTGATGCACTTGAATTGATTTTGGTCTTCCTCCTAATATTATGCACAACAGAACTCGCAAGTCTAATATTCTCATATCTACAAAAAAAGAAAAAAATAAATTGAATTTTTCATTTCTTGAATTTTCACCACTTCATAGAAATTCAAATTCTTAATATCATTATCCTTCAGACATTCCATCTTTTTGGTATTTTGTGAGATCCTTTAACAACCCAATTCCCCACTAGGGACACTGATTACGTGCTGGGGTTTGGAGAGCAGCCCAGATATTAGAGTGCATCTCTGGAAAGTTGGAAACATGTCATTGACTGAAATCCGAAGAAGAAACAACAAAGACCAATAATTCAGTCCGAAATCAACACCAAGCACAGAGTAAGAGAAAAGGTCTGATGCTATCAATTATCTTAGATACAATAGATAGCGTCAAAACTTTTCTCTTAATCGATCGTAACTTACACTGCAGTGGACAGGCCATACACCAAGAAAGCACACTGGTCTGCCATTAATTAGAGGATTTTTGCCCCTTGAACATCTAACCATTAGTTGGACCTCTTCACAACTAACAATTTTTAGCCCTCAACATACCCCTCAATTAGTGGCTAGGATCACCTGAGTGGCATTGATTTTTAGGTCATGCCCCACCCATGTTAGGATAACAGATGGAAAGCTCCAGATCTTGTACGTGATGTACCGAATGCATGGATATTGAATATTTGATATTTATTTCCACTTTTTGATGGCACCACAGCTGCTCGCATTTGCATTTCTCCATCATCTATTTCAGTATGCAATTTCTTCATCATCTGAGGGAAGAACCTCTTGAATGGAACGAACTATTTGATGTCGTAAGACACATTCACGGTATTTCCTTGCATGCTTCAAGATATACTCAACATTTTGGATTGAGTGTTAAAAGAAACTAAAAGGACAAATTAAGATGAACAAACAAAATAAAAAAAAGGGCTCAGAATATTCGCAGGAAGGTTCATGCGTACAATCAATCGAGGCTGTAATTTTTTAGAACAGGAACAGCCAGTCTAGTCTAGATGTTCATCTCCCAACTCATGGATCTATGCCATTTATTTTTCAGAAAGTTGGCTGTAACATCACTCAGAAATTTTAAATGACTTATGATTATGTTTGTGCAAGATAACTGTAGACGTATCTAGGCGCGAAAAAATTGTGCACAATTGAAGGGATGGAACTGCAGGTATCCAACCAATAATAACACAAGTACCATATTAAGCTATCTTTGGCAAGTCATGCTGTGGTATTTGAAAATATGCAGTACTGCAAAAAATCATGAGTCTTGAGGAGCGATGGGAGCAAGGTATACGGTGGCCATAATGGCCACCACAGTTATCTTTACGATACGGGTTATAACGGCTGTAATGGCTCCCATAACGGTCGTTATGGTCTCTCTCTCTCTCTCTCTCTCTCTCTCTCTCTCTCTCTTTCTTATTAAAAGAAAAAATCCAAAAAACATTGTCTACCCCATAACATTGAAAAAAAAAATCTGAAAAATATGTATTTGCCTTGTAACATACCATTACAGGATTGTTATGGCCTTTACAAGGAGCGTAACAGGTTGTTAAGAGCAGTTGCAGGTCATTTTTTTCATAACAATTGTGTTGGCCGTTATGACCCCATATGATGGTTGCCACCATACATTTACATGACAGCCTTTACGGCACACCATGATTGGGAGAGCAATAAAACATGACTTTTACATTGCAAATGAATCTAGACCAAGGGAGTCTTCTAGCTTAGTTCGAAGATTTCTTGGGAGGTCTACTCATTAAAGTAAGATGAATTATTGGTTCTATCTTGTAATTTTTTGAGCAGGTCGGCAAAATGGTACCAGGATCGTTGGTGTTGTGTGTTTCTTTCGAAAGATAATGGAATTTTATAAAAGCAAGCCTAACATAAACTTAGGCACGCTACAACAGAGAAGCTGAATACAAAGGGAAAAGATTACAATCTTCAAAGGAAACTAAACATGAGGCCCATCCCATTACGTCCAACTTAGCCCTACCAAACACCTATGGCACTAAATCACTACGGCATTGATTATTCCTTTCCCCCCATAGAGCTCTAAGACCTGATAAAAAAGCTAGCCTCCAAATCACCTTCCCTTTTTTACCTACTCCTCTATGCCATGCTAGAAGGAGGCTTTCAATTGATCTCGACATCACCCACATCAGATTAAAGGAGACTAGAAACCTCTCCCACACCCCTTTAGCGAAGGAACAATGAACGAAAAAATGATCGATCGACTCCACATTCTGCATGCATAACATAGATATTGGATAACCATTTCCATCTTCTAAAGATTATCAATCATTAGCATTTTAATTTTGCCCACTAACATGTGGGAAGATTGCCACAAGGAGGCAAGTATGATAGGTCTGCTACCACTTAAGCAGGCCTCCACTTCAACGTAACACCAACCAAGAGATTGAGGATTGAAGATCGGTGATGGAGGATCGAAGATCGGTCTTCTGGTGCGTTCTTAGAGTGATATGCTCTTCCTTCGGTCTCGGAAGTCCACACACCGAACCAGATTGGAGTGCTGCTTCAAATGGAGAATGCAACTGAATCAAAGTGAATTCAGTGATACAGGAGTTTTATGGAGAGGAGAAATGGAGACCCAGGAAGCTACTTACCTAACTGGAGAGCATTAGAAGCATGTCAATCACATTATGGCTTTATGAATAGTTTATTAAAATGGTAAGAAATGCTCGACAATGAGGTTTCATCTCCTTGAAAAGTGACGGATCACAGTCAGTTAAAAAAAATAAAAAAATTTGTATGCTTATGGTCTTCTTGCTGAAGCTAAAAAGAAGTCCTTGATTCAATGGCGCCTTGGAGAGATCAATCCATAATTATATTTGGTTCAAACTATTTAAATATGAGCTAACACCACATAGAACATTGTTAAAAATAAATAAATCAAACACTTAAATTAAAGTAGGTGCTTCCAACCTTATCATTAGGGTTTCTACAGTTGAAATTTCATTATATTGTTTTTCTTTTCCATTTCTTTCTTTGGCGTTTCTACCGACTTCAATACTGACAACTTACGGCCCGTTTAGATCATAAGTTACTTTGGATAAGCTACTTATTTCATAAGAAGCTTATTTTGATTTCTACTTGGTCAACCAATAAGTATGTTTGGTAACGGAAGTACTTATCAACCAAAAAGTTGAAAAGCATGTTTGGTTTCTAACATAATAAGCAATTATCCATCGGGTTTGTTTGGTCCCCCTCACATCCACCATCTGTCATGTGGGGCCAACCTTTGATGTCGACCATTCATCATATGGACCCCGCCTTGATGTGGGCCATCATCATATGACCCGACCTTTAATGTGCACCATTCATTATGAAGGGCCTACCTTTAATGTTGGTCATCCATCAAGTGGGGCCCATCATCATTGCTATTGTCCATCATGTCAGGCCCACCTTCAATATCCACTGCAATCATGTGGGCCCCACCTCTGATGTTGGCTGTACATTATGCAAGGTCCACTCATAATTAAGGCCGACCTTTGATGTGTATTGTCCATCATGTGGGGCCCACTGTTATTAATTGCCCATCATGTGGAGTCACATTTGATGTGGACTATCCATCATGTGGGCCCCACCTTCAATGGGGGTTGCCCATCATGTAGGGCTTGCCTTGAATGTAGGTGATTCATCATTAAGGGTCGACCTTTGATGTGGATCGTCCATCATGTGGGGCCACCTTAATATGGGACTTCCATAATGTGGGGCCCAGCTTCAATGTCCACTACCAATCATGTAGAGCCCACCTTTGAAGTAGGCCGTGCCATCCATCGTACCAGCCCGCTTTGGATGTGGGCTTTTTTTATCATTATGGGCTGACCTTTGATGCGGACCATCCATATGAGGGCCCACATTACTATGAGGTCATACTTCATGTGGGGCCCACCTTTTACATGGACCGTACACTCTGTGAGCCCCACCTTGAATGTGGACAATCCACGTGGGGCCTCCTTTGATATGGTCCGTTAAGTAGAAAAAGTAACTTATTTGGTGATATCCAGACAGGCCCTTACAATCATTTGTGGTTACATGAGCTCCGGTAGCTATTTAGAACTAAAATCAGCAGGAAATAATACAAAACCCAGATCAATGTCAAACTATAAAGCAGTCGTGCATTTCCATCTACGATTTGGCAGCAAAACCGTTGGCAGTTAATGGATGTGAATTGACCAGCTTAGGCCTGTCAAGCTTTAGTTTCAGAAACGGTGCTTCAGGAAGAAGCATATTTTTGAAAATGTTTTTACTTGATGCAAGAAAATCAATGTGGTCAGCACATCAAAATAAATTTCCCACAGTATAAGTAGACGTTGACACCAAAAAATTGCCTCAAAGTAGGTTAAATAACCAAAATAGTATTCTTTAAGAATCAGAATCATAAGCACGAAGAAAACAATCGATCAAGAGATTTGAGTAGTTCCCATGAATTGTGAGATATGGAGTCGCTGCTGTAAGACTTTTCCTTTCTTGAAGGTAATCAAGAAAAAAGAACACAAAAAGAGATACATAACAAAAGAGAATAGGATATGTTAGTATACCTGCCTTCCAAAAAATATGTAACAGTATCAATGATCTTTTAAGATCACTCTCCGTAATAAAGCTGAGGTAAGAAATTCAACAGCACCCCATATCTCGGCAAATAACAGAAACATGATCTCTCATGGGGATACCTCGCCAACAATTCTAAAATTTGACTTTCTTTGGGTAGTTTTTCCACAGCCACTACTATGGTGCAGAACATTGTGATAAGTCCATCATATTTAGATGCTTGTTGAGACAGCTGCCTGCTTATCAAAAAGGTTGTGGAATTGCAAATTGCTTACCATAAGAAGATTATGTTATAAAAGGAAAGGGCAATGAAGTTACAATGTGAAGCAATAAAGAGTTCCTATAAGCTGGAAGACAGAATAATGATGCTGGCTTAAATGAAAATGTGTGTGAGAGTCTACACAGGGAGAGAGCTATCATCTAGAAGAACTTAAAAAAGAAAAAAGAAGAACAAGAAGAAGACGTATATGCTTACAAAATTACAAAGAATCATCCATATAAAAGAAACAAGTCAATACATGTTGGGAAGTGTCTGCCACTCAATGATAGCATATTTCCTCCAGCTGAGGCTACACCACTACATCTCCAGATAGCATTCTTCATTATAGCCATCTGGTCCTCACATTATTAACCCTAATAAGGGCCACATATAATAATAGGTAAATGTGTTCCACTCTATGATTCTTTATTCTCGTCCTTGTTGTATCTACAGTGCACCACTACAATTCCAGACATGAGACGGCACAATGCCCTCTAGAACAAGCATCAGACTTTACACCCTTTAATTCAAAGTAAAATAAAAGAAAATAGTTAATTCAGATGCTAATTAAAGAAGTATTATAGAAAGTCCATATTCTGCAGAGATCACATACAAGTCAGCCAGTTGCAGGTGTTTGACATGGTAAATGATCACTGATTGGGTTTGCAGCAACTGCTCCTTTTATACCTCCCACCCATTTGGAATCGATATAATTTGATGGTACAAGCTTTCTCTGCACCAAAAAATAAATAATCATCAGGTAAACAGGGGTAACTTCCCCTAGAGGACATGGGTAGAAGTCTCACGTATGTGTAGTGACATGCGGAAAAGTAAAATGTACAAGGCTCCTCTCTCTTTTGTTGACAAGAGCTTCACTCAATTACACACAAAAAATACAGGGAAGCACTACCTGGATAAGTTTCTTAAGGTATAGCATAAGTTGTCAACAGCTGTATACATCCACCTAAGTTTGTGCTTCCTAAAGACCCGGTACCTTCATTCAGACTTCACAAGATTAACTTTTACTGTTTGCTAGGTGTTTTGAATTGGTAACAATTAGAGTATTACAAGAAGCAATATCAGAAGTACCAAGCCAAGGTTTTTACTTTTCTCTCCCCCCCCCTCCCAAAAGATGGTAGCTCTACCTACGCAAAGTAGATAGGTATTTATTATGAGGAATAGAAAGGTTAAGTGAATAAACCAACCATTCCAAGTGTACAGGTATGGGAAGTGCAAGGATTTATTATTGTTAACAACTTAAAGTGCAGTCATCTTAAAATATTTATCAAATGATATTGTGTCTTGAATGTAGTTTTAGAAAATATCACTAGTTGAGAACCTCTAAATAAGCAGTAAGTCCAAACATCAAAACCCAAACTGGTCTGGAGTTTAAGTCTTGGGAAATTCATTGGGGTTGGGGGAAAAAATCTCATAAAAAGACAAAAATGTATCCCAATGATACCAGTTATCCAATTACCCAAGACAACTAAGTCCACTTGAAGTATAACAGAAACATAGTGTGGCAAGTATTCATGTCGGTAATTGATCCCATCCCATGCTCGATAGACTTGTCAACAAATGATTTTGCTTTTTTATGGGAAGGGCTTGCTGAGTTTTCATGTCCCCTTCAAATAAGTGGCTTCCTCCTGTAGTTTCGAGAGGGATGTAATGACCATGCAATTGTGATGGCATTGATGTGCCTTTGTTGGGTACAATTTGCTCAGAGTTTGGAGCAGGAATTAGTTCTAATGTTGGAAGAGGCTTCTTTAACTTACAGATTGCTGTCACTGTGCTCGAAATCCATGTTCCGTGAGATAGACACATATGCACATTCCTTTCACACAACACCCACAATCCTTTAGATTCTGCTCTAGTGACAGATTCACACTTCAAATTTGGATACATTTGTGGTCCTTGAAAATCAGAGAATATTTTTGAATGGAATGGAAGTGATGGAATTAATTTCTCAGATTCATTAATTTCTCCCAATATTCATGGCGATAACTAGACAGATAGTATTCTGGCATTGAAGATTTAACAATTCGCTGAGCGATTTTAAAAAATATCTGAATTTTGATTTTTACCTACTTTTGTTGTGGTTTATTTTGAAAAAGAATTCCACTCAGAGCAAATCAAGGTACAACACAAATGGAAGCGGGGTTTTGACTTGTTAGACTTGCAACCATTGAATAGGGATCTCTTATGACGGTCTATATATTGACGGGCATAGAGTACAGATTACATAGTGTGCCACTGCAAAATTTGATAATCAATATTGATGCAATGATACCCACTTATATATAATATCCAGTGCCAGGCATTACACATACTTAACAATCTGTATGTAGACAGCATGCTGGGCTACTGCAGACCTATTAGAACCATGTAGGGATGATAGCATGTGCAGCAGCTGAGCAGGTATGAAACATAGGCTGGCAGCAAGCCTATGCATTCACTTCAAACAGAAAACATGTCCTGGGTCAGACGTGCATGGATAAACTTCTATATGCCTTCTTGACAGTAATGAATAACAATTTGAATGGCCAATGTGATAACTTTGATCATTGTGTGCAGGGCCTGTACATTGTACGCAACTGTTTAATAATAAAAATGTGGGAAAAAAAATTTACTTCTCAGCGTTTCATTTAAATGCCATCTCTGGAAAGTATTTCCCAATAGTTTTAAGAATGCATGTGTTATTGAACAAGGGCATGTTTTCAGTCGTAGTCGTTGCAATATCGATAGTATTGGTTGATACTATCGGTATCTCACGTGGGTGATACAAAATGCGGAAGTCTAAAAAATACCCTGTATCCATTGACAAAACGTTGATATCTCACGACATCATGGTATTGACAATATATCGCAAAATACCGTCATAACGCCTTTGTAAACTTCCCTTGTATCATTGATACATGAGATATTGATGATAAAAAGGCAGCGCTTCCCATTTGAAATGTTATAACTTTGATCGTTGTGTGCAGGGCCTGTACATTGAACACAACTGTTTAATAATAAAAACATGAAAAAAAAAAAAAACTTCTCAGCATTTCATTTAAATGTTGTCTTTGGAAAGCATTTCCCAATAGTTTTAAGAATGGATGTGTTATTGAACGAGGGCATGTTTTCAGTCATAGCTTTTGCAATATCGATAGTATCGGCTGAAACTATCAGTATCTCACGTGGGTAATACAAAATCTGCAACTTTCAAAAATACCCTGTATCGATTGATATATCGTTGATATCACACAATATCGTGGTATTGACGATATATCGCAAAATACCGTCATAATGCCTTTGTAAACTTCCCTCGTATCTGTAGATTTGTGTAGAAGAAAAGAGATAGAAAAGTGGAAGAGAAGGCTTGGAGACTAAAAACATGAGCTTTCCCTTTTTTATGTTTCTTTTTACATGTAGGGTTAGCCCTAATTACACCATAATCCCCTACTCTTTACTTAATTACAAATAGGACCCTACTTAGCATAGAATTAGAGAAAAGCATATATTCCAACACTCTCCCTCAAGTTGGTGTATGAATATCTGTCATACTCAACTTGCCAAACACTTCTTGTAGCATAGGAGAACTGAGAGCCTTTTTAAAAATATCCGCTAGTTGCTCTGTTGATTTGACAAAAGGTGTGCTCAACACTCTAGAAGAAATCTTTTCTTAAATGAAGTGGATGTCGACCTCAATATGCTTCGTAATGACCCAGGTTTTCGAAATAATTAAAATAACAATTTAATTAATTATTTAGTAAATTACATGATTTATTATATTGATAAATTAATAATAAATAATCCGTGGGGGAATTAGTATAAGCTCTCTTTATTAAAGTTACTCAAAATAAACCTTAGAACAGCGTAGAAGTATCGTATTTCACAAAACTTACAAATTTACAATAATTACGAAAATGTCATTAGTTAAACTTAAGTTAAACTGACGATTTTAAGTATACCAGTTTCTGACGATCAGTTTCATGCAAAACTTCATGTAATAGTTTAGGGGCATATTTTAACCGTACACGTCAAATTTCAGTCCTCCGATCATCCTACAAATATCCTAATTAGAAATTGAGCTATAAGTGGGCCATCTAACCTCGGATCTGCCTCATTTTTGGTGTCATGCCCTAAAACTCCGTGGCCTACCTGATGATCGGAGTAGATTTCTTACATACATCACGGTGGGACCCACGTGCACGAACCCGACTGGTCAAACACGCGTTGACCGCGTATTACGAAGGCGTGTCTTCTTCGCCGAACGCTGCAACAGCGTTGCACGCTGTCCGTCCAAGCATCACACGCTGTCCGTCGATGGGCCCCATTTGGCACATCCAAGCCGTCCATTCGACTTATCTCCCCGACGCCAACAATCCCCTTAAGTTTCTCTCCTGTCAACCAAGCAACGAGTCTACCTCAGATCGCCGTCCAAAAACAAAGAGACCAAGATCTGGGCTGCTACTTTGCATGGAAGGTTGGGATTGGTTCCATTAGAGTCGTGGGGATCCCACCTAGCTTTCCAACGGACCTTTTATGCCAAGAAACTCCAGAGGAAAGAAGATACTTCCTTCTCCAACACAAATTGCGTCCGTAAGACGTATCGCAAACGCCTACCGTCCAAGCCTATCTAGGGCCGTCCAAACCTATCTAGGGTGCTATATAAACTTCCCTGGACGTCTCTTCCCTCCCCAGAAAAACGTAGAGAGAGAGAGAGAGAGAGAGAGAGAGAGAGAGTTAACGTAGGGGGGAGAGCCGTTGCTGCTGCTACTCCTGTTGCTAGGGCAACATTCCAGAAGAGTAAGGAAAAGAAGAAGAAGAAAGAGAAAGAAAAGGAAAAGAAAGAAAAAGGAGGAAAGAAAGAAAGAAGAAGAAAAAGAAAGAAAGAAAGAAAGAAAGAAGAAAAGAAGATAGAAAAAGAAGAAGAAGAAAAGGAATAGTTTTTATTTAATTATGTATTTTAAATTTTCAGCTTATGAGAAGGTTTGGATTTGGTTTGCAATGCTTTAATTACATCGTTGATTTTTAGAATTTTCTATGAATGATGCGTTGAGATTTCATGTGATTTTGGTAACCGAATAGGGTGGTATATGTATTGGTTGATTTTGGGTTTTTCTTGGAAAGGGTTTGAGGTATTGAATTGAATTAGGCATTCCATGAAATTGAGGACTCCAGTATGTGGTTGATTACTTGAGTTGATTTGGGTTGAGCACACGTGAGTGTTACAATAGACCGTTGCTCCATTGATCGAGGCCGGTTGGGTGAGCACCCAAGTGTATGCAATAGACCAGCTACGCAGGCCAGGTGGAGGCTCCGTTGATCGAGGCCGGTTGGGTGAGCACCTAAGTGTGTGTAACAGACCAGCTACGCAGGCCAGGCGGAGGTGTGGGACAGTTCGTGATCCGAGTTGGCTATGCCGCTAAGGACCGATGTTCCAGGATGATAGTGTTAACCAACTGGACGTTCGACTGATAACTGTACTAAGATCGTTAAGATATACTTGCATATCATGCATCACGTGCATGTTTAAAAGATTTTGGTTTAACGAAATTATCATCGGATTTGAAATGGTTTGTATTTTAATGGTTACGCGATTTTCTATATTGAATTACATGTGCTAAACTGTACGAGAATACTCACCGGCTTTTATAGCTGACGCAGTGTTATGCGATTAACCGTAGTGACAGGTGATGATTTAGAAGACTTCGAGGAAGCGATTCCAGATGAGGAAATACTCTAGAAGATTTTGAGAATTGATTTATTTTGATTTTTGTCTGAAAGTATTGATGTAATAAGGCCCATTAGATGGCCATTAGTTTAGACAGTTTGGAACAAGTTAGTGAACTCATTGATTTATGGTTTAATTTTCAAAGTTTGGTTTATTTTGATTTTATATATTTGGTACCATGTGAATGGAAAATAAAAATATCAGTTGTGATTGCGAAGGATTCATTCATTATTTACATAACACCCTTGATTTCGGGATTTGAGTTTATGTACTCGAATGTCGAATTTTGGGGGCGTTACATGCTTGGTCATCTCATGAAGAACTGAATTAGAGGCAATATGTATAGCAGCTTGGTTGTCACAATAAAGTGGGCTAGCGGAGGAAACAGGGAACCTAAGTTCTACCATTATGGATCTCAACAAAAAAATTTCACATGCCCCATGAGCCATAGCCCGATATTCTACTTATGTACTGGATCGAGATACAACGGACTGTTTTTTACTTCTCCTAGTCACCAAGTTGCCTCCAACAATGTACAATAGCCAGAAGTGGATTTTTGTCAGTTGGACAACCTGCCCAGTCAGTATTAGAGTACCCAATAATATCAATATGTCCATGATTAGCATGAGAATACCACGTCTCGGACATGACTTCAAGTATCTCAGTATTCAATACACTGCATCTAGATGGGATGATCTTGGCGAATGCATGAATCTGCTGACAAAGCCAATTGACTGAGTAATGGGTCTCGTGATAGTTAAGTAGATCAACTTGCTTACCAACCTCTAGTACATACCCGGATCAGTCAAAATATCATCTTCAGACTCATGTAATGAGTGCTTCTGATCCATAGGAGATGAAGCAAGACAAGCCCCAAGTTTGCGAGTCTCATTCAACAGATCAAGAGTATACTTCCTTTGAGATATGAAGATGCCCTTGGACGAACGAGCAACTTCAATCCCTAGGAAGTATTGAAGAAGACCCAAATCCTTAATTTCAAACTCCTTGCCTAACATCTGTTTGGTATGCTCAATGAATTCCAAGTCATCTCCAACGATGACAATATCATCCACATATACGAGAATGATGGTGTGACCCTCTTGCCGAGTATGAATAAACATTAGTATGATCTGACTGACACCGCTTGAATCCAAACGAGATGACTGCATAGCTAAACCGAGCAAACCACGCTCTTGGAGATTGCTTAAGGCCACAGAGAGACCTTTTTAGCTCACACACTTTTCCATTCTCCCCCTTAAGCTGAAAACCATGTGGAAGATCCATATACACATCTTCAGTAAGGTCACCATAAAGGAAGACATTTTTTACGTCCAACTGAAACAAAGGTCAGGAGAGATTTGCCACCAAGGAGATAATCAGACAGACATTGTTTAATTTGGCAACAGGAGAAAAAAGTCTCAGTATAATCCACGCCGTAATTTCGGGTGTGACTTTTAGCAACCAAGCGGGCCTTGTATCGTTCAATAGAGCCATCTGCTCGATGATAGAGTATACCCATTTGTATCCAACAATATGCTTACCCACAGTGTAAGTGAACAAGGTCCCATGTGCCATTCTTATCCAACGCAACCATTTCAACCTCTATTGCATGCTTCCACTCAGGGACTGCAAGAGCCACAAGAACATACTAAGGAATAAATGAAGAAGAAATAACAACAAGAAAAGCACTATATGGGGTCATAGGAGAGAGTTAGAGATAGAATGCAAGGTTGGATAATGACTACGAGTACGAGAAGCTACAAGAGATGAAGGAGAAATAGTGGAGTTACTTGAGGTAGGAAGAGAAACTACCGGTGGTGTAGGTGGCGGTCTCGATTTTCGGCGGAAATAAGTGAGGATCTGCTTAGGTGCCACAACAGTAGCAGCAAACGGAGCATTAACCAAAGGCATAGGCCGAGAACCATGTTGATCAGCACAATCCATGGAAGCAGACAGAAAATATGGGTCGTTCCTCAAAGAATGTAACATCTATGGAGACATAATTTTTTAGCACATGGATCATAACATTGATAGCCTTTGTGTTGAAGAGAATAACCAAGAAAGATTTACGGACTGGTTATCAAACTTTTCCCTCTTGGGGTCCAGTGAGTGGACAAAACATACAAAACCAAAAACCTTAGGAGGGATAGTAAATAGAGCATAGTCAGGGTTGAGTATGAAACGAAGTTTTGTCATTTAAAACATGTGAAGGCATACAATTGATTAAGTAGCACGATGTCAAAAGAGCTGCAGACTAGTATGATTTAGGAACCTTCATACCACTCAAAAGTGAGCGAGTCACTTCAAGAAGATGGCGGTTCTTGTGCTCAGCCACCCCATTTTGCTAGGGTGTGTAAGTGTAAGAGAATTGATGAAGAATGCCATGTTCTTGAGGATGTGAGGTAAAAACTTCCGATACATACTCACTTCTATTATCAGAACGAATGGTTTGAATAGCAGAATCATACTGGATTTTGATAATTTAATGGAATGATCGAAACAATGGCAAAAGTTCATCACATAGTTTCAGCAAGTATACCCGAGTAACACAAGAAAAATCATCAATAAAGGTAACAAAGTAAGAAAAACCATTTGAAAGTAAGAGAAAAACATATATTCCAACAGTATCATCGATACATGCGATATTGATGATACAAAGGCAGCGCTTCCCTCTTGAAAAAAAAAAATTTGAAAAAAATCAAGAAGACCCTGCAAGGTGTCTTTCATCCGTCATATTTAATGAGAAGGTCTCAAGTCCAATCGGTTGGACTGTAAGTTATAGTCCACCCAGGGAATAATTCCAGCCTTTCATGTTTGTGAGTCATCAAAACCATCCAATAGGTTGGCCTTACAAAACCGTCCAATAGGTTGGCCTTACAGTAGTATCACCTTGGGCAAAAATCTGCCACCATCCATTCATTGAGAATCAATGGCTACAGTTTGTTTTCATAGTTTGCCATCCTAATGAGTAGATGGGGCTGAGTTTTGTTCTAGTTGATTCTCATAGTGCGGGCAACCTACTGGAAGGGTTGGATTTCACATTGACCTGGTAGCATGGAAGTTATCTGCTGGGTGGATTGTACCTCGTGGTCCAAACTTGAGATCATCTTTGTTTAGGGGGGGGGGGGGCGGGGTTATTTGATACTCGCTTGTGTATATTGCTTGATATGCAGGCACTTAGAAATGATATTACGTTGCATATATTAACCTAAATTAAACCAATTAAATTGTGGATCCCACTCTCGTCAAGTTGTAGTATAAAAATCAGGTTGGTTGAACAACAATAATAAGTGATTCGTGGACACTTGCTTTTTGAACTAAGACCATTGGATATTTTTCATTTCTAACCATCCAGTAAGTGCTCAACAATCTATTATTTTGATAACTAAGTAATATTGGTCTGTGATACATCTAAATTGGTGCCCGTAATTTGGTTTTATGCCATGTAAGCAATTTCTTAGCAATTTCTATGTGCCAATGTATCGCATATCATGCTCACCTAGAGTATCAAAGTATTCTCTATTTAAAAAGAGGGAGTTGTATGATACTTTGGCAACGTATAACACTTGATATGCACGCACTAAATTTTTTTACACGCGTTATATAACTCAAATTAAACCAAATAAATTGTGGAATCCACTGTCGCTAAGTCATGGTCCAAAAATCAGATTGTTTGAACGATCCTGACCCAAAAAAAGAAAAAAAGGACCATTGGATTTTTACATTTTTAATTGTCCAGTAAATGTCCACCAATTTCATTGTCTGATGAGGAAATAAACCTAATTTTTGTATTATGAGACATAATTTGGACAATCTAATTTCAATTACTTGTATGCCATGTGTGCAATTTTTTAAAATAATTAGTTGGTTGTGTTTTCATTCATGTCTTCCATGATTTACAACTATATGAACTGATTTTTAATATAGTTGCATCACTTCTGTCAAACAATGCATAGTTTAGGACCCTACACAAAGGAAACTCATTATGTGTACTTGTTTTTTGTGATCTTTTGAGTTTTAAGAGTGCAATGATGTCTTTTTTAACATCCCTTTAAGTTTCATTGAAAAATTTGACCAACTTCCCAATGTTTCCCAACGTTTCCCAAAAGCAGTGATACATTATGTGACACATCCGATATTTCCATGCGATACCTGATACATGCATCAATATCGATACTGAAAACACTGTTTTCAGAAGGTAGTAATCCTGATTTTTATGGCTTTTCCATTAAAAAAGATATCAATAAAAAAATTAGGCATTTAGTTTATCTAAAAACACATTGGATGGAAGCAAAAAAGCACTAAAAAGGGCACTTTTTCAATCAATTCCAATCCATCTCCCACTCAAACTGAAATGGATTAGGCTAATCAAATTTGAGTCAATAGGATGTGTGCATATGCAAGCAGGCCATCTATTTATTATCACGAAATGTGATTATATGTTTCTTTAATTACAAGGAGGTTATTTATGGATGAATGTGGTTATGCAATTAGTAAATGTTCTTAAGAGGGATTACGTGAGTTATTAGTAGGTGGAAAATTAGATATGCAGTTCATATAGTTAATGTTCTGAAATATTTCCAAAGAAATTCTTAAAATACCCTGCATATAAGGTGTCTAAAGAAGTTTCATGAGGACGCTTGGGGAAGTTGCCCTCCAAGGTCAGCGGAGAGATGGGTGTAACAATGGCCATTTCTTGACTAGCAATGATGATAAAATTCCCAAGGCACAATGTACAAATTTTGATGAGGACTCTGACATGCCTAAGTGAGAAGGGGGTGCTTCACATACCTTCTTGGATAGTCCAGCTAATTGGTGCAACATGTGGTTAAATGATTGCTATACCTTGAAGGTTTTGAATGGTCGTTTATGCACGAGTTCAAACCTTCTCAACATTCCTTAACACTTGGGATAAATTTGACAAAGAAGAAGGCCATTGCGTATGGAGATTTCCATGAAAACACTGGTGACCACAACTATATTATTTCATGTAGGCTCGGTAAGTAAAGATCTGAACCACAACCTTGATGATCTTAACCAGCATATGCTTAAAGACCTATTTTCAAGGTTTGTACTTTCTGGATCATGGATTAAAGGAATTTATAAACTATTAGTGGTCAATCACTGATTCTCCTTTCCAAGTTTCAACTTTCAAGAAAAACTTTGTAGAGGTCTTGAAATCCTTAATTTTTCTAAACTTGTGTGAGGTAAAGAAATCAATAAAAATGAAAATAGAGGAGAAAAGAGAGAAGAGAGAAGAGTGGGACGGCTCAAGCAACCTAACCTCCACATATACACACCTTTATGTTTTATTAGTGATTTCACTAAAAAATGGTAAAATTACAAAATTAACCTCATTGTGTAAGTCTTCTCCTATGGACCTAAACACTGCCCAACATGTAAAATAAAGCCCAAAGAGACCCAACTGAATGGCCATTTAACATTCTACCACCCCCTAAGCTAGAGCATAGATATCATACATGTCTAGCTTGAAGATGAGCTTTTCGAATTGAGGCTTCCTAAGTGTTTTGGTGAATAAATCTGCAATCTGATCATGGGATGAAATATAAGGAGTGTAAATTTCTTTCTGAGATATCTTGTTCCGAATGACGCTGCAGTTGACCTCTATATGCATCATTCTCTCATGGAACACTGGATTGTTGGCAATATATATCACAGCTTGATTGTCGTAGTGTCAAGGCATTGGAACTTGAACCACGAACTCCAATTCGTCAAGAAGAGATTTCAGCTAGACAAGTTCACAAGTTGTGTGAGCGATTGATCTATTTTCTGCTTCAATGCTTGACAGAAAAAGCAATGTCAAATAGATGAGTTTATTGACGAGTCTTCTATACATACTAGAATCTGCCAATAACTCTCCTTCTTCATGTTCAAGTTTGAGATGAGGGTCCATTAGTATATCTGTACATTTGGCACCTAGCATACCTGTCCCTTTCAACAAGTCCCAAACATATTTCCTTTGAAATAGATTTATTCCTACTTTAGATCTTGCCGTGTTAATGCTCAGAAAATACAGAAGAAAATTAAGATCCTTGATTTTAACTGAAATTGAAGATACAACTTTAGTTTCTCAATACCCTCCAGGTCATCACCTGTCACTATAATGTTAACCACATGCACAACAAGTATAATATAACTTGATGTAGTTTCGAAAAAACTGAATGATTTATTTTACTCCCTTTTCAACCCATACTTACTGAACTTCTCAAACCAAACTACCGGTGATTGCTTCAATCCATATATAGACTTGTTTAATTTACACAGTTTAGAAGACTCCCCCTGAGAAACATACCCATGAGGTTGCTCCATATAGACCTCTTCGTGTAAGTCTCCATATAGGAAGCATTCTTCACATCCAGCTGAAGGAGGGGTCAATCATAATTTGCAGCTATAGATATACAACTCGAACTGAATTGAGCTTACCAACTGGTGAAAAAATATCCAAATAATCTACTCCATAAACTTGAGTGAACTCCTTGGCAACCAGCCAGGCTTTGTAGTGATCAATTGATCCATTATGCAGATATTTTATAGTATAAACCCATCTACACTTAATTAGTGTCTTACCCAATGGGAGATCAATTAACTCCCGTGTATCATTGAAATACATGGTGTTTATCTCCTCATCAATAGCTATTTTCCAATTTCCATCCGACAATGCATCCTGAACTGACTTAGGATAGAAACAGCAGACAAGGCAAGAGCAAAGTTTTGATAATTTGTGGACGAGTGGTTAAAGATAACAAAACTGGAAATTGAATGTGGAACATAGGAACATTTACCTTTGAGAACCGCAACAGGTAGATCATTGACAACCTTAATGGGCTCAAGAGTGAGAACCTCATTAGGTGCAGTAACCAATGGTGTGGATTGAGAGGGAATATTCTGTAATACTTTTGTTTTCTTTTCTTGTAATATATTTGCATGAAATCCTTCTGAGGTGGTGGCTCAATGACAAGATCTAATGGAAACACATGAGGTAAAGGAACTTCAACAAGAATGGCTTTGGCAACATGTTTAATTTAACATAGAATTGAACAATCTAAAAAAAGGTAACATCAACTATCACAAAATGCTTTTTTAGTGAAGGACAATAGCATAGATAACCCTTTTGAGTGCGAGCGTATCCAAGGAAAATGCATTTAACAGAACGAGGTGCAAGATTATCTTGACCAGACCCAAATAGATGAATAAAGCAAGTACAACCAAACATTTTGGGAGAAACAAAAAATATTGTCCAATTAGGAAACAATAAAGATCGGCGTTTTCTATTTGCATCCTATTTATCAAATGACATGCAGTAAGAACTGCATCACTTATAAAGATTGCAGAATGTTCATTTTTAATAACAAAGTACAAGTAACTTAATCAGATGTCAATTCTTGTACTTTGTTCTCAATTTGAATATAGTTGCATTCAGACAACGCATAGCTTAGGACCCTATACAAAGGAAACCTATTATGTGCACTTGTTTTTGAGATGTTATGATTTAAAAGTGTGTATCAAGGTCTTTTTTAACAATCCCTGAAGTTTCATTGAAAAATTTAACAACTTTCCCAATGTTTCCTCATGTTGCCCAAAAAGTGCGATAAATTACCCGATACAAACGATATATCCCATGTAATCACCGACACGTATCTGTATCCCAAGGATGCGATATGTAACGCGATATTGATATTTCGAACATGAGTTGGAAGGTACATTGTTGGATGTAGAGCCACTGCAAGAGAGGAACCACACATATTCTTCTTGTGATAAGCAAACATTAATATAATCACCACCGACATTCGATGAAGTTGTAGGTCTATCATCAGTAGAAAAATCATCAACCACAAGAGCTTGATTGGCCAATTTGAGGCCTTCTATGAAGATCCTAACAAAAGTTCATAGAGTGATTAGTCAGGCCACAATGAATGTATGCACGATCAGTCGTTCACCTCTACTACCACGACTATCTCCACCTCGCCCTGGCACCCTACCACTTCTGCCACCATGAAAAACAACATGATTAGCTCATCTACCACGACCTCCATGCAACTAGTGTAACTAGATAAAGTGGCCAAGAAAACCTTATCAGAAGCATTAAAATGAGCACTGTCAGAGTATTTGCAAGAGACTCTTTGAAGCCTAGCATAAACTTCTTCAACTGAAGGGAGGGATTGATACATTGCCCAAAATCTGATCTATAGCAGATTGATATTCTCTAGGCAAGCTGAACAGGAGTTTCACAACTTTCATATCTTCCAGCCGATTTTTCATAAGAGTTACATTTGAAGTAATAGGATGATATACTGAGAGTTTTTCCCACATGCTAGTTAGTTTGGCAAAATATTTACCAAGGGATTTATCCCCCTTTTGGAATGAGAAAATCTCCTTATACGATTGATACACCTGAAAGATATTATGTTTTGAGGAGCAACTTTTTTACACTGTATTCCAAACATCCTTCACAGTATTCGAGAACACCAAATTGGAACTCACTTCAGGTTCCATGCTATTCCACAACCAAGATCTAATATGGGGATCATCATGCATCCATTGTTTATAATTAGGATTGGATTCCTCCAGTTTAGAATCCTTGAGGAGGTGATCTCTTTCTCGAGCTAAAAGAAATACCTCAACAGATTTAGCTTAGATAAGATAATTCTTCACATTTAGTTTCATGGATGTTATTAATGCATCAAACAAAGATCTAAACACTTCTCTTAGTGATGAGGAACCGATAACCCCACCTTTTTAGCTCCATTGCTACCTCATAACTAATTTAATTCAATGTATAAAGTGAAAATGTTGATCTATGATCAGATTCATACACAAGTACACCCCATAGCAATATCATGTAGGAATTTCCAACCCTTCATCATCTAGGATCCACCTAGACATCGTTCATGCATCTCAGCAAAAAGTTACGAATAACACAATTATACTAAAAGAATGTTTCCAACACAAAATAATGGAAGCACCTTCGAAGAAGCATGAGTCACCACAACAGGCCTCCAAAAAAAAGAAGGAAAAAATGCAAAAAAATTGCATAATTATCCTACAACACTGCATCGTAACACGCCACATACACACCACATTAAGTCCCTAAAGAAAAAGCTTAGTAGCCCCTATCCTACAACCAAGGTATTACATACGGTTGTAGTGGCCGTATCGGTCACCGCCATTACTGATAGGGGGCCGAAATTTTATCCAAAACACCCCAAGTAATCTAAATATTCCAAATCTGTATTCAATTTTTGTTTTGAACATGTTTATGATGGTGTAACGGTCCACTCTTTGGTGAGAGTGTTGTATCCACCTGGTTGATGAACTTATTAACTGGTAGGCTTAGATCGATATCAAATTGGCCCACAATTCATGCAAGTTACAACACTCATCAAATTAATGCACATCCATGAGCATTTAACATCATTCCCCCAAAAACATTTCAAGAAAAAAATTGAAATTAAATTCAAATGAATCATGTTACTGATTTAGGGGGGCATTTCAATTAGGGCTGTGCATCGAGCCGAGTCGAGTTGAGGTGGGCCAAGCTTGGCTTGACTCGTCTATGCTCTCCTCGAGTTCGAGCTCGAGCTCGAGCTCACCCTCGAGCTTACCATTGGAGCTTGCCTTGTTTGCTAAAACTTTCGAGGCGAGCTAGTGAATTGAGTCGAGGCAAGCTTACCTCGAGTCGAGTCGAGCTTGCTCCCACCTCAATTTATTATATTTTTTACTACAAAATACAAATTAAAAGTCAACAACATTAAGTTCAAGAAGTCATACATATATTAGGGGAGAATAATATTTCTACGGGTGGGACCCCACCATTAAAATGACCTAGCTCTGATCAGTTTTTTCTTTGGCTAGGTCACACATGCATTGAATGCAGACCACTAGTAATATTTTTGGAACCATAATTAACACAGTACATGCATAGCTCACCACATGAATGGACTGCCCTGATTATTGTGTGGACCATCTTCATGATGAGGCTTAGCTGATTCATGGATCAGATGCACCACCTCCCTCGTAAAATTGCAATCAATAGCCTCATATGGTGTTTGGTCTTACCATAGACCTTGTTTTGTAGATATGTATGGTGTGTGGTCTCACCGTAGCACCTGTGTTTGTGTAGCGTGTAAAACACACAACCACTATGTGCTCACCACGTTTTGTACTTGAAATTACTCAATCCATCAGATATGCTCAACAAGGAGTGTTCTTACTTGGATAAAATAGTAGGATTAAGAAACCCCCCCAATGTGTGAGGGTTTTATATGTCTTAAGCTTGGACCCCAATGTGTGTGGGGGGGAGGGGGGGAGAAAGAACCAAGAAATAAGAAGATTAGGTTTTTTTTATAAATATCTATACGAAACGAGTCGAGTCGAGCTTGAATCGAGTCGAGTTTCCAGTCGAGTGACCCAATGGTCGAACTTGACTCGATTTCTGACTTGAGCTCCTAAATGAAGCTTGGCTTAACTTGTTCTACTGAGTCGAGTCAAGCCGAGGCGAGCTTTTTCGAGTCGAGTCGATCGAGTTTCTCGAGCTGACTCGGCTCATGACCAGCCCTAATTTCAATGCCGCCAAATAGTTTCGAAATTCATGTAATGTATGACATTCATCCCAATAATGCATATCCATGAGAATTTGACATCACTCCTCCCAAGTAATTATAAGAAAAAAAATTAAATCAAATTCAGATGAATTGTGCTGCCGATTTGGTGGCAACACGAATGCCCCCAAATCAAACACAAATTCATGAAGCTATGACACCCATTCCACTAATGCACATCTCTAACAATTTGACATCATTTCACCCAATAAATTTTAAGAAAAAATTGAAATTAAATTAGGATGAATACTGTTGCCAATTTGGGGGACCACTTAATGCCCCAAATTGGCCTCAAATTCATGCAATCTATTGGCACTCATCCTACTAATATTAATTGGCTCCAGATTGGTGGACATTTATTGGAAGGTGAAGAATGAAAAATATCCAATGGTCCTTACTTATGTAACATGCTCTAACTTAGCATTTATCCGAGTGATCCACAAATGACGAAAATCTCTCTTTCGCCTGCCTCTATCCCGACGAGTGGACACCAAAGCTCTCATTTTCTGTTGAGTAGTAGTTCGAGTAAGTCTTGAATGAGCCCCTCGAAAGGTTGATGCAAATAAAAGAATTTTCGTTCGATGTCTCCGAGCTATATATCCACGTCTAACTCTAGTCATTGAATCAAATTAAACTTTGATGAATAACTAATCGATTTCTTTTCTTTCAGTCATTCTTTTCCCCTCTCCTGGTTTATTAATAACAAAACGGATTCTTCCGATGTATAAAATAATGATTATTTCCATCATCCTGCTATCAGATTGTTTGACATTTATTAGACGATGAAGAATTACAAATATTGAATGGTCCTATTTCAACAAATAAGTGTCCATAAATCAATTGTTAACATCATTCACACAATCGGATTTTGGGATTTTGACTTAGCAATAGTGGGCGCTACATTTTAATGGATTTATTTTAATTTAATACATGCCAAGTGGACAAATTTCATGTGTATCCAGCTTCGTACTCCACTAGACTAGTGGGTGTTGCCTTGATTGTGGGGTCCACCTTGATGTACGTGTTGTATATCCATGCTGTCAATCAGTTTTTCCAGCTCATTTTAATGCATAGTCTAAAAAATGAAGCATATCCAAATCTGAAGTAGACCACGCAATAGGGATTCAATGCCCACCATTGAAAACATCTTGGGGCCATAGGTTTTGAATCAAGCTTGCGTTTTCCCATCAGTCAGGTCTATGGGACCTTATCAACAGCTTGGATGGAAAACAAAGATTACAGTGGGCCCTAGGAAGTTTTTAATCGTGGGCGTTCAATTACCACTTTTTCTTATGACGTGGTCCACTTGAGATTTGGATATGCTTCATTTTAGGGACCATGTCCTAAAATGAGCTGGAAAAAACTGATGGATGGCGTGGATACACAACACATACATCAAGTTGGGGCCCACGGTAAAGGAAACAGTACAAGTGCTTAGCGTCATACACACCAAATTATTTAAAAAAACTTTTAAAACATGGCGGAGAGAGGGCAGAGGGGGAAAACTGGAGAGAGAGAGAGAGAGAGAGAGAGAGAGAGAGAGAGAGAGAGAGAGAGAGAGAGGGCAGCTGGAGAAAGAAGAAGAAGAAGAGTTGGAGCAGCAGTAGCAAAGAAGAAGAAGATGAGGAGGTAAGTATTTTTTTTCTTCTTTGTTATCCCCCCCCGCTTTGGACTTGTATCATTAACAGCCTTAGCCATTACCAATATATAACGGCCATTACCAATATATAACAGCCTTAACCGTTTTGGTACACCTTGCCTACAGCATCGCATAGTAAAACCGACATCCTAAACTTTAAAAAAAAAAAAAACCTTGAAAAAATCTCAAAAGAAACCATATATTTTCATCCAAAATGAAAAAGAACTCAATAACAGATATTAAGGGACAAAAACATACCTCTATCAAGCTTGAGAAGAGATTCAATAAAAAGATGGATTTTTGAGCTTCGTAGCCGTTCGGATGTGAAAAGGGTGAAATTTTATTTTCTCCTTCATTTGAGCTCTAATGATCTTGAAAATACAATAGATGGACCTTTTTGTAGGGTTGATTCATTGGCCGAAATCTCCCCTTAAATGGCTCTGTAGATTGAGAGAATCGAAGAAAGGGATTTGGGGGGTAGGGGAACTTGCATCGACTTAAGGTTTCAAGTGAAAACCCTTTTGTTTTAGTTTTCAAGTTATTGGTAAAGTGTGAGTTCTATTCCATTTATGATATAGAAAAATTCCACAACCATACGCATGGAGACCCATTTAAAGATGGTTAAGATTGTCTGATATGGGTAAAAGTACAAATATTCTCCATCTACAATAGGATTCAGTGATTCATTGTTTGGATGGTTTGGATAGCTCAACATTATTGCCACGCGTGAGAAGAACGGGTCACCACCATTTTACATCAAAACTGGAACTAACAGCATATAAAAATGTGCTTTTAAGAAAAAGGTTCGGTTTAGCATACACCACATATAATACACGTGGTAGCTTGTAACGTACACTACAGCCCATGTAGTATACTCTATAGGGGAAATAAGCCTTTTTTGCAATGTTATGTAGCATATGCTACACACTACGTAGTCACCCTATTTAAAACACTGCATCATATATAGTGTTTGGAACAGTTCTAGACATACCAACAAGGCCATCTAGTCTCACATCCAAGATTAATCGATTATCTCTATACATAAATAACATATCCATGACACATCTTTCCCTTTTCGAACCCAACTTCATAAATCAACAAAATGGACCTTCCATAGAGAATTTGATCAAAGATACAACTAACATCACTTCAAAATCAAACAAAAAACTTAGTGTCTTTTCAACACGAAAAAAAAAATGCATTTTGCAAAGAAACATTTTTCATCATCATACAAAGGGTGTTTCATAGGATCTAGCCCTATTGGATTTTTATGTTAAGTTTTGGTTGCCTTAACCAACTGCTCAATTTACTAGAAGGAAATTGTCGAAAGCCAAGAAAATGTGTGAATCTTATGACCTAAATGTTGAAATGAAATGCAAAAGACAAAGACACCTCCAAAACATATGCAAACATTAGAAGAATAAAGCATCGAACTTGTTGACTTGAAATTTCATGGGTTATGTGTTAAATACCAGGAGCAACAAATATGCCTACGTAATATATTCTCCCAGAGGGGGCCATTGTTTATGGTGTGGGTGAGTGTCCCTCCACCATTGCCCGGTATGTTCCTATGCGGAGTTCCACCCCACACATGCGGGGGAGTGTTGAAGTCTCTTGATGTACATTGATATGCCATCCTTTGACGGCTTGAGCTTTTAGATCAAGTGGTTGTTTGACATTATGAATTAGTTAAAAAGAGTCACATGCCTAGAGCTTGCCTGTTCAATATCAACATGGAAAGGGGTACTCACAAACTGTTTAAAGTCGGAGCTTGACAAATTGAGAGTGAGGTTTCTCATCAATAACAAAACCTGCATAAGTTACCAAATAGTTCTTAGTATATGTATCAGGAAAGAATCAATTATTATTTAGTCACAAAAAACCTCCATATCAAACAACTGGTGTCATTAAATGATTTATACAAATTAAATGTCAAGAAGCCCCCACATTCTACAAGAATCTTTGCTTACAAAAAATAAAGGGCTTGGAATACCTCTATATATAAATTTCAAAGTCTTAACTGACCTAGAGTGAAGCAGATAAACCATGCATGTGTTAAATGCAGAATCAAGGCAAAGTTGCTTGGATCTCTATGGGGTCCCAAAATAAAACAGTTGCATAAGGCCATATTGGATGTTTACTTGCCTTTAAGGATGGTTTGGCTATTGGGAATCTAGCCACTGGGAAATGGATTCCTTAGTGAGGGGCTGAATTTGTGTTTGGGCAAAGGGTGGGAAATGAGTTCCCATGGGAATCAAATTCCCAAAATTTGTCCAATTCATGATTTCCACCTTTAAGATGGGTCACAAAATTTTGGGAAATGGGTTCCTTAAAAATTGAAGCTTATTGCAATGTGTATTGGATTGACAATTCAAACGATTGGCGATCTACCTCTGGATATTGCACGTTTGTTGTAGGGAATCTGGTTAATTGGAAAAGTAGAAAAGCAACCGGAGGTTGCTCGATCCACTTGTGAGTACTTATGGCTCAATAAGCTGATGGAGGGGCAATGATTCGAGTTCATGAACCTATCAGAATGGGGTGTGAAAAACAAGTTGCGATCCATACATCTCAGAACTCATGTTCTATGAAAGAACTAAACATATAGAGGTAGATTGTCACTTCATTTAAGAGAAAATCGAGTCCCAAGAAATTGTCACTCCATATATCAAGTTTAAAGAGCAACCAGCTGATGTCTTAATAAATCCTCTCTTGTGCTCTCAACTGCTTCATATCACGGGCAAGCTGGGCATGATGGACATCTGTTCTCTAGCTAGTGGGGGTGTATTGGTGGCAGAATGGAGGACCAAAGAGTTTTGTTTCCTTTAATGTACCATAACTGTTATCTTGTAAGCAGTGCTAATTAGTGTACCCTAGGACTATCATACTTATAGATAAGGATTGTTATTAAAAGTTAGTTTGTGTTTTATATCAGTTGTAACTTGTAACTGCAGTGTTTTCAGTATCGGTATCAATGCATCTATTGCACCCTTGGGATACGAAAACATATCAGTATCACCAATGTTTTCAGTATCGGTATGAACGGATGTATCACACCCTTGGGATACAAAAACATATTGGTTATCGTATGATGGATGTATCACACTCTTGGGATACGGAAACATATCGGTCATTGCATGGGAAATATTGGATGTATCGCGTAATGTTTTGCTGTTTTTGGGAAACATTGGGAAATTGGTCGAATTTTTCAATGAAACTTCAGGGGATGTTAAAAAGGACATCATTACACACTTTTATTATTTTAATTTTTTAGTTTTTGGGAGAGTAAACTAAACTTTATTAGAACGAAATAAGGAAATAAAGAGGACAACAGAGAAAGGATGGTCAGCGGTCATCCCATAGATTCCCTACCTTAGAAAATTACATCACATTAATCCAATTCCCCATTAGATCTTCACTTGAGTGAAATATTGTGAACATGGATCATGACATTGAAGATTTATTATAGAAAACTTACTGTTTCAACATTGATGGGAGTCATCTCCTTAAGTTTCTGCATATGACCCTTAGTAGATGGATCAAATATACTGCCAATGAAGTTGTATACTTCAGCAAAGTCTGGTATTCCTGCAAAATGTAGACACAATGAAATAGGACATCAATATTGACCTATAAGAGCAACAAGTATTCCCAGAAATCAATATAATGAGGGTTTCATTAGCCTATTTAGTTTAGTTTTTGCTACATTAGTGGGAACACAGGAACCCCAATTAGTTGGGATAATGATTAGATTATGATGATTATGAATAGGAAAATAGGAAGGTCATGAGCTATGCTTTGCACATGTACTTCATTTGAGTTTCCCAGGAAATAGGATTTTATCTAGGTGTAGTGCATTAAATGTTGGTAACCTTTCCCATGCAAAGGAATTTTAAAAGTCTTCATTCTTTCTAATACAAGGAATGCCATTTGCGACCACAACTGGATTTACTGAACACAAGCACCCCCAGACATGCTGACGTGAGATGCATTTTGGGTTTCAAACCGTTCCACAGGTGGGCTCCAAAGTTTCCTAGACTAAAATCTGGTCTGTGCACTCATTTGGTGGGCCACACCTGTACAAAAAATAGATGGTTCGATAAAAAGGATAGGTTCACATTAAATGTGTACGTGTGACTCAACTGGTGAACGGATAAGCTTGATTTTATGCTAGGATGCATTCATTGAGAGCCTGCCTGATGCATGTCATGGATCTCGCACAACCAGTACCATGCCAACAAGCATGCAGCACATACAAATGGGCAGCTGCAAATGGAAATCCTCTTTCAACACAACTTAAATGGCCATAAATTCCAATAATGAATGTGTTGAATGGATGCAAATAGAATATAAGTATATGAAATGCTCAAAAATTAAATTCATATTTAATAAAATCCCCTCCACTGTGGATATAAATCATAAGAAGCTTCACTGTATATGTTGTTGAGTAATATTAAAATCATTTAGTATTGATTGACTCATCTGATCAATGAACTATGAGAAGAAACAATGGTAGAGTTTAGAAACTAAAATTTATAATTAAAAAAAAAAAAACCAATCCTGGTGAGACTGAAATCAATTTTCGGGTCAGCAACATGTTTTCTGGCAGTGCACCCAACTTACAAGGAAATGAGTATACAACATGTACAGATATAACACTAAATAATAAACCAAAGATCGGCTGCAAATGAAGCCAAAAAAGAAAAAGGAAGGAGGAAAGAAAAAAAAAAAGGCCTTGGGCATGCTAATCTAAGTAAACGAATGGTGATTAAATACATATTTTTTAAGGTAAACATTTAGCTGAGGAATACGTTGCCTCAGCTAGTGATTGGTCAATCTGGAAAATGGATAAGAATCTACAGTCATTGTCAAGAATACCATGACATAATGAACTTTGACTCCCTTGCTTAGGCATTTCACAGTTTCCTAATATTTGACTTGGACTTCCATTGCAAAAATTGCGATTATCTCTCCTCGCTATCCCCATGACTCCATCTTCTACATAAGTTGTAAACCATTAATAAGTACTAGATTTTCAGTCCAAGGAACATTAAGATACAAAGCTGTCTAAGGAACATATTAAGAACTTATGCATGCCTTCAACTCCTTCAAGGGCAGTGTAATTATTTTGGGAGGGAACATGTACGCTTGAGGCAGTATTTAGAAGTGTGGTTGTGTCATCCCATGGAGGATATCTAGGTGAAAGACAACTCAATGCAGAAGGATAAGCTGTAGATACTTGCAATGGCACTAAAGCTGCCAAACACTCAAAAATGCAGCAAGTCAGATTAATTACAAAAACAAGTATCAAAGTCAGAATATCAATATATAAAACTATTTCATTTCAGATTTACCAGAAAAAAATATCTAGCTCTTGATGATAAGACTAAGATACCATTTTTGGAGGTTTTTTGTGGGTAAGGATGAGCTGCTTTGCGCTTGGGACGAGGAGGAGGCACATGTGCTATTATACCATTCTTTTGAACCTTCAAAAAATATTTCTGGGCATGGCTTCGAATCTGAGAAGAGAAATTAGTAGAGAAACAAATTATAAGGTAACCTCTATAATATATATAAAGGAAAGGCTTTCGCACCAACAGCTTCAGAACCAACTCGATGGTCTTTCTAATAAACGAAAAAAAAAAAAAAAAAAAAAGGGCTGCCATGTGCACAGCACTGAACATTCCACACTTATCCATGTAACAAGTACTTCCTATGCATGGTAAATACTTAAGCTGGTGAAAATGACTGAACTTTGCATAGGTACTCAACTTTCAATAGAATAACCAAAGGAATAAAATAACCTTCAGTCTGTACTCTCCTTGGGGTAATATTTGATGTTAGAACTACTTAAACCCAAGAATAAGCAGGCTAAGCAAAACTGAGGTAAGAGAAACTACTTAGACGCCATTACTTGCATCATAGAATCACTAAAATGCCCTTGAATAGAATACTCAGTGTTTTTCTTTCTTTTTTGAATGGTAATGCTTAGTTTTTACGAAATAAAATAAACACTTGCACCTCTGTTTGCATGCTTCTGTATGTGTGTTTGTGTGTGTGTGTGTGTGTGTGTGTGTGTGTGTGTGTGTGTGTGTGTGTGTGAGAGAGAGAGAGAGAGAGAGAGAGAGAGAGAGAGAGAGAGAGGTGGTTTTTTTCTGTCTTTTGAATGGTAATACTTAGTGGTGGTTACTTTTTTAACTGAAAAAAACAATTTAAATGTGCACCCTTCTTTGCGTGTGCCAAGGTGTGCAAAAATGATTACGTAATAGCATCGGTGATAACTGTTACGTGATATGAGGGTTGTCACGGCCCCCCCTTAAAAAACAATACCATAACAGGCCATCCAACAAAATAAACATTTGCACCTTTGATTGTGTGCTTGTGTGTGTGTGTGTGTGTGTGTGTGTGTGTGTGTGTGTGTGAGAGAGAGAGAGAGAGAGAGAGAGAGAGAGAGAGAGAGATTTCCATCCTTATTTAAATACTTAATGGTTGTTACTTTTTTTTATCGAACAAAGTAAAAATGTGCACCCTTCTTTATAGTGTGTCAAAGGTTTGCAAATATGGTTACGTAAAGACCATACTGCAATAGTTTGGCGATACTCGTTATTTGATACGGGGGTGTAACAGCCCCTCCTTGAAAAACGATACCGTAACAGGCCATTACAAGGGCATAACGAACGGACCCTCCACTTTTCTATGATTGTTTTCATGTTTTTAGTTTAGGGGAGTAATTCTAAGGCAATTTTTACCACATTTGTGCATTCTTTGGAGATTAAAACACGAAATCAAAGTGTTTTGGACAAATCATAGTCTCAAGGCCACGTTTTGGGAAAATCTAAAAGAGAGGTAAAAATCCTTTTTTTTTTTTTGTTCTTTCTTGTTGAAAATAATTAAATTCAAGATTACAACATCTTAGTAGATTTGTGGTCGATTTGGGATCATTTTTAGAAATTTTCGTTATCTTTTTTTTTGTAATTTTGCTGTTATTTATATGAATTCAGCAAAATTCATTTTTTTTTCTTTTTTTTCTTTTTTTCTTTTTTTTTTTTAGCGTGGATGGTTAGAATACATGTAGAATCATTAGATCTACACATGCATGCTTTAGAACAGATTTTTTCATCCCATGTTCTTTTTCTTTTTTTTTGTATTTTTCTATTTTCGGGTAGTGTCTGGAATGAAGAGTGCCAATTCATAAGATTCAGCAAAAATCCTTTTTTTTTTTTCTTTTCTTGTAAGTTGGAATGGTTGGAATACATGGAAAATCATTAGATCTATGTGTGCATGCTTAGATCAGATTTTTGCATTTGATTTTCCATCTTTTGTAATTTTTTTCTATTTTTGGGTAATTTTTGGAATGAATAGTCTTTTCTTTTTTTCCTTTTCTTTTAAGTGTGGATGGTTGGAATACATGTAGAATCATTAGATCTACAATGCATGCCTTAGATAAGATATTTGCACCGCTTTTTTTATTTTTTGTATTTTTTATATTTTTAGGTAATTTTTGCAATGAATAGTGTCAGTTTATACAATTCATTTTCTTTTCTTTTGGTTGTGGATGGTTGGAATACATGTAGAATCATTAGATCAACATGCATGCCTAAGATAAGATTTTTTCATTTCATTTTCTATTTTTTTGGATTTTTTATTTTCGGGTAGTTTCTGGAATGAATAGTGTCAGTTCATAAAATTCAGCAAAATTGTTTTTTCTTTCCTTTTCTTTTGAGTTTGGATGGTTTGAATACATAAAGAATTTTTAGATCTACACATGCATGCCTTAGATCAGATTTTTGCATCTCATTTTTTATTTTTTCTAAATTTTTATTTTCACTAATTTCTTGAATGAATAATGTCGGTTCATAAAATTCAACAAAATTGGATTTTTTTCTTTTCTTTTCTTTTCTTTTGAGTGTGGATGGTTAGAATAAATGTAGTCATTAGATCTACGCATGCATGCCTTAGATCAGATTTTTGCATCTCATTTTCTTCTTCTTCTTTTTTTTTTTAAAATTTGGGTAATTTCCGGAATGAATAGTTTTAGTTGATAAAATTCAGCAAAATTGTTTTTTTTTTTTTTTCCCTTAAATCATTAGATCTACATATGCATGCCTTAACTGATATTTTTGCATCTCATTTTCTATTTTTTGTAATTTTTATTTTCAGTAAGTTTAGGGACATCAGATACTTCAAGTTTCTTTTTTTTCTAAGAAACACTTCTATTGATGTGGCCCATTGTAAATAATTCGCACTGTTAAGTTTGGTCGATGTAATTTGAAGATTCGTCGACTCAGACGGAGACACGAGACTGTCCTTGACATCAGTCTTGACATCCAATTTACGGGAGAGGAAATCAAATACATAGGGAAGAACTTGAATTTAACTTACTCGACACTTGCTTCAAGACAACATAAACCAATGATCACCACCATACATGTACGAACAATTGATAATAAATACAAAAAATGGTTTACATTCATTCATGACTTCTATACACATATTTGATCTTCAAATCTAGCCATAGACAACTTCTACATACACACACGATCTTCAAATCTGGCCATAGACACATGATGGCCCACTTTGAACCATCACAATTGGTTGTATATGTAAGTGGGCCTCAAGTCCACTTACGCGACAACTACACAACCTACCATATGCTGATTGAATAAAGAGAGAAAGGTGATTTGTGTAAACCAGCCCAAACAATTTAGGATTTCACCTTATGGAAGTAAAAGAAAAAAAGGGGAAGAGAGAGTGAAAGAGAGGCAAGACACAAGGTACTGGATCAATCATGCTCTAATACATGTTCTTGAGTAGGATTGAGAGAGAAAATATGGGACTGAGCAAGAGAAAGAAGGGCTGGAAATAGCCTCTTATACCCCTAGCCTCTCTATTTTATTATTAAGGCTTTCATAATAAAAGAAAAATTACAAAATTACCAAGTTATTAAGCAAAGCCCATGGCCTACTCTACTCTAACACATATTCAGCCCAGCAATAATGAGAAACCACACGTGACTACGTGAGATCCACCAGTGAGATCATCATGGTCCAACAATAGTGAAGGTAGGTGGTTCATTTTCCTAGACATTAATCGAATCAAAGTGAATTTGAAAGAGGCTAGCAATCTAAGGCAGGGCTCACATGATGGATGGTTTAGATCACAAATTAGAACTTTGTTCTAATCAATATGGAGCATCCTTTTTTCTGGCCATTGATCGAAAGCTTACGAGCATCCGATCAAAAAGACTTCCAAAAAGGGATTGTTATCAATGGTGGGCTTTACATGATGGATGGTGGGATCATTAATTGGACCTCTGGTATTAGTAAATAGGAAAACACTTAGGTACCACGCCTTGGTACCTAGCAGGATTACTTTCACTAATGTGGGGTAAACAACTTAGCATGCATGAAATCTGTTATAGTATATATGGAGCTTGCCGTGGGCCCCTAGTTTTTGCCATCAGCTTTTGGGTTTGTAATATTTATGTTATTTTTTATGTTTTTCTATTTCTAGTTTTACCCTTTTACTTGAGGGATACTTTTATATAGTTTGGTTATGTTAGTCTTATAAATAGAACAAGGGCTGGACTTCCAATGCTAGTAGTGTCTCTTCTTCCAAAAGCTCTTCTACTTCACATGATACCAGAGCACCTGGATAGTTCCTTAGGTTTTTTCTTTTCTTTTCCTCCTTGTTTCTTCTACTCTTGATCTTTCGCCCTCTTTTCTTCTCTTCTTTTTCTTCTTTTACTCATATATTTCATCTTGGTTTGGAGCCATGGTGTTGGTTGTAGTCATGGTGCAGATCATTTGTGTACTCATTGTGGTCGATATGGCCATACTATTGATTATTATTGGATACTTCATGGTAAACCACCTCAAGGTTATTCTGTTAATTCAGCTACTACATATGATGACTTTCTGAATACTGTTGATGAAGTGGCTTCATCAACAAAGTCATCCATGATTCAACCAGTTGGGATGTGGTTTATCTCTAAAAAAGTGAGTATGATGCTTTAGTCAATGATGCATCTTAGAATAAGGCCTCTCCATCTAAATCATTGGCTCAAAAAGGTAATATCTTCACTGCTCTTCATGCTACTTCTAAGTCCAGCCTTGGATAATTGTTTGGGGCGCTACTAATCATATGATAGACAAGTACCTCTGTTTCTTTTTCTTCATTTACCTCAGATCCTCATTTAGGTCGTGTGAAGTTAGCAGATGGTACCTTGACACCTATTAAGGGGAAGGTACTGTTTCGGCTTCACCATTATTCTCCTTATCTTCTCTCTTATTGGTCCCTAATATTGCTTCTAATCTATTGTTTGTAAGTCAGATTATGAAGGATCTAAATTACAGTGTGACATTTTTTCCTGATCATTGTGTCTTTTAGGATCAGACGATGAAGTTGTTTGGTAGTGGACTTGAGAAGGATGGGTTATACATTCTTCATTTGAATTCTTCAAGTCAGTTTAGTGAGTATCTTATGATAAAAAAGGAGGATCATTATCTTTAGCATTGTCGTTTTGGTCATGCTTCTAATTCAGTCCTACAGTTTTTGTAGCGTCAATCAATTGTGTCTAATGATATCAAGAATTTCCAGTGTGAGGTCTGTGTTTTGGCTAAACATCATGAGTCTATTTATCCATGGAAAGAAAGTCAAATAATTGTTTTTTTCGTGAGTTCATTCTTCATTTATGGAGGTTGATTCCGATTAATTCTAATGAATTTATATACTTTGTTTCTGTCACTGATGATGATTCTCAAATGACATGGATTTATTTGATGAACAATAAAGATGAGGTTGGTTAAATTTTCAAAGTGTTTCATGCTTGGGCTAAAAATCAGTTTTGTATGAATATTGGAACCCTTTGTACTAATATTTCAAATAAATATATTTCTCATTCAATGTTGTCTTATCTTCAAGAGCATAGTATAAATTCTCAAGCCACTTGTGTACATACCCCACGACAAAACAATATTACTAAAAGAGTAAGTAAACATCTTTAGAAATTACGCACACACTTTTTATTAGTATGTTTGTTCCCAAGTATCTTTGGTCGGATGCTATCTTTACTGCTTGTTATTTAATTGATTGTTTGCCAACTATGGTTCTTGAGAGGCAACCCCCTATTCAATATTTCTCAGCATTCTACTCTATTCCTAAAATTCCATTACAAGTCTTTGGTGCATTTGTTATGTTTACAACAGGGATCCTCATCGAAATAAACTGTCAGATTAGGCTATTAAATATGTTTTCTTGGGATTTTCAGCTTCCCAAAAAGGGTATAAGGGTCTTGATCCAATCAGTAAAAAAACGTTATGTTTTTATGGATGTCAAGTTTCTTGAAAACGTTCCATATTTTTCAAAGAATCATGGAGAGAACCAGTCAATGGTTCTTCCTATACCTGTTCTTGATTTTGATCCAATTCATTTTGCTCCAAAGGCATGTTCTTCACCTAATGATATTACAAATAAAGTGGTTCCTGATTCTTAAGCAACTAAACAAGATTTGCAGGTGCATGAAAGAAGGAATGTTTGAACATCAGTCTTCCCACGGTCCACCACAGGGCAGGCTTCTTTAAATCCAAGTATTGATTGTATTCCTACTCGCTTGCCCATTTATTCTGATACATATTTAGATATGTCCCTTGATCTGCCTATTGTTATTAGAAAAGCTAAAAGACGAGTGATCTTCCTTGACCACCATTCCACAATTAAATCTGTAAAACTGTCAATCTCCAGCCAAGTAGCTTCAAATCTGAAGGGTCTAGGGCCCCGGTTTTCTTTAGCCATTTCCAAAACAATAGGGCGATGATCCGAGCCAATCCTTGGAAGGCCCCGCTGATTAACCAGTGGGAAACGGTCCAACCAATCTGCAGAAACGAGAAATCTGTCTAGACGAGATAAAGAGGCAGTGGCTTGCCCGTTAGGCCACGTAAATTTGGCTCCCCCCAAAGGCAAATCAACCAACTCATGGCGGTTAACCCAATCAAAAAAATTCTTCATACTTTTAGTCAACCTTTGACCCCTCGATTTCTCAAAAGAAAACTGCACCATAATAAAATCACTGCCAATGCATCAAGGCTCAGACCACCTCTGTTTCATGCTGTCTAATTCAACCCAAAACTGTTTCATGCTGTCTAATTCAACCCAAAACTGATCGCGCAAGGAATGGGAACAAGGACCATAAACAACCGAGAAAATCCACTGAAACCTAGGAGCAGTATCATGCAACAGCACAGACGAGGAAAAAGACCCAGCAAAACAATCAACTTTCCTCTATTTCTTGACATTCCAGCAAAGCAAAATCCCCCCAACAGCCCCTATTGAGTCAACGGACTCGTTCCTTTGATTTAACCCCCAAAAGAGAATCGACCATACCTTTGTCAACAACCTGCAATTTGGATTCCTGAAAAGTGATGATGTCTGCCTTTACTTTTCTGCAAACTTTCCTAACCTGCACCCTCTTAAACTTGCAACCCAGGCCTCTGACATTTCATGATAGAATAATCATTTTAAACCAGCTTTCCCGGATCTTGCCCTCTTACCGCTGCTAGTGTTGGCCATCGCTTTGTAATTGATGGAGCATTCAAGACTCAGTAGCTCACGCATTCCTTTGGGAGACTTCTTAAGCTTCAAAGCTAGAATATTATGTTGTCGCTAAGCTCCCTTGGTCTGAACAAACCGATAAAAATCATAGACATCCTCATCCCTATCGAAAGATAAGCCCGCCAGAACCACCATCCTTTCCAAAATGTCCTTGGCCCACATAAATTGTTCCTCTAAAATTCCTCCAATGTGCTCTGCCATTGATAGGTACTCAACGATCAAATCGTTGCTAATTGATCCCCTCAAAGTAGAGAACTCTGCCATCTTCTCTGCACAGAGAGGAGTCACCACCATAGCCTCTTCCGGCAGATCTAGAACCTTGTCAATCACCATCTTCCCTTCTCCTGGGTCTTCTGATTCCAGTAATGCCGCGATCAGAGGCACATCTCCACCTACAATTGAGACGTTCTGCTGAACTCCGCAAGGAAGTAACCTGCCTCCATCTCTGGAAGGTGGGAAAATATCTTGGCGGCAGTGCTCCCAAGCAAAGACAAACTCCATGCTTGAGTTGTGATCCCCCAAATCTTGCTGTGAATCTTCTCCCAGAACTGTATTGAGCTCTCGAATAGACGAGGGGAGAAATAAGCTGTTTTTGAAGGATAAAAGGGGTCCAGGGGTCCCATGTGTGGCCATGGTGCACACGCTTCAGAGAGTTTAAGTGGTCCACACGTGTCAAAGATAAGACCACGGCCAACAAATTTCCACCATCAAACACGTGGTTCTGGAGCAAACCCATCTTTACTCAACAGCATGTTGTCACTCTGCCACGTGTCAACATCCAATGCCTCATCCGACCCATCATCACCTGTCGGATTCAATATGTTGGCTGAGAACCGCCAATGGCACATCTCCATTGTTGATTTCGTGACACGTTTCCTGAGCCAAAATCCAAATCTCATTTGAAAATCCAGCCTCAGGAGAACGACCCCGGCTTGGTTCAGATTCGGACTTTGAGCCTCTGTGAGAAACTAGATTCGGCGCACCAAACAACTCTCTTTGTGCTCCTGCTTGATAACCACTACCGCGCATCAGGATATCCTTCAATTCTCTCCCACCTACTCGATTTCCGCCAACCAGAGATCGACACAGCTTGGCCTCGCCGTTCTGTGGTCCGATAGAGCAGTCAATCTGTGCACCTTCTTCCACAGAAACTCAGCGACCATGGATATCAAAACAATCTCCTGCTTCTCTTCTTCTCCACAACTCCCTCCAACAAAGGGAATTGCGCCCAATCTCCTCCTATTGGACCTTCAATTGTTTCTCCCCAATCACCAAAGTGATCGTGGCAGGATCTCCCATTGATTTTTTTTCCTCTTAACAATACCCTAGTAACTCCCAACTCCCCAGATTCTGTTGCAAGATTGACTTCAACGAACTTCCCCCAAGCAGGATGCAAGAGCAACAAAGTAAATCAGTAAACAAAAATTCCAGGAGGCTCCCCCAAATTAAAAACCAGCAGTCTTCCTTCCCGAAAACAGCGTATTCCTCCCATCTACGGATGTGGAACATCAGCCCATCTCTGTGAATAGCTCCAGCTATGAGCAAGTTTTCCATGTCTTCGTCCGGGCGTAAAGGAATCCAAACCTCAATTGAAACCTCAGTGGAGAGAAGAATCTTTGATTAGCTTTTCGAGAAATTTTCGAACGAACAATTTCAACAAAATCTTTCAATTTCTTATTTTACCATATTCAACTCTATGTATTCCTCTATCTGTAGAGTATATTGAATGTACATAAATAGCTATAACAGAGTTTCTATTGTTCATACTAACAGTCAGTGTTTGCACTATCGATAATATTGGCCGATATTATCGATATTGAGAACTAGCGACACAAACTGGCCCAATAATAACAGGCCAATGGCCTGATTCTTGTGTATCGCACGATATATCGTGCGATATCGATAATATCGGCAGATATATCGATATCGCATGATATATAGTCAATTTATCGCGTTTTATTCCTTTGTGAATTCCAAATATTGTTGATACCTAGACGATATCGTCCAGGTATCGTTACGCCGCACAAGAGTCCCCCATTTTGTAGAAAAAAAATGATTTTTTGTTTGATTTTCTTCTACGTTTCTCCTCCCTAAAAAAAAAAAAAATGAAACCGTTGGGCTTTCGGGCACTCTGCCTAACCCGCGTACTGACTCTGCGAAGGGGTCATATTTTATTGAGTCTAGTTAGTCATTTTCTACGTTTTGTTGAGTCCCCATATAGATCTAAGCTATATAGGGTAGTTTGCATTGCGTTGAACTAGAATAGTCAAAATAGCATTTGGAGGATACCTGGGCCACCCCTGCCCCGCGTCTAAAGGAGAGGATTGCGCGTTTGGAGCTTTTTTTAGTCTAGGCAGTAATCAGTTGCATCATCCATAGGTATAGTTCTCAGCTCTCTTGCTTGTTTTACTTTGTCAATGAATTGGTTGTGTTTTCATTAATATCTTCTTACATTTATATATCTTATGGAATCAATTTAAACAATAGTTGTATTAGTTCAGTCAAACAACGCATAGCTTAGGATCCTTTTACAAAGGAACTCCATTATGTAGAATTTTTTTTTTACATATTATAATTTAAATGTGTGTATTAAGGTCCATTTTAACAATCCCCGAAGTTTCATTGAAAAATTCAATCAATTTCCCAATGTTTCCCCATGTTTCCCAAAAAGTACGATACATTACCCGATACAACTGATATTTCCCTAGTGATACGTGATATGTATTTGTATCCCAAGGGTGCGAAACGTAACGTGATACCGATACTGCGAACACTGCTAACAGTTACTCTAGGAGGAATGTTTTTATGTGGTGCTAACGATTCAATAACAATCTTTATAGCTCCAGAATGTTTCAGTTTATGCTCCTACCTATTATCTGGATATACCAATAGAGATGTACAGTCTAATGAGGCTACTACGAAATATTTACTCATGGGTGGGGCAAGCTCTTCTATTTTGGTTCATGGTTTCTCTTGGCTATATGGTTCATCCAGGGGGAGAGATTGAACTTCAAGAAATAGTGAATGGTCTTATCAAGAAATAAACGTATAACTTCCCAAGAATTTGAATAGAGTATGCCATGCTAATGTGCCTTGGATGATCCGCATCTTTGGGTCAGGCACTGATGAGCACATTGAACTATCCATGTGGCTAAGAGCACTCACAGCCCAAGCACAATGACGCAATTATCAGGGGCATGCTACCTTTAACTACACTTAACAATAAAAGGAAGATCATAAGTCTACACTCTTTTTAGCTTCTTTAGCTGTTGCATTCTTTTTCTGCCATATCACTCACAATAATCAACTCACATCCCCGGGACCGGATGGTTATCCGATCTCTTTTTTCCAACGCTTTTGGGGTGTCATTAAGAGTAACGTAATGGAGTTCACTGTTCGATTTTTTTGAAAGAAGTCGCATCTCTAAAGGAATTGGGGCTTCCTTCATAGTGCTTATCCCGAAGATTTCTGGAGAGGAGTCTCTCAAAGATTTTAGGCCGATCAGTTTGATAAGTAGTCCGTACAAAATTTTGGCTAAAGTTCTGGCAACCCGCTTGAAAAATGTTTGGAAGTATTATTCAGAAAATCACAGTGCTTTCATTTCTGGGCGACAAATCAACGATAGTGCGTTAATCGCTCATGAATGTTTACATTCGAGGCACAGATCGCTTCTAAGGGTATTCTTTGCAAACTTGACTTGGAAAAGGTGTATGATCATGTGGACTGGGGTTTCCTCTAGTATATGCTCCAAAGGTTGGGTGTTGGTGACAAGTGGAGAAGATGGATGAAAGAATGTACGGGTTCGGCGTACTTCTCGATTTTGCTTAATGGATCTCCCAAGGGCTTGTTCAAAAGTTCTACGGGGTTGAGGCAGGGGGATCCGATATCTCCATTCCTTTTCCTAATAGTGGGGGAGGCTTTATCTACAATGTTGAGTAAAGGTCAAGATGAAGGCCTAATAGCTGGTTTTACAGTGGAATGGATGGACAGTCAGTTATCTCATGTTCAATTCGCAGACGACACTCTCCTATTCTGTGATGCTGAGCTGGAAAAAGTGGCTAATTTGAGAACAATTATCCGATGCTTCGAAGTAGTGTCAGTATTAAGTGTGAATTTAGAAAAAAAAGTAAGATGTTCGGGGTGAACATGGAGGAAGACGAGGTTGCAGTTTTTGCAGGAGAATTCGGTTGCGATGCAGGTTCTCTTCCAACCTCCTTTGTGGGCCTTCCTCTATGCATCGGAAAGCCCACAAAGGAAATGTGGGACAAGGTGATTAATAGATTCGAGAAGTATCTGGCAAGATGGAAGTGTAGATATCTCCCTCTAGGTGGCCGCATCACTCTCATAAAAGCAGCTTTGTCGAACCTTCCTCTCTACTTCACGTCAGTATTCAAATGTCCGACTCCGATCCTTGAAAAAATTGAGAAGATTAGGCGAGACTTCTTATGGCACGGCTTGGAAGAGAAAAAGAATTTTCATCTGGTGGAGTGGAAGGAAGTGTGCAAGCATTATAAAGGAGGGGCAGGCATAAAAGATTTAAAGACCATGAATCAGGGGTTGTTAGGCAAGTGGATTTGGAGATTAGAGGTAGAGGATGGCGTTTTGTGGAACAAAATCATTAAATCTAAGTATAGAAGATCAGAGGGCGGTTGGCGGACCAAGGACTCCTCCATTTACAGATCGCTAGCTCTTTGGAAGGGCATCATATCCATCAAGATGGCGATTATGAAAGGTGTTACTTTCTCAATGGGAAATGGTGAGCGTATCCGTTTCTGGGAAGACACATGGGCGGGAGAAGGACCGCTAAAAGAAGATTTTCTGAGAATTTATAGGCTTGCTCCGAACCCGCATATCATGATATCTGATTGTTTCTCGGAAGTTGGGGGAGAGGTGATTTGGGAACCTCCCTACAGAAGATTTCTTCGGGACGAAGAGGTTGAAGAGTATGTGGCCCTCCTATATCGCATCCATTTGTGTCGGCCGGACGTTCTATCAATTGATAGTTTATGTTGGAGGTTAGACAAATCAAGGGAATTCTCAGTTAAATCTTCCTACAACGTTTTAATGGAGGAAAATACGGTGACAGAGGGGGCAGCGACGGAACACGTCTGGAAGTATAAAGGCCCGCACAAGTGTGTTGTCTTTGGGTGGTTGGTTGGTAAGAAGAAGGTTCTTACGATTGACAAGCTGCGAAAAAGGGGAATGCGTATTCCGAACATATGTCTATGTTGTATGAGGAACGAAGAAACGGCAGACCACCTCTCCGTCCATTGCAGTTTCATCAGTCAGATTGGACTGATATTTTTTCTCGGTTTCGGGTGGTTTGGCCTCTTCCTGCAGCAGTTAGTGATTTGTTACAAGCTAGGCATGGAGTGAAGTTGGGCAAGCAAATGACGGGTTTATGGAGATTGGCTATTCTGGCGGTGTGTTGGTGTGTGTGGAATGAAAGGAATGGGAGATGCTTCCGTGGGGAATGCAAGGGTGCGGAGTCTGTTGCTCATAGATGCAAAAATCTTGTTATAGAATGGGCAGCCAATGACGACATGCTTTAAGGGTTGTGATGTTACTTTTCTAGCTGGCTAGTTGGGTTGCCATCTCGGCGGCCTGGCTCCTTTTGTACTTTTGCTTTCTTCTAATAAATCTTCGCTAATTCTAAAAAAAATAATCAACTCACACTATTATCAGAGACAAACTGAGCTTGGCAAAGGCTTAAATCCATTTTGCACCATAGAGTTCTCTCTTTTGAGATGTATCAAATTGAGATGTATAATGCCAGAACTTGATACATCTCCATTTTGCACCATAGAGTTCTCTAAAAACTGCTTAGCAACTTCATCTCTATCCAAAAATGGCTTATGAACCTCTATCTATAATTGCATGTCACATTGAAAACAAACACTAATGGGTTGATGCTATTGGATAAATACACTTTGGTGTTCTATGCATATAACCAGCCCCTAAATCGACATTTGCTCATGCACAACTCAGGAAACTATGCATGCCAAATCAAATGAGAGCTATGCCAATCATTAGCACCACAGCCTTGTCCTAGCTATTTGTGGTCAGCCTTAATTCAGTTTCACCAATCGTTCCTAAGGCCCGCCCTATCCTTGGTACCTGAAAAGGAGTTGATATTCCTTCTCACCATCTCGATCAAAACCATTTTAGATCTTCTTCCCATCATCTTTTTGGGCCCTTCAAGCTTAATAAATGTTCCCCTCCTTGATGGAGTTGTCTCAGATCTTCATTGCACATTATCAAACCATCTCAATCTGCTCTTTAGAATTTTCACTTGAGACCTTGCTCAATACAGTGCATAAATATCTAATGCACAGGAATATCGAAACAAACATGGTGTGGATAATATTGGATATCGCACTTTAGAGTTCTTTTTTTTTTTACTTGATAATTACACCTTGAGTCTTTATACCTGTGAAAGCATTTTCATTAACCTCCAAATCAAGATCTGTTCATGCACAATGCCCAAAATTTTGCCTCCAATACAAGCACAAACTTCCTCAATGCAGAATATGTAAGTAAGCTATCTGTTAGAGAGACAGACATAATATGCATAAAAGATACCTGGATTACAGTCTTAGAACCAATGTAGTCCTCAATTTTCTTCCAGTCACGATCAAACCTGAATTGGCAAAAATGAGGAGAAAAAAATCTGTGTTTCATAGGTCCAAGAGAGTGGGTATCACAAAATTGTGTGAAACTTGCGCTCTAAATTATTGGAGACTATCAAAGATAGATAAAAATAAAAAATAAAAAAAATAAAAAAATAAAAAGAAAGAAAGAAAGAAAGAAAAGAAAGCAAAGAAAAGAAAACAAAAGAAAAGCAAATGTAAAAGATTAAAAGAAGTTGCAAGCTAATGATAATTGTTCAGATTTGAGATCCAAATCCATAGAGGCTTTCGAAACATAAGCAACAAGTTGTACAGAATTCTGAGTGACTCATAATACATTGGATAAAGCCAACTTGTGATTTTGTAATGTAAATATATCGCTAGAATTTGGGATTTAGAGGATTTAGAGTAACCAAATCTTGTCAAACTTGATGTACATGCCACGGTTAATTATAATTGCAAGCATAATGGTTACAGCCCATTTAAAAATTCATGACATAAGGAAAAGTTCTATAATGGTGACCAACATAATGTCAATTATGCTTATCACTAAAAAGGCAAAGACCCATATTAAAAAAAATTGTTACACTAACTTTGCTTTAATAACTCTATAAGAAAAATGTTGCACTAATGGTTCAAGCATAGGTCATTTTCTTTTAAAAACAAACATCTTTTCATAAAACAGTTCTTATGTAACATCGGATATATTAAGAGCAAAAAGTAGAGACAGACTACATTGGATGAATTAAGAGTGTGGCTCAAAGGATCTTGGTGAAAGACAATGGAATTAAGTAGAGATGGAGAGGTTTATTTTTTGAGGTCGTTGAATGAGGACAGGAATAGAACTTGGAGACTTGGATGCTAGGGGGTTGGGAGGCAAGTGAATTATCGTATGAGTTCAACTAGGGGAAGTAAAGGTACCTCTAGCAAGAAGGAGAAAGGAAGGTTGTGGGTACCAATAAGGCGTGTAGGATACGTGAGATCAGGTTAATTTGGTTAACTAGTCTTTTCAACTTCTTTTCTTCAACTTTTTTTAAGAGGGAATGTGTGTGTGTGTGTGTGTGTGTGTGTGTGTGTGTGTGTGTGTGTGTGTGTGAAGGAGAAAGGAAGGTTGTGGGTACCAATAAGGCGTGTAGGATACGTGAGATCAGGTTAATTTGGTTAACTAGTCTGTTCAACTTTTTTTTAAGAGGGAGTGTGTGTGTGTGTGTGTGTGTGTGTGTGTGTGTGTGTGTGTGTGTGAAGAAAGAAAGGAGAGACAAAATCTTATAAGAAACACTATGAAACTTTAGGAGGGGGTGGTGGAGCAAAGATTAAGACAAGAAACAAGGACTTCAGCTAACCAGTTTGCTTTATGCAAGAGAGATCAACATTTGAGGCTATTTCTTACATGTACCTAAAGAGGTTATGTGATTGGTGCTAAGGACGGAAGTGGTCCTATGAAAATATATTGAAATCCCTTAAGATATGCACGAGAGTGATATTAGAAGAGCGAGAACTGGTTGTGCTGGGATAGACTAATCCTAAGAAAGAATACCATGGAATCAATCTCCTGCAGTGTACCTTACTATAGTAAACAATGCAAATCAGCGTACCGTAGTCCCTAGGACTACCATACTATGAGACAAGTTTTGCATTCATGTAGCAGCTGTAATATTCCAAAGATCATCGTATTTTACTCTGCCAGAAGGGAATGTCTCCCTCTCTTGATACAATAAAGTCATTCACATTCAAAATTCCCATTCTCCTCTTCTTAGCCTCATTCCCTCAATCTAAATGCCCTATCCTCTTCTTCTTTATGGTATCGGAGCATCCTATCTCTCGGATCTGAGTAACTCACTCTCTGAAGACAGTATGATGGTCATCAGTTAGGCCAACTTCCGCTGATCAAATGCAATCTTAAGGGCAGATTTGGGCATGACGAGTTATGATTTAGACAAAATTTGGGAATTTTCTGGACTTCAAACTGGTCAGCTTTCCATTTTTTCTTATCTTCTGAAAATGGGTCTAGATTCAATCTTGGCTGCTGATTTTTCAGATCTCTTAACCTCTGGACCTCAAATTGGTACCCTTGGCCGGTTCTTATGTTGATTCTTGAAAGGAATTAATTTGGGCAGTCTTTTGTCTTGCCATCCATTTTCTGCAAAAGATGCTTGCACTATTTCGATCTGTTCTTGATGTTGTTCACTTTAGCGCTTCGCTAAAGATGTGAGGGTGTGACATCCATCTATTTGTTTTATTTTTTTTCCTTAAAGCTCCTGGTCTATGGTCATTATGGTTACATCCTTATGAAATGTGACATTCTTTTTTTTGTCTTTTTTTTTTTTTTTTTTTGAAGATTGATAATCCATTTATTAAGGGTGCAAGGCGCCAAAGGTAAAACAAAGGACAACAAGAAAAAGAAAAATATAACTCAAAGGCCCTAGCCCAACAACTCAAAGGCTACAACTCAAAGATAGAAGAAAGGATAGAAGAAGAGTATCGATCCAGCGAACAGAGGCTAGCCGAACAGTCCGAAACATCCTGGGAGATAGAAGCTATGACCGAAGAAATAGAAGAAGAGGCATTCCTAAAACAACAACTTTTCTTCTCTCCAATGTCCCCAGAGAATTGCCACAATCAACAGCTGCCAAATCATGGAGAGGTCCTTGCTTGCTTTTCTACCATGCCAAATGAAGATTAGCTCTGCCGAATGAAGAGGCATAACCTAAGGAATGTTGAAATGAGAGAGGAAAGCAAACCAGACCCCTCAGGCAAAGCTACAACTCACAGAGGTGATCAATAGACTCCTCATTTTGCTTGCACAATAGACAGATGTCAGGCAGAATCATCCCATGCCTACACAGATTATCGACAGTGAGGGTCCTCTTGACTAGGAGCCAAACAAAGGTAGCAACCTTCGCCCGGGAGGGGGAGTAGGGGGGGGAGTCTCTCGAGGCTGAAGGGGAATCATTGAGGGCCTTGGACAGCAAGGCCACCAAGAAATTGCCAGAGGCATCTAACGACTAAGCTAGTGAATCTTCAATATTGGAAAAGGGCCAAATATCGATCAATCGTTGCAAGAGGCAGATGAATTCCTCCAGCTCTGAGTCTATTAGGTTCCTACTGCAACAGGACACCGAATACCAGAGATAGAGATGGGTTGGTCTACTGCAGCGTGGGCTAGAGAGGGAAAAACTCAATGAGGAGCATGTTTGAGATCCAACAATCATGCCAGAAGCGAATCCAAGACCACTGCCAAGAGAAAAAGAGAACCCTTCCTCTAGTTTAGAGCTCAGGGAAGCAATCGCCTTTCAGACAGCAGAAGCTCTATAAAGGGAGGCTGGATTGATGTACTAATTCCCTTCGGAGGAGCCATATTTACTAGTCATAATCTCTCTCCACAAGGTCCTAGATTCCGAACCAAAATGCTATATTCATTTGCCGAGGAGGGTCGAATTAACCAAAGGCAAGTCCCAGATGCTAGCTCCCCCTTTTGAGTAGGGCCTACAAACCTTAGTCCAGCTCAGGAGGTGGAACTTGTGAGAATCCGAGGAGTCTTCCCAAAGAAAAACTCTCCTCGGCTTGCCAATCATGAAAAGGACGGATTTGGGACAGTGAAAGATACAAAGGAAGTACAATGGGAGGTTGGACAGGGATGCTTTAATTAGGGTTCGACGGCTGCCAAGAGAGAGGGTGCGACATATCTATCAGGCCAATTTCCTCTTGATACGTTCAATAACCACATCCCAGAAATGTTTCACAGGTTTACCAATGCAGAGGGAAGGCCCAGATAGTAACAGGGAAAGAAACCAACTTTACAACCGAAAGAATCCACTAAGAGGGGGAGGACATAGAGGAGGTAGGTTAATACCCAACAGCTCACTCTTAGAAAGATTGACTTTAGGGGTTCGAAATCACCTCAAAGCAGTGGATGATTTTCCAGAGATTCTCAACTGACGACTCATCGGCCTCATAAAAAAAGGGGGTGTCATTAGCAAATTGGATGTGAGCCACCGAGGGGCCAAAGCTCGCCACGTTCAACACACTAAGAAGGCCAATGGATTCACCCTTTCCTAGCATCTTGCTGAGGCCTTCAACAACAATAACAAACAGGAAGGGGAACAGTAGGTCGCCCTATCTCAATCCCTTAGAAGAAAACAAGAAACATTTGGGGGAACCGTTAGCCAAAACAGAGAACTTGGTGAAAGAGATACAGATTTTGATCCACGAGTGCCATCTCAATCCAAAACCAAGACAACCCAACGTATAATCTAAGTAGGACCAGTCAACGTGGTCAAAAGCTTTTTAAGGTCTAGCTTACAAATAACTTCACTCCTCCCTAACTGATGGCGGGAATCAATGCAATCGTGGGAGATGAGTGAGGTATCAAGGATTTGGCGATCGGCCATGAACACACCTTTGTTAGTGCACTTTTCTGTGGCATACTAGTGCACCTTATTTGTCAATTACGTTGGTCTTGAGTCTAGGTGTCGGTTGAACTTAAAGAAGATGAAGACCGAAGAATCAAGTGGACTTGCTACATCAAGGAAGAAAAAACAGGTAAATGAAATGCCTTGGAGAGCCTTGAACCTTGAACCAAACCAAAAACCCAAACCTCTAGATGACTTGACCCAATAGGCAGACCTTTAGTTATCTTAGATTGGCCTTAGGTGTCCCAAAAGATCACCCAAATAATGGCCCAAGAGGTTGCATGTACTGCTGTAAAACACAACACACAAACAGCAAAAAAACATGCCTGCCAACTGATCTTGGCTCATGGCTGACCGGTCATCAGAAGACCAAAATGGGACGGCAAGAAAACAAGGTCCTTAGCCAATTATAGACCGGTCGCCCAATCGGTCTAACTGTCTGTCCGACTGGTCGGCAGAGGCCAAAAATGGGATAGCAACATCTGACCAGTCCCTAGGCCAATTTCAGATCGGTCGTCCCTCAATGACCGACCGATCAGAGACCCCCTCAAACCGGTAGGACGACTTGTCAACAGTTAGCCGTTCCGTTTTGTATTCGTTGGGACTTTTTCTATATAAAAGCAGAGCCCGATTTTTTGGGTCAAGAGAGAGAATTTAGTGCATTAGAAGTCACCCTCATTGCCCATACCATTTGGCTCTAATCCTAACCATTCCAAGTCATCTTCCTTGTGTTTGATCATAAGATGGAGCATTCAAACCTCATATGAAGATGAACTTGTTCTATCTTGATCTCTAGATGTTTTAGACACGCTGACCATAGGTAGATCCTTTGTCTAAACCTCTCTAGAGATCCAATTAGGTGGAATTCCTCTAGGCAACCCAATCCTACATGTTGTAGAGAACTCTCACCACCTCCTATCACCTTGGTCATCTCTTGAAGATCATATGCAAGGCGATTGATCGTTGGAGCTGAGGCATTGGCAAAGCATCGGTAACAAGATCGAGGGAGCATCGGGGAGCTGATTGAAGCATGAGAGAGCGGAAATGAAACAACCCAAGAGGCGTTGAACAAGGGGCTCATCTGACAAGTGTCAAGTTGAGAGTCCGGTTGCACTCTTTCCGTTTGTTAGATAGAGTATGAGAATTTGTTTACAAACTTGATTCAGGTTCGTTTGTCGAACCTTGGCTCATTAGTTGAACCTAAATTTCAGGTTCGTTTGTTGATCCTTGGCACGTTTTTGGGGCCTAAAATCCAGGTTCGTTTGTTGAACCTTAACTTGTTTGTTGGGTCTAAACAAGTCTCCAAGAGGAGCTACCAACATGGGTGTACACATGTAGGTTGGGAGGAATCTATAAACTCCCCGGTAGGGTGGATCTAACTTAAAATACCTAGGTTGGGAGATACCTGATTTAAACTCCCTAGTGAAATCCAGTGTGCTCAAGGGGTGAGTACTTATGCTTGATAGGAATGTATGTTGGGCACTAGATAGGCACATTCACACATAAGATGTGTTTTCACTGATTAGTGTAGACTTGAGCTTATATGATCCATTCTCATATAGTCTACACAGGTTGCATGGATTAGGTGCTTGATTAAGTTAAATCATATGTTAATATATGCATGCATAGACTAGGTAGCTTAATTGCTTAATCATATGCTAGTCTTGTGATTGGACCCACTTAGGCTTGGAAGTCGAAGTGTTCTTGCTCCCCCCCCCCCCCCCTCTAGGACTTAGCCATAATTCTAGTTGCTCTGCTCTAAGCTTCTGCACGCATAAGCGTAGGGTGTCGTGTTAGACCATCCGCTGCGCAATTTCAACCTCAAGCTTCAAAAACCACCATGGATAGGGTAGGATGAAGCCCGAATGCTAAAACTTCAGCAAGAATTTTGTAAGGACCCCCAATAAGCTAATGGGATGATAACCCTTAAAATGAGAAGCCCCCTCAGTTTTTTAGATAAGGGTGATGAAGGAAGCACCCATCGCTCGGGGAGCCGATTACTGGATTAGAATCCAGTGAAGAAATCAATTAAGTCTGGCTTAATCACATCCCAAAAAACTTGATAGAAGGCTAGGGGAAACTCGTCCATCCCCAGAGCTTTATCTTTGCTAAGAGAGAGAACAGTGGCCTTAATTTCCTCCTCAGAAAAGGGGGCTACAAGAGCCTCCAACTCCTTAGCAAAGATCTGGGGGAATTCGAGAGAGTTGGGATTGGGTAGTCCCTCCCTTTCAAAGAGAGAAAATTGGAGTAAAAGGAGACAATGTGATCATGGACCAACTGCTTATCCTTAATTCTGGAATCACCAATGGAGATTTTACTTATCTTGTTATGGTGAGCCCTAGCACTAGCTATGCTATGGACAAAATGGGTGTTCTTGCCTCCTTCCTTGAGTTGAAGGGCACAAGACCTCTGCCTCTATTTAATTTCTTCTTGTTTAATCTTACCAAAGTGAATAGAGTAGAGAGATACTCGCGTGGCTAAGTCTCCGGCTGAAAGCTAGCCTCACTCCCCTTTCACATCAAGGAATTGGATGGCAGCCAAGGTGTTAATAACATCAGCCACGATGTTATCCATGGACTGCTTTCTCCACAACACCAGCTTGTTTTGTATTAACTTAAGCTTTTGACCGAGGATGAAGCCAAGGAGAATGGACAAGGAAGTCCACCAATTATTGATCATTGAGGCAAAACCTTCAACTTTGAGCTACAAGAATTCAAAAGAAAAGGTTTGGGGCCCAAATCTCCTCAACAGAGTCCAAGAGGATTGGATAGTGGTCAAAGGTGCCAAGGTAAGCCACACTAAGAAACCAGGGGGAAGGAGTCCAACCAGCCAGGCAAGACTAGAAATCTGTTCAGGCGAGAGAGAATGGGAGGAGATTGGCCATTTGACCAAGTGAACTTAACGTCCTAGAGTGGAAGGTTGACAAGATCATTTTTGGCAACCCACTCGAAAAGAGCCTCGTGCTTTTGGAGAGACGGCTGCCATTCGACTTCTCAAAGGAGAAGCAAATCACCTTGAGATCGCCTCCGAGACACCATGGCAACGACCTCTGTTCCTAATAGCTTTAAGGTCTTCCTAGAGCATATGCCTAACAGTAGCTACACAAGGACCATAGGCTGTTGTAAATATCCATTTGAAACCTGATAAAGGGCATCTGAAGACCATCGAAACAGAGGAGTTTCAGATGAGAAAGTCCTCTTTGATCCAAGACCTAGATTCCCAGGCCACCAAGATCCCCCAGCAACGCCTGAAGCATCAAAAGAGACCTAGTCTTTATGAGAGGAACCCCAGATGGAAGCCATCAACGAACGGCTAATCAACTGAATCTTGGTCTCTTGCAAAGCAATGATCTGGGCTTTGAAACAACATCAAATATCTTTAAAGAGAGCTCTTTTCTTCTTGCTCCTGAGGCCGCGAACATTATATGAGAGGATCTTGATTAAGGAACTGACTTCCCCCTTCTTCCCTTCTTCACGCTTCTTGAGCTAAAACCAGCTTCATAGTTGATTGAAGATTCTAGGCTAATTAACTCTCTCCAGCCTTTAGGAGATTTGTGAGATTTTTTATTTTTTTTATTTTTTAAATCTCTTAAGCCATCATGGCACCTCTCGCCTCAATAAACTATAAATAGGGTGATTTAGTCGTCGTCACGATTAAAGAAGGACACATCCACCAATTTCCCAAACTCAATGAAGGCCACTTTAATCCAAAAAGGGTTGTTACATTTGGAGAGGATAACATTAGCTAGAGAGGGGCAAAGAATCTCCAGAGGGCAAAGGAAGAGGGGAATAGTCCAAAGTCGAAGGATTCTCAGCTTGAGCTCAAAAGGGGGGACGCCAAGGGGGTATGAGTCAGAGTTAAATGGATAATCAATAGACGACAAGGAAGCAACAAGGGCCCAAGACTGATTTGGGGGAGGGGGAGAGGCGAAAGAGGGAAGAGAGTTGTTGAGAGGGAGAGGGGGTGGGGAAGGGAGGGCGTGAGGCAGGCTAAACGATCAAGAGGGAAGATCAGAGAGGCCATGAGAGAGGATAAGGGAAGGAATGATAGCTAAGGGAGAGAAAGAAGTCTTGATGGGGAAACCTAGGAAGGGATAATGGTTGAAAGGGGAAAGAAAGAGGGAAGAGAGAGCGGAAACTACGTATAAGGTTGGGATAATCGTCACTTCTAGTGGGAGGCCTAAAAAAGACGAGATCACCAGGTGTCAAATGATGGAGCCTCGAGGGGACATAGGAGCAAAAGCTCATGTCAAACACTGATGTCGACGTCTAAAAGGGCTGGCCATGGGTATCGGAGAAAGCCCATGGAGTAATAAATGCCGGGGCATGCTTGATGGCTCCGATAAAAGAACTATCAATGAGGTACTCTCTCTCTCTTTGCCACGTAACTCTAGAGGCGGCGACTCCTAACTACTGATACAAGCCAAGTCAGTGAGGGAATGGTGATGGGCTCTAGCTAGCTCACATGGAGATAGCGATCTGCCACGAGTCGACAGGTGGGAGCGCTCGCTAATGTCATCACATCATAGGCATTAAAAGAACGTTGGCTCGAGAGACTAGAAGGATCAGCCACATGTCCAAGTAGAGTTGACGAGGGTAACATTGTTGTCATCGTCATCGTCATCAAGAGATTTGTCGTCATCTGAGATAGAGCCTAATGGAAGCAAGCCAGGTGTCGCAGCTAGAGCCTCAATGCTTTGATGGAGGGGTCTCAATGGAGGTGTGAGGCTCGAGGGAAGGGATGGCATGGACACCTACACCTGGATGGGGCCGATCACCGAGCTAAGATCATCTGATGAGGATTTGTGGAGGGAACTCCACGTAAATGGGCAAGTAGGGCTGTGGGATGGGCCAGGTGGACCGGGGGCTAAAGTAAAGCCAAGTGGAAAAGATTGGGCTAGATTGTTTTTTGGGGGGGGGGGGGGTGTACATGGCGTCCTATGAGTGATTGTTGGAGCAAAAAGGGAAGGCAATATCCTGTCGAAGTATGAAGGCTTCAGAACTCTGTCATCACCATTGATTATTGGAGTGCTCCACTGGCCGAAAAAGCAAGGAGCCCCATGAACACCCACCTCCAGCACCTCATGCCAGACCAAGTTCTAGAGACAATCATCCCCCACCAGGACCAGAATCAAGGAGGGGAGAAGGGAGAGCCTTTTCTTCATGATCTAAATGCGAGCCACCAGAAGATCCCATCCGCTTTCCGCCGCAGGATCGAATGCCAGAATTTCGTCGATAGTAGTGTTGATGGTCATCAAGAACTCCCAGACCAAAGCTCCACCAGAATTCCTCCGAAAATTATCCATGAGTCATCTGAGCTGAAGAGGAAGTTGTCTTACCACAAGTGCAGGGATACCACCAGGGCCATTGAAGTATAGAACTCCTCTGCGATGATGCGGTCAATGGGTGTGCCTGACTTGAGATTGAGGGGAAGCTCATCATCGTTAGAAGGTTTTAGACTGTAATATCCTTCATTCGAGCAAAGCTTCAACCAAGTTTTAATGTCCATAATCAAGGTCTCCACCTGACTTTAACTGCAAGGCTCTAGAACAAGGTGACCGCAACTTCTTCCACCTTAGACCAAGCAACAAACGCCATCTGACCAGTTGGGGAGACAATACTTTGAATCAAAGGGTTGCCTGGCCCTATGACCATAGCATGCACCGGAGAAGTGGAAGGAAGGCCGAAGGAAGAGAACCTTACGCCCGCATCCTTGAAAGAACGACCATTGGTCAATGAGTTCCCGACAATACAAGCATGACGGGATGCCAAAGTCACAGGTAGCCCAGGGCCTCCTACTCCCCTAGAGATCTTTCTTTTTTCTTTAGGGGTAGAGTCCGGGCCATAATTGTCCATTTGCACTGAGATCTTGATGTCGTTGTAGCCAATGTGGTGAAGGAGTGAAATGGCCTTAGATGCTTTGTCAGAGGTCTCCATGCGGGCAAAAGCAAAACCTCCACTAACCAAGGAGCCTTTCTTCTTTGGGATAACCCCCTCCTTGACAACCCCGATCTTGTGGAAGAAATTGTTCAAGGCGTAGTGTCCCACTCCTCCTAGAAGTTGGAGGGGAAAAGAGTCAAGTAAGCCAGGAAGCGGTTCTAAGATGCCTTCCTAGGTGGAGCCGAGGGTCACCTCCGATGTGCAGTAGTAGTTCATATTCCCTTCTCAGACTCCATAGTCGGGTGCAAGGCATGAGATTTGCCAAGAATGCCTTTATGGTTATCCATAGGGTGAAACGAGAAACAGTGGTGAAAATTGGCCACGGACCTTCCCCTCAACCTGAGAGGTGATCTCGCCCTTGGGAACTCACTAAGGCGATACCTTCGAGAACATGGGAGACGACTATCCTCAGATGAATAGGATGAAGATCTAGAGGTAGAAGTCCCTCTTCGAACACGAGAGCATTCTCCAGTCCTCTCCGATAAGCTACGCGAATCTCTGGAGAATTGCACCTTCGTTGCATGACTTCTCGATCGGGACTTCTTGAGCACCTTCTCTTTAGCCTTGGATTTGCCTTAATTCAACTCCTTGACATCCTCCCGGTGTCTCTGTTTCTCCTTACCTTTGTCCTTAATATGCTCTCTTTTGCCTCAATCTCAATGCTTCTTCCCCTGAAAGATGGAGATGTATTCCATCTTCTCTCTAGAATCATGAAATGTGACTCTACATCTAGTGTTCCTCCAAAGGCCTGTTAATCTTATGGCTCAGAAACCCCTGTCTACGGATCATGACCATTAAGCTCAAGGAAGGTCTTTGCTTTTGTACCTCAGATTTGGTACCCCTGGTCGGTTTTTATGTTGATCCTTGAAAGGCATTAGTTTGGCAATCTTTTGTCTTGTCATCCATTTTCTGCAAATGACACAGAGTGTTGTGTGATCATTGCATGAAACTCAATGGAAATTTTTATTGGACAATTATTCGATTGGATATTCTATATGGCACAGAGTGTTGAGCAATGAAGCAACATGAGCAAAGAACAAGTATTGTAAAGACAGGGGTTAAGATAAATGTGTGGGAAGACTAGGAAAGATAGAATCAAGATCCTTCAAAGTAGCCTAGGGAATAACCCCAATAGGAGATGAAATGACAAAAAGCGGATAGAAACTGGCTTATGGTTGTTTACTTGTTATGAAAACTAAAATAAAGAGGCGAATTTTGACCATGGTTCAAGGGCTTGAAAGGAGAATGAGGGAAAGACCTAAAATGGTAACCTATGAGCCCCAATAAGTGAGATAATGATGAAGAGTATATTGAGATGGTTTTGTCATTGGTTAGGAACACTAATGGTAGACATGTAATCTTGACTAGGGTTGAAGGGAATGGAAGGAGGATGTTGGGAAGACCTAAAAGAACTTGGATCACAAATACTAAAGATTCCTCGGTAAATAGGGGAATCTTGATTAGCATCTCGAAAGAAGATTAGTGGAAGACCTAAAGGATATGGATCGAGGTAGTGATTAGGAATACACATACTTGTTCACTCAAGGAGGATAGGGCCTTGAATAGGAATTATTGGCAAAACAAGGTGATGATGATTACAATGACAATGATGAAGAGGATGACCACGACAACAATGATGATGATCACCACCATCCTAGCCTTCTCCTAGCTATTCCGGGATGGCTTTCATGATTTCTTGGGAGAAGTCTGGAAACCAACTTCCCCCTTAACATTACCCGTTCCTCTTTACCAAGCTTAGGACTAGCTGGCACATTGTTATGATGGTGCATTAAAACAGAATATATTATAAGACATTACAACAGATGATGACAAGCATTGCACACTTTTTTTTTTAGATTTTTATATTTCCTTTCTCTAAATACCCATTATAAGCTTATAATAGTTCTTACCTTTGGACAACGTTAACGCCCCTTGGCCACTATATTGCATAGATAGCACCATTTTAAGACTTGGCCATGTGGATTCTCACAAAAACTTTGACTTCGGCAGTGATAAAGCTCGCCAATAGGAAATTCAGGGCATCCAACCCAGATCATTTCTGTGTTTAGGAGTCGATGCACATCAGGCACTGCTTGGTAAATGGTATAAATCCTATAAACTGTCAATTGGTGCTGGTGGCAATGAACATAGACATTCATGGATGAGCTGTAACATAAAAATCAGTCCTGATGGAATGTTCATAACATAAAATCAACATTACACAAAATTTCTATAGATATAATGCTCATAAGCACCTGATTATTGCAAGTTTTTAGCATGGGCTCATACATAAGATCGCCAACTAATTTGTCATGGTAGACTGATCTAAACGTATGCCAATCTTAGGAGTCATAGCCTATAGGATTTGGTAGCATTTGTGAAATAGAACTTGATTTGCACAGGACATGTTCAATTTCCATATCTTCTTCATTGGACATAATTATAAAACTCAAATAAAAAACTCTTAGAGGAAATAATTCACAATATTGTGAAAAGTTTAGAAAAAAAGAAAAAAAGAAGAAGAAAAAAAGGAAATTTCTTAAGAAAAGTAGAAAAATAAAGTTAAAAATCCATTCAGTTTTCCCACTATTTTCACTTCTGAATAATTCATGAACCATTTGGGACGAAAACTTGCTCTGAGAAATTGGTGAATGATTCACATCTCATCAGGAAATGGCCGAATTTTTGCACTATGCATCTGAGTTCCAAAAATAATAACTGAAAGAAGCACATATACAGAATTTCTCGCTTGAAAAATCAAAACTCCAAAAGCCAAAAATGGATAAAGTGAAATCATACTATAGTTTCTTCTCTATCATAATACAGTATTGTTTCCTTCCAGCGTACACATGGAAGACCAGATGGTGGATCCAGACCATCCACCCAGTAGCCTATCCCTGAGATGGCCCATGGTTCAAAACCACAATAAAAAGGCAATCCTAGCCACCTATTTCTCTCACCTTTCCCCCCTTTGCTTTTCGCCATCCATTTGAACGCTACCAATTCAAATGCGTAGGAACATCCATTTTGGGGGATGCAGATTGCCTGTGACAGGAAACATTGGTGATTGAACTCCCAGTCCATTAACTATTTAGAGAAGAAACAGTGGGGCCCACTATGATGTTTGTGAGAAATCCACCCCTCCAGTTTTGCCATCTCATGTTAGGACATGGACCCAAAAATAAGGCAGATCTAAAACTCAAGTGGGCCACACGACAGGAAACAGTGCGGATTGAACTCCCACCATTGAACCTCCCGGGGTCCACTGTGATGTTTATATGCTATCCAACCGTTCATAAGGTCATTCCCACTGGGATGAACTGAAAACATAAAAATATTAGCCCAATTCAAAACTTGTGGTCTCACAAATGTTTCAACAGTGGGCAGTTCAATCCCCACTGTTTCTTGTCATGTGGCCCACTTGAGTTTTGGATCTGCTTCGTTTTTGTAGATGGGTAAGCGGTGGGTTTCTCAAAAACTTCATGGTGGGCCCTACCTAGCTTCTGGCCACAGGAAATTTCCACGTTCGGGTGTCCAGGCAATCCGCGTCCCAATTTGGGTGGCTTTTTAACCATGGGGCATCCACAGTGGGGCCACCATACAGTCCCAATCCATCATCCACCCTGCCACATGTACGGTCAGGGGCATATCATATTACAATAGAGATGTGCCCATCATATCATTTCCATCGACACTAAAATCGCCCAGGAATCACTTCATAGAAATCTAAAACAAGCAACAAAGAGAGAAAGGGAACAAGCCCTGATTCCATATTAGAAGTAAACAAAAAGACTAAGTGGATGTTGCAGTACGATAATCCAACAGAAGAAGACGATCCGCGGGACTTACAGCTGGAGGGCTTCGAGAAACTTGTCGTGCTCCTCTTCAGTCCAGCTCTCCCTGGATTTTGTGATGGTGTAGGGCTTCCTCACCTTCTTGGCCGAGCCATCTGAGGCCATGGATTGGAGATGATGGTTGGGAGAGCTTGGTTGCATTTGGAGGAAAGAGGACAGGTTCCAGGAATTCCAAGGGCATTTGAAGGATGAAAAGGGGCAAATTGAGAAGAAGATTTCTGACTGTCAGTAGGGTTTGTGGGCAGAGAGAGAGAGGGAGAGAGAGAGAGAGAGATGTGAGGGGAGGAAGAATGCTCGGCTTTTGCGGGCGACGTGTACATACGGTGAGTGAATGGGAATCGCTCGTTTCCTCGGCGCGGTAGTCCCGATTTAATCGGCGAATACCGGCGATTTTTTTCTTTTGGATTTGTGGCAGTTTCTTCGCGGGAAACGGATTCGGATTCGGTAGCGACCCCTCTGGCCCTCCAGTACCGACCTCGGTACTGGTCGATACTGGAAAAGCTCTGTGGGCCCATCATGGTTTTATCCACGCCGTCCTTCCATTTTTTACACATTTTAGTACATGAGCCCAAAAATTAGGGAGATCCAAGGCTCAAGTGGACAGCACTACAAAAGCAGTGGAGATGGTAACGACTAGCATTGAAATCTTCTTAGGGCCCACCGTTATGTTTATAATCTATCCAACCAGTTTATAAAGTCACGTAAACTTAGATGAAGAGAAAATACAAATATCAGCTTGATCCAAAACTTCTATTGCCCACAATAAGTTTTCGGGTAGGCATTCAATCTCCACTGATTCCTACATAGTGGTTCATTTCATCATTGTATCTGCCTCGTTTTAGGGTTCATGCCTAAAATTAATTAGAAAAATGGATGGACAGGGTGGATAAAACACACACATCTTCGTGAGGCTCACATACAGAATCCTAGTCTGAAACTGGATTCGAAATGCACTGCCTGTCCGGGAGGTGTTACCCAGGTAACACAGGTTAGTGGTGTTACCCTTTATCGTGGGGCCCACCTTGATGATGTTTTATATATCCACGCCGTCCATCCATTTTTTCAGCCCATTTTAGAACCTGGTCCCAAATATTAAGCTGATCCAAATCTCATGTGGACCACACCACAAGAAATTGTAGTGATTGAGTGCCTCGCCATTAAAAATTCCAAAGGGCCATGGTAAGGTTTTCATATAATGTTTATTTGCCATCCAACCTGTTAATAATGTCAAGAAGACCTGAATGAAGGGAAAATACAAAGATATGCTTGATCCAAAAATTTTATGGCCCACAAAAAGTTTTTAATGGTCATTTATCATTTTTTCTAGTGGTGTGGTCCACCTGAGATTTGGATCTTCTTAAGGTTTGGGATCGCGTCCTAAAATGATATGGTAAAGCATATGGATGACATGGATATATAAACAATAGATCAAGGTGGGCTCCACACGATTAGGGTAACACCCACTAAGCTCTTACCCGAGTAATAGCTGATCTGCTCTCCTCCCGCTTTGCTAATAGAGCTGGACATCAAGCTGAACCAAGTCGAGTTGGGCCTAGCTCGACTTGGCCCGACCAGCAGACAATCCTAGCTCGAGCTCAGCTTGGGCATTAAGCTGGAATAGCATGCTCAGCTTGGTTTAGTTGAGCTTTCGAGCCGAGTTCGAGACATTTTGAGTTGATTTTGAGCCTAAAAAAGCCCAAAATTTGAATATGCCTAGCCCAAAAACTTGGCCTAAAAAAGTTCAAAATCCAAGCCCGAAGGTAACCCAGGCCCGTTGACACCCCTTACTGCTGCTTTTATAGACAACTTTCCCTTTTATTCATTTTCTCACATCCGATGTGGGACTAAAAAGCCTCACTTTCCAAGTACCTAAGTCGAGTCAAACTCGAACTAAGTCAACACGAACCAAGCTTTGAGTCGAGTTCGACCCAACTCAAACTCAACTCGTTTTTTTTTCCTTCAAACCACACCTGCCTAGCTCGACTCGGTTTGAACTCAGTAACAAGCCGAGTCGAACTGAGTTTGTTTAGCCGAGTCGAGTCAAGTTAATTGAGTTGGCTCAGGTCGTGTCCAACTCTATTTGCTAAGCCCACTCGCGTGTACAAGGTTGTTAATTCACAAGCCCACAAATTTGCCAACATGTCATATTACTGTGAGATCTAATCCATTCATCAAAGGCATACGACTATTTAGATGATTTTGCCCCACAATTAGATTTGATTAGTAGTCCAGTGGGCTACAATTTACAAAATAAATGTATGGCTGAAAAACACTTCATTGAAGTTTTCTTAACTGCCTAACCATTTCTGACATTGTGTTTACACCTGGTTTGATGCAATCCATGTTGCCCAGTGAAAAGTTATCATGTGTCAACACTTACATACGAATGGTGAGAGGTAATTGTACTTGCAGCATAGAAAAACCAAAGAGCTCAACAATCAACGACATGTAACCTACCAAAAGCAAGTATACTCAAAGTTGTGTACATGTCTGTGGCAAAAAAGGAAAATATTATTCAAAAGACACGTGACTAACATACGTATGACATATGTAACCTTTAGCGTAGGAAAGAAGTTTCCATAGACCTGCTGATAGCAGAATCTTCGCAATCCAGTTCACGTATAGCACGACCATCCTAAATCAGAAAATGGATCATCACAGAAAGGAAAATTTTCTTGGAACAATCGATGTTTTCTCGGAGACATCAGGAAATAGGAGCAATTAACGGAAAGTATATATGAAATTAGAAGCAGATCATACACGATGGCACCATATAATAAGGATTCTAGATCCTACCTAAACACGACCACTGCACGAAATATTCACAAGGAAACTATAATGCGACCATCTCCTCTCCAAGCCTGTAAAAGCAGCACTCGAAGAAGAGATCCAGGCCCTCATCACACACAATCAATCTCTCTATAGTGTAACACTACCTATCCTTAGTTTTTAGTCCCTTACCTTAGATGCTTCACTTATGTCCAACCATGCTACAGGAAGTCTGGAGTCCTTAGTTTAGTTTAGATCCACTACAGTCTAGTGCCATCGTTGCAGTATACCTTAGGAATGGATTAAATATCCACGATCACCATCGTCAGATCCCCAAACACCAGTTCTTACTTGGCAAATCACCAATCACATCCTGATGACTTTACACCACAACCTTATAACAATTGTTTGGTCTTTTTCCAAAGTTGTTTTGTCAACACAAACCGCCATAGGAATTTGTTTATTCTTTACTTAGTTTACAATTTTCTTTTACGTTAATTATATTGTTCTTACATTCCAATCAATAAAATCAATGGTCAGCCTCATTTTTTTATCTTGTCCAACCATTATCGATTCAACGAGAAATCTGATATACTATCATCGTTGAAAGAAGTCCTTAGCTCACGTTAAGAAAAAAAATCTCATTCTGAAGGACTAACTATTATAACAATTGGTGGCTAAATAGTCGATTCAACCTTCATAGGTCTAATCTTAATTCGATTAGTTTGACACCTAGGGTTACAAGCGTTCAATTGACTTGATTTGAATATAACTCTAGCATGCCCGACACTACTAATCACACATATTTGACTGAATTTGGCTATTCATTACACGTGTGGCCATGCATCCGGATTTATCCACAACACATTTGTAGCCCACCTGCTAAATTAATGGACTTGATTTATTCTTCACAAAGTACATCCATAACCATGTTATAGATGGCTTGGATATTTGCACATGTCACGACCTTAGAACATGTGTTGACCTACCCATGCAGCCTTGCCAAAGCTCTGTCTAATTATAGTTGTATGAGAAAAAAATTGACACTTTGGCAGAGCATGATGGATGATACATATGCACTTATAAATGTGATATACATGCACAATCATATGACAATTAATTCAAATTAAACTGTCCAAATTGTGGGTCTTGATGTAAATGTGCCATGGACATTTATACAACTATTAAAAATGAAAATATGCAATGGTCCTATTTGAACAAAAGCTGTCCACAAATCAGAGTTTAGTTATTGTTAGAACAATATGATGTTGTTTATATGACTTAATAACAGTGGTTTTTTTTCCAAAATTTAGTCCGCTTAACTTGGGTTAATTTATGCTACAATTTACAATTTTTTAGTGCCTGTGTACCAAGCATCATACTTAGCCAGAGTTTTGGCACAATCATGTTCTAACCATCTGAGTTCGACGTCCTTTGATTCCCCTCTAATTCATCACCATGACAAAGAAGGGAAAGAAGGCACGTGCTACGGCCGGAACTTCCCACTGGGATACACCTGGGGATGAACAGGTCTCGCGGGCACCAACCCAGCACAACTTGTAACCTGACTCGCCTTGACCTTCAATGACCTCGAGCCAGCGAAGATCGCAAAACAGGAAGGCCCAAATTGCCTCTATTGAAGAGCATATTGGCGCTCTAACAACTCAAGTAGCTCTCATTGCATCCGCAATAGGACAAACCAGTCTGCAACCAAATAACCCTACCAAGGCAGCAACTGGGCCACTTCGCACCTGAAATTGCGTCGGGTGGTCTAACACGACACCCTAAGCATACGTATGTGCAGAAGCTTAAAGAACAACTAGAATTATGGCTAAACCTGTAGGAGGGGGGTGATTAGGACCTTTTTGAAATTCTTTTCGCCTACTTACACAATTCAACAAATTAAACGAAGTAAGCAAGAACACTTCGGCTTCCAAGCTTGAGTGGGTCCAATCACAAGACTAACATATGGTTACGCAATAAACAATCCTAATCTAAGCATGCATAGGTAAATAAATGATTTAACTAATCAAGCTCCTAACCTGTGCAACCTATGTAGACTTATGAGAATTGATCAATGAGCTCAAGTCTACACAACTAGTGAAAGTACATCTTGTGTGTGGAAGTGGCTATCTAGTGCCTAGCATACATTCCTATCAAGCATTCATAATTAAACAATTAAACATCAAATGCTAAGATATCAATGTTCTCAATTCAATCACAAGCACAAGCATGTATAGTGGTTCGACTTTGTGTTTACTCCACTCCCGATTCAAGTACTCAACTCCTTTGAGCACACCGGCATTTACTATCGGAGGTTTTAAATGAGGTTCACCTCTCAACCTTTACATGGAGGTTTTACCGGTTCACCTCTCAACCATAACCGGAGTTTTGGACCAAGGGCTAACTCTCAACCCAAATGGAGTTTTGAACATAGGCTAACTCTTAACCCGACGCACGTTCACTCCCGTGTCGGAGGCTCCCCCTTAGAGACTTAGTTTAGGCCCGGTTAACGGGCCAAGGAACGGCTAACGTCCCTAGATCGAGTTTGACTCTCAAAAAGGACAACATTACTTGTCGGATGAGCCCCTTGTTTAGCGCTGGTCTAGGTTGCTTGATCTCCGCTCTCCCGTGCTTCAATCAACTTCCCTTACTCCCACGATCGTGTTGCCGTTGCGTTGCCAATGCCTCAGCCACACTTGATCAAACACCTTGCATGTGATGCCTTTGAGATGCCCAAGGTGATAGGAGGATGGTTGAATCTCCTACATGAGGTATTTAGCTTGTTCTAACTAGGAGATTCACCTAGAGGGTCTTCTAGAGGTCTTGAACAAGAGATATAACTATGTGGTATAGTGTTTCACCTCTAGAATTGAGAGAGGAATCAAGTCATCTCTTAGTTTGCATTTGAATGCCCTCACTTGTGTTTAAACACAAGGGATATGACTTGAAACTCCTCCTCTTTGAAGCCCCAAAAGATGTACAAAAGGTGTGGGCAATAGGCTCTCAAAAACCTCTCATCAATGCCCAAAAACCGAACTCTATATATAAAGGAAATGAGCTCCAAGGGTCAGAAAACGGGCAAAACGGCTAGTTGCCGACCTGTCCTGACCGGTCTCGACCGGTCGGCCAACTGCCAAAAAGAGACAGAGCATTGCTGTCTGCAGGGGGGGGGGGCGAGAGTAGCTCAGCCAAAGACAAAAATCAAAAGGATTCTAAAGAGGGATCCAACTCCAACTCGAAGTGAAAAAGAGACGGCGACAGGGGTGGCACTTCACGACCACCCAAAGCCCCTGTCAGTAGATTCGAGAGATACACTCCCATGAACACCTTCATCGAGCAAGTGCTCATGGAGATCAAGGAGAAAAGCTACTTGAAATCTCTTAAGAAACCAAGGTTAAATCCAGAGAAGATGAACAAATCTAAATATTACCTCTTCCACAAGGATCATGGCCACAACATTACGGATTGCTTCAATTCGAAGCAGTAAATCGAATCCCTCATCTAGAAAGGATTCCTCCAAGAGTACATCGACAAGCGCCGAGTTGACACACCCCATCCTTAGCTGGGGGGGGGGGGGGGGGGGGGGGGGGTAAGAAGAACATCAACAACGAGCCAGTAGGAGTGATCCGAACCTTTTTTGAAGGACCTACCGGTGAAGGCGATTCCAACTGAGCATGAAAAGCTCATGCTTGGAGTGCCCAGTCTAACGGCAAGCTCCATCATATTAACCTCACCAGTCAACCGACAAAAGAGCCCAGGATCAAATCTTGGCGATCACATTCATCGAAGAGGATGCATGGTGGCTCCATCACCCCCACGACGATGTGATGGTTGTCACAATGATTGTCGTAAATCTTAACACGCACAGGATGTTGGTTAACACCGGTAGCTCAACCGACATTTTGTATGCTTCAGCTTTCGACAAGATGGGGATCGACAAATCCTGACTCAAGCCAGTTCGGACACCCTTGATCGGGTTTGCCAAAGAGACAGTGATGCCATATGGGAGCATCGCACTGACGATCACCACAGGCGAAGCCCCTTGCAAGGTCACCTGCATGGTTGATTTTTTCGTGGTAGACACCCCGTCAATCTATAACTTCATCATCAGGTGACCATTCTTGGATGAAATACGAGTTGTGTTGTCAATATATCATCTCATCATGAAGTTCCCAACTAGTCATGGGGTCGATCGTGTAAGGGGCAATCGGAAAGAAGCTAAAAAATGCTACGAGATCGCCCTCTGAGGAAAAATGCAAGAGCCCCAAGTCATACAGGTCACCGACTTGGACCCCAGGGAAGAGAGCTTAGAAAGAGGTTCCCCGGTCAAGGACGTGGTATCCGTACAATTCTTCAACAAAGATCTAATAAGAACTATATAGATCGGCTCCCTAATTGGACCTCAACTCCAAGCCTAGATGACTGACCTCTTAAGGGAACATGCTAATGTGTTCGCTTGGGCCCACCAAGACATGCTCGACATAGATCCCCGCATCATGGTCCATAGACTCAACGTGGATCCCCACCACAAGCTGTGCGACAAAAGAGGTGAGCCTTCAATGCAAAATGGTATGCGGCCATAGGAGAAGAGGTTGGAAAGCTTCTCTAAGCCGGATTCATCGAAGAAGTTCATTACCTAGAGTGGCTTGCCAACGTTGTCCTCATTAGGAAGGCCAATGGCAAGTGGAGAGTATGCGTGGACTACATTGACCTCAATAAGGCATGTCCCAAGGACAGCTTTTCATTGCCCCAAATCGACCAACTGGTAGACGTTACAGCCGAATACGCACTCCTTAACTTCTTTTTTATTTTATTTTTATTTTTTTGGTCAGTCATGCAACCCCACCCACCTAGTCAATCGCGCAACACACCCACCCAGTCAGTCATACAACACACCCACTGGTGCTGTTAGCAGCGTGGAATTTCACCACTGATGGGTTTTGAGACCGAGACCCCTTGTTGAAAGTCCGCAGAGTCTACCAATGAGGCAAGGCCCCGAACTCCTTAACTTCACAGATGCATACGTCGGCTACAATCAGATCCGCATGCACCAACAGAACAAGCAGAAAATCGCCTTTATCACTGATCGTGGCCTATATTGTTATAAGGTGATGCTCTTCGGAATGAAGAACGCATGGGCTACGTATCAGAGGCTTGTAAAAAAAATGTTCGCCGACCAGATTGGAAGGACTATAGAGGTCTACATCGATGACATGCTAGTCAAAAGCACCAAAGAGACAAACCATCCAACCGACCTTAAAGAGATATTCGACATACTAAGGAGATATGGCATGAAGTTCAACCCGCGCAAGTGTGCCTTTGGCGTCAGCTCTGGCAAATTTTTGGGTTTCATGGTCAACCAGTGCGGAATCAAAGCCAACTCCGACAAAATCAGAGCTCTTCTAGAATGAACTTCCCAAGCACAACAAAGGATATTCAATGCCTCACAGGTCGGGTGACAACAGTGAACAGGTTTGTCTCCAGAGCCACTGACAAGTGCTTACCCTTCTTCAAATAGCTAAGGGGTAGTAAAAAGCGACCTGGACCGAAGAGTGTGAGTAAGCGTTCCAATATCTCAAGTACTACTTCGGGTCCCCTCTGTTGCTCTCAAAACCACTGGCCGGGGAAGAGATAACGTTGTACTTGGCTGTCTCGCCGACATCAGTAAGCTCAACAACCCCGATCAGGGTAGAAGAGGGCATTTAACAACTTGTCTATTACATGAGCCGTGCCATGGTTAAGGCTGAAACACGCTACCCAGAAATTGAAAAAAATAATATTGGCCCTGATCACAATGTCATGACAACTGAGGTTGTACTTCCAAGCCCACACAATTGTTGTCCCGACCAATCAACCCCTTCGGCAAGTGTTACAGAAGCCAGAGGCATCAGGTCGACTCGCCAAATGGGCGATCGAGCTTGGTGAATTCGACATACATTACCATCCCCGTAATGTCATTAAGGGACAAGCTGTCGCAAACTTCATCGCTAAATTCACCTACCTGAGGGAAGTCCTGTCTAGGGACGAAGACAAGGAAGAGGATCAAAGCTTGCCGATATGGACCCTCCATGTTGACGAGTTCTCCAACGCGCAAAGAAGCGGGGTAGGATTGATTTTGACCTCGCTCGACCTCATTCAGATTGAGTATGCTCTGAGATTTTATTTTCGGGCGTCCAACAGCGAGACCCTCTTGGCAGGTCTCTGACTAGCCAAGGCCATGAGAGCTCGGTGACTAAAAATTCATAGGACTCTCAATTGGTGGTTAACCAGGTAAATGACGAGTACCAACCCAAAGGCAAGAAAATGACCGCCTACCTGAGCAAGGTATGAAAACTGCTCAGATAATTTGAAAACTATGAAATTGAGCAAGTCCCTCAATAAAAAAAGGTCAATGCAGACTCCCCAGCTCAGTTGGCATCGAATTGACATCGACCTCGCTAGGAAAATCCCAATTGAATTCCTGCCAAAATCAAGTATCAAACTGCCCAAAGAAAAGGAGATTCTCCTCGTAAACGACATACCACCCTGGATGGATTTGATCGTTTGATATTTGCAACAGGGCAAGCTGCCCAAAAATAAGTTAGAAGCCCAGAAGATCCGATACCACTCAATTCGATACACACTTTTGGGAGATATGCTCTACAAGAAGGGTTTCTCTCTACCCTACCTGAGGTGCCTCCGACCAGAGGAGGCCGACTATGTTATGAGGAAAATTCATGAAGGAGTATGTGACAATCATGCCAGTGGACGATCATTGGAATACAAGGCGATCAGACAAGAATATTATTAGCCTACAATGCACGAAGACTCTAAGATGTTCGCTAAAAATGTTATGAATGACAACGATTTGCCAAAGTGCTATGTCAGCCACCAGAGTAATTAACCCCAATAAGAAGCCCCTAGCCATTTGCTCAGTGGGGGGTTGACATCATTGACCCCCTACCTCAGGGCAAGGGCTAAACCAAGTATGCGATTGTCGCCGTCGACTACTTCATAAAGTGGGCAGAAGCCGAAGCCTTGGCTTGGATCACCGAGCAGAAAACAACAAACTTCATCTAGAAGTCCATCATTTGCCGCTTTGGCATCCCTCAACAAATTGATAACAAAAATTTTTGAGGACTATGCGAGGAGCTCAATATCGAATATGCCTTCACATCTCCTCGGCACCCCCAAGCCAATGGCCAAGTTGAGGCTGTTCGCTTCCCCAAGTGTAGGGTTGCGATGTAGTAATAATCTCGGTAAGACCGATGTCGATCCACAGGGAAGGAAGTAAACAATTCAAACTATCCTAATAACTAGAATCTTAAGAGGTTTGTGAAATCGGTTTTGAACATGAAACAGAAAAATCTGATAATGAAAAGATAACTAGAGCATCAATGATCCACTTATAGCTCTCCTTGATGTATAATTCGCATAGGTTTCTCAATTACTCAACTAGAATCAAAATAAAATCCTATCTAGCCGGATGATAGAGCGGTTATATTATCAAAGAAATCCAACACATGTGTTGTTCATCAACATGATTCCCTCAATTCAAGTTAGGACTTGAGCACACTCAATTGCATAAGTCAATCCTAGTTCCAATAAATTAAGATCATAACCATAATAATCATCAAACCTTGTCACAAAGCTTAATTAATTCCATGGTTTGAACTTGATTCAAATCACATAAACACCCAACACATATTTCAGAATTTCTAGAAAAGATAGAACTTTGGTTTGAAGTTCCCACATGATGATTCAAGTTTAGAGCGCATTGAATCCGATTCCTCGGATCGTACAGGTCTAGATCCATGCAAAACAATTAAGAACTAAAGCAATTCTTCTAAACATCCATGAGCCATCATAAGATTAAGAAAAGCTACTTAGAACTTTATTTAAACTTTCAAAAACCATTACTCTTTATTAAATCCAAACTTGAAACCAATAAAACGAATTAAAACATTTAGGTAAACTATAAGTTTCACCTCTTAGCTCTAGGTAAGAGGTTAGCTAATGAAAAGCATAAAAACAAACTAGAACTAGAACTAGAAAAGGAAGAAAAACTAGTTGGAGGAGGCTAGGAAGCCTCCTATGACTTAAACTTCTTGCTCCCCACGTCCTTGCTTTCTTTGGAATAGAAGAAAGCACCTCCTTTTATAATACAACAATAGTACAGTAACATAGCAGATTTTGTTTCGCTTGATACGACTTAACCAATGGTCGGATTGCCTTCAAATTTGATTTGTAGCTTCCTTGTAATATGATCTTCCTCATAGATGATTTAGATTTCCAAGATTATCTTCTGAATGGACCCACCAATCAAATCAGTGACCGCCTCTCAAAATCGCGCAATTCGGGTACCTTCAGAACCAGTCATCTTGCTTTCAACGCTCCGGAGTTTACAGAGGTCGGATTGATCTCAAATTTTGAACATTGGTAGAAAACTTCCTCCTATACATGATAGATGGATTAGATTATCCAAAATAATTCCAGAATGTGGTCCAAAGATTAGAACACTTAGGGCTTTTTATAAAATCTGCGCAGTTGGAATCTCTTTGGATGATCCATCTTTCTTTGACTGGTACTATCAAACCACACATCCTTTTGACCTAAAACTTTGTAGTTATTCATATATAGATATGGTTTAAAAGATGGTAAAAGTATATTCTTCATATCATCAATGATGGGCCACCTGGACCGGCCCGGAGTTGAGTAGGCAGAATCTGGAAACTTTCTGGACAGTTTGTATTGTTTTGGCCGCCACGGTCAATTCGTAGCTCCGATCGACACGAAACCACTTGGGTTATTTCGGCGTCGAGCTCCTCTTCGACATGAATGTGTTAGATTTCCAAATATCATCAAAATGGCCCCCAAAAACTGGGCTGAAAAATAAAAAACGGGACTGCCTGTATTTGAAATCTGACTTTTGAAAGTGCATGGCTGACCTTCATAAATTTAGTCCAGAGAGTTTGCTGTTTTGGAGGGTTTTGCCGGCCGGTCAGGCTGTAAATTGTGACTTTTTCATACTTTTCTTCCTCCATTGCATTGCACCTTTCCTCCATCTCATTCCTTTATTTCTTTGATCTTCAAGGCATACAAAGTGACTCTTTTAATTATGAATTGGTGAAGTCTCCCTCTCATTCCTACAATCACAAATCCATGCATTAGATTAGTCTTTAAATCATGATAACCATGCATAATGAGTGATGAATTGGGGTTAGAATATGCACAATTAAGAGCTCAACAGAGGCAGTCAACAAGATTATCAAGGGTCATCTGAGGACAAAAATGGAGAAAGGAGGCATGGGCCGAAGAACTGCCACACATCCTGTGGGCCTATCGGGCTATGGCCCGATCTACCATGGGGGAAACACCCTTCTTGTTGGACTTTGGCGCAGAAGCGGTGATCTCAGTAGAGATCGAAGTGTCCTCTTACCGAACGGAATCCTTCTAACTCGAGGAGAATGAAGCTCATATGAAAATCAATCTCGACCTCCTTGAGAAGCTTAGAGAGACCGTCCAGGTTAGGATTGCCGCCTACCTGCAAAGAGCGGCTAGGTACTACAATTCAAGGGTGAGGCATCGACGCTTCCGAGTAGGAGACCTCGTTCTTCAGAATGTGTTCGACATCACAAAAGAGCCCAGCTCAGGACCCCTCAGACTGAGCTAGGAAGGACCATACAAGGTCACCGATATTGTTTGACCTAGGACATACCGACTTGAACACTTGAAGGAGGAGCTCTACTGCATCCCTGAAATGCCGAGCACTTAAAAATCTATTACCAATAAGGCTGGCCTGACTCAACAAATGCATGGTCATGAATTTTTTTGACGATTTTTCAACAAAGCACTACGGGTGCCGACCACTTGTAATTACTTTTTTTCAATAATATAAAGTGGACTTTTTCTTCCGATATTCTACTGTCTCTCAATGACTATTGCAAAGGCTAAAAAGCCAATATAGGAAATGCCAACCAGGCTCCCTCCATTACAAAAAGCCTCAGTCCCCTATAGCTAAGCACATTGCCTTCGATCGCTCAACCCTAATAAAAACCCAATGGCCCAAATGCACCGTGGAAATGAGCTAAGCCTATGAGGCCACCCTAACAGCTCACCCCAACTAACCTAAGCCTACGTGACCACCCTCATCCTCAATCCCCTATAGTTGAGCACGTTGCCTTTTATCACACAACCCTAATAAAAACCCAACGGCCAAAAGCGCCAAAGATTGAGCTAAGCCTTTGAGGAGGCCACCCTAACAGCTCACCCCAACTAACCTAAGCTTGCATGGGCACCCCTGTTTTTGCTAGTCCCGAGCAAAACATGCGTGAAAATAATTTCAAACCTCCAAATCCAACTCCCCTTCAGAACCCATGATTCTATCCATCCCAAGATGTATAAGTGAAAAATTTGGCAAAATTAGTTGCTAGAAGCTGAACCTTGGACTCTCAAAACATAAGAAGTGTCTACATGTAATTCCCGCTGATTGATTGATAAATAGAAGAACTCGAACAAATTCAACCTAGTGTGCATAGTGAAAGTTCATCTCATGAGTTTCTGGGATCATCTTCTTCATAGATTAAGTAAACCAAGGATTTTAAAGTGCACAGAGCAACAACAAGCCTATGACAGGAATTTGCCTTACCGTCCTTCCGACGGCTTTCACACTACGTCCCATTTCCGGCTTTGGTTACGGTTCGACCATCCCCCGGTTGGTAATAGGTAGCCCTTTTCGAAATTTTCCAGCATTTTTCCTTCATTCCCGATTTCATCCTTTCTTTCCTTTTTCTTTTAAAATTAGATAGGATTTTTAAAAATCCATATCTTTCATTATTTTCCCATGGACAAGGATGGACAAAATACCCCGGCTTGGTTTCTCACCACCTTTATATCAAAGTCTAGCTAATCCACAAATCACATAAACCTTTCAACTCATGAAAATCGTGTAATGTGAACTTGGTGTAAAGGTGTTCAAATTTTCTATCAATCACAACAATAGGGGAACTAACATATAAAACCATTATGTTGGGAGAAATTCAAGACTTACAACATCACACACTTCGTATCTCCTTTTCTTATACTCATATTATCTCGAATGCATGGAAATAAGGTTTTCTAAAAGAGTTTTGAAATTTTAGAAAATTCGAAAAAAATTTGCGCATGTGAGGCTCGAAATGTTGCAACATGCTAGATGAGGAATCTCATCTCACCCCCCAACCAAATCTTGCATTGTCCTCAATGTAAAAAGATATGCAATTAGCATGAACATGAGAGCAATGGTAAAATATGAGAGAGTGAGAACAATAGTACCTGAGATAGCAAGTTGATCAATTCTAGCATCTTCCATTGTCTCGATGAGACTTATTTAATCCTAATTGTAGAAAAATAAATCCTAACCTACCTACCTACCTTTGATTAGTCCGATCAACTACATGATCAAAGTTGAGCAGGATCTTCATGAATTTCAATAAATTTCTCATGAGGACCATCCAAAGTCCTGCTCGACAGTAAACATGTGTGCTTCTTATCATTGAAGTCCAATCGTATTGTGCACCACATGCATAAAAGGAGGAGATAAGAGCAGCAAAAAGATATCTCCTCAAATTCTGATTTGGGTTATAATTGATTAAAAATGGGTCATCCCAATCAGAATTTTCAATGGGCTGAAGGACCCATGACGGTGGAGAGACATTCATCGAGTTTTCATTAGTTAAAGTTGTCTCTTCCACAAATTCAGAATTGTACGGTGTTTCCATAAACAATGGTAAAGAGTGTAAATCAGTGGAAATGTGTTCTTCAGGCACCAACATCGTGTCTAACAAAATATCCAACTCCTTAATCATCTCATCATCAAGATCATAAGAGTGGGCCAAGCATTCCTCTAGGAAATCGAGATAGTCGGATGAAGGGTCCTCATCCTCCCTTAATGATTGAAGAAATTCTGTTTCAATGGTAAGGAATTCCTCCTCTATAGAGAGAAGGTCTTCCAAAGAGAATTCTTCAGATTCAGTGGTAAGCACATTATCTAACATTGTTTGATCTTTGAAAATTTCAAATTGTGCCACCTCATCATCCAAAGGAATAGAATTTTCAATCAAAGGGAGGTCTACCACACTAGAATTTGGCATGTGTTGTTGGTGGAAGGACTCAAAAAGATCGACTTCGGCTATCTCTCTAGCATGCATATCCTCTAGAGACTCATAATCATTATGCCCTTGGGAAAAAGAAACCATAGGTTCATAACCATTCACCAAACCCTCATTGTAGGCAACCCCACTACCGCTTTCAAATTTAATGGATTCCTCGGGTTCGTCAATCGTCATTGAAATCTCTTCATCATTAAGTTCAAAGCATCCAAAAGAGATAGTGGACTCATCATAATTGATGATGACATTGGGATCATCGAAATCAATCTCCTTTAAAAGTCTATTCATTAAATCCAAAGGAGGTGGGACTTAGGTAGCCCCATCCTCCTCATTAGAGGGGATTGATTCGATGCCCCCAATTTCGGGCTCAACGTCTTCATAAGATGGTGAGGAAGCTTGATTTAATTGTTCATCCACATGCTCATTACATATTTCCTCAAGTATTTGTGTATACTTATCATCAAAAGAGGAAGATGTTTTAGGGTGATTGTTAATAACCATGGTTGGTTCCTCCCTTGAACAAGGAGAATGGTGGTTTTCCCAATTAAGACCGTACGCATTGTAGGATGAAAAGTTATATGATGGTTGATAGGCATATCCATACAAGTAATCACGCATTGTCTTAACTGGTTGGCTACTATTCACCTGTTCCTTTTGTTGTTGCACACCTCTTACCATAACCGGTGGAACACTCATGTTATTTTCAATCCGGTAATCACGTAATGTTTTTCCCGGATGATTATCCAATTTTGCTTCGTTCCGGTATTCCCCCATCGTCTTACGTCGTGTCTCAATATGTGTATTGTTTTCATTAATGTAATCACGCATCGTCTTACGTGGGGCGGTAGTGGAGGTTGATTGAATCTCAGAAAAATACTTATGCTTATAATGGTTCCAATCATAAAGACTTTCAATTTCATGGTCTGACATCTCATCTTCCAAAAGGTACTTGTACGCACCATTCGTCCAATCATACATGATGAAATTTTAAAGAATTGAAAACTACCCTAATCTAGAAAAAAGAACAAAAAGAAGGGAGATGGGGAGATGTTACCCAATAGAGTGAGATCTATGTCAGTAACAATGTCCTTTTCCCTGGCAACGGCGCCAAAAACTTGTTCGCTCGCCTCAAGTGTAAGGCTGCGATGTAGTAATAAAACTCGGTAAGACCGAGGTCGATCCACAGGGAAAGAGTAACAGCTTTCAAATCACTCCAGCAACTCAGCTTTATATAGGAAATTCAGATTCAATGGTGTTAAAACAAGAAATTTATGAGAAATCAGAGATATAATGTACTAAGGCTTTCAAGGATCCACTTGTAGCAATCCTATGTCAATTCAGTCAATCCAAGTAGAAAACACAACTAGATTTGAAGTCCCATCTCTCATCTAATTGAAAGTAAAGCATTCACACACATTCATCCAATTCAAGTTGAACTTCCAAGTTCAAGTCCATTCCATCAATGTAGAATTCAAATTCATAGCCTGCGGAGTAACAGCCATGCCTATGGACTATGGCCTGCTCAAGGATTACTATAATTTAAATCTAAATAAGCAACCTGTGATAATCTCAGAGAATTAAAAGGAATTCATGTCCGGAGCACATGAACTCAGATAAGACATCTCAAACTACCATCTTTTGAACTGAAACATACGGAAAATCTAACTTTGAATTGAAAAATACTTGAATCAAACTGAAATTAACATAGAATTGGCTACAAGCTTCACCTCTCAGCCTTAGCTGAGAGGTTTTAGCCAAGCATAGTCATGCTACAACTAAAAACTCAAAAATAAAGCATAAAACTAGAAAAACCCGAAGATAGATGTTGCAGACGCTCCACAGTCGCCTTCAGCCTCCAAACTCACGTTCCTTCTCTTCTCTGATACCTTAGGGAGAGCCCCTAGGTGGCCTTTTATAGCAACAATCCTCCCTTGCGTCGGATTCTGCGAAATCCTACGCCTTGCGCAGCAATTTTCGGAGTCCCGAATTAGAAAGGATTCTTCTTACGCAGAGCCGACCGGTCGTGACCGGTCGGCCTGGCTTTTCAAATACTCCAGAGAGCACAGCCGACCGGTCATGACCGGTCGGTGTGGACTGTCCATTGTTCCAGCGTGCATGCCCGACCGGTCATGACCGGTCGGGCTGATTTATCCTTCATCCAGTGCCTATAGCCGACCGGTCATGACCGGTCAGGCTGATTTTCTGCAATGTGTCCAGCCTTCCTGGCCGACCGGTCAAGACCGGTCAGCCTCCTTCCATTTACTTCTTTTATGTGGCTGACCGGTCAGACGACCGGTCAGCCTTGTTTTTCTTCCACTTTTTCTTCTTTTCTTCATTCTCTTTTCTCCTTTTTTCTTCTTCTTTCTTTGGTCCATCCTAGGGCTTCATGCAATGTCTTCAAATACATTCTTTTGGCTCCAATTTGATGAAATCCACTCTCATCCCTACAATCACAGAAACACGTGTTAGGTGGGCCTTTAAACCATGAAAATCATGCAAACCATGTAGTGTAATGGGCAATGCAATGTATAAATTGGAGGTTCAACACACTCCCCAACCAGCTCGGTACAAAGAGTGACCAGCGTCAGCCAAAAAATAAAAAAGGTTACATAAAATGAAACTTAAAGAACTCGTCTACTCTGCAAACGCCCTCAGTGGAACCTTCCCCGTCAGTCAGTCAAGAATCCCAGCAACTGGCAGCCAATTAGGACCTCGAAGGAGCACCATCCGAGGTCAAGATCTGAAGTAAAAAGCTGTAAAGGACAAGATCTGAAGTAAAAGGCAGCAGAGGTCAAGATCTGTCCTTAGAACTGGAAAAGCAGCAACAGATGCATCATCATAAGTCAAAACCTTCCCTCCCCATTCCTTCTCCAAGGATTTTCCTATGGTAAATCCTCCTTCGATCAACGTGCCATCTGCTGAACCACGTGGCATAAGATCAGCAAAGCGACAGTGTTAAAATCTCCCTTCGAAGGCACTGTTGCAAAAATAGAATCGAACCAAGCCATGACTGAGCACACTCTCAGAAACCCAACAATGAATGAAGGGGACAAGAGGTATTTATAGAGTTTCCCTGCATCTGCCCCCTCCTGAGGGATGCCACGTGTCAATACGATATTCTCTCCCATGAAAGGCGACACTTCACCTACCACTCCCCTCCACATGGCGACATCCAATTTGCCAAAAAAGTTGTAACACTCCAGACAACGTATCCTCACCACTTGGCGACCAACTATTCGTGAAAAATAATGAAAAAGAGGCAGGCATTAAAGATCCCCTCGATTTTGCATCACATCGAGATCTTCTCCTTCCACCAACCTCACTCCTAAGCCTTAGTAAGCCTAGTATCAAGTTTGGAAGGGACAACTGGTATTGTTGGGGTCCCAAAATGACAGACTCGTCTTGACGAAATTTCATGGGAAAACAGGCCAGAGCACCTGGAAAACCAATCCAGAGCGCCCCTAAAAGCAAGACCAAAAGACTCTTAAGTTAGGACGAAGCATAAGTTAAAAATACAAATTAAAGTAATTCTAGCGCACCTAGACCCTACTTGGGCATAAAAATCATCTTTGGTGGGGCCCGCCTTACATGATGATCAACCCTTGTAAAAAATAGATCGTGGCCACATGGATGGACCACTGGGAAAGACGGGTGGCCACCCATCACTAAATGGGCCCCACAAAACAGATCTATAAAGCACTTAAGATGAATAGTAAAAAACTAGCGTCCGTCAACGCCCCTAGAAAATAGGTCTGGCGCACCCAATAAATAAGCAATTTCAGGACTTACATATTTGCTTCAAAAAAGTCTGGCGCACCTAGAAATAGGTCTGGCACACCCAATAAATACGCGATTTTAGGACTTACATATTTGCTTCAAAAAAGTCTAGCGCACCTAGAAATAGGTCTGGCGCACCCAAAAAATATATGATTTTAGCAAAATCCACTTAACCATTTCAGGGTGCTCCAGACTTTAGCTCACCCGAAAAATGCCCAATTCCAGGGTGCTCTAAAGTCTGGCGCACTCGAAAAATCAGGCATTTTACAAACTCCATTTTTTAAAATTTCAGGGTGCTCCAGACATTTTTGGGTGCACCATGCTGAAAATAAGTCATTTTCAGGGTACACTTGACGTGTCACTTGGTGATTGGCTCATCCTCCGGGATTTTTGGGTATAAATACCCCTCCGCATTGTTCATTTGTACGCGTATTGAGAGAGAGAGAGAGAGAGAGAGAGAGAGAGAGAGAGAGAGAGAGAGTTATTACCCTCTAGATTATTCAAGGGTACCCTCTGGATATTCGAAACCCTCGCCGGAAACCCTCGCCAGAATACTTTTTCGATCACCGGAATCTCTTTCGACCGCCGAAATACTTTTCTAATCACTGGAATCCCACACCAGAAACCTACCTTCAATCATCGCAGGTCTAGCATAAAACTAACAAAACTTGAGATCTTTCAAAATTGCCCAAGTGCTCTAACGCACCCTAAAAATCAACATTTCCAACTTAGCTATTTTCAGGGTGCTCCAGACTCTAGCACACCCCAAAAATTAACATTTTCAACTTAGCTATTTTCAGGGTGCTCTAGACTTTAGCGCACCCCAAATTCAACATTTCCAACTTGGCTATTTTCAGGGTGCTTCAGACTCTAGCGCATCCTAAAATCAACGTTTCCAACTTAGTCATTTTTAGGGAGCTCCAGACTCCAGCGTACCCTAAAAATCAGCACCAGATACTTCATATTTTCAAGGCGCTCCAGACTCTGGTGCACCCAAAAAATATGTCTGGCGCACCCTAAAAATTAGGTTTTTTCAGACTCCGTTCAGGATGCGTCAGACCCCATTTTGAGGGTTTTTTAGGCCATGTTTAGACCTATTTTAGGTATTTTGGACATTTCGGATGCAACGAAATAGTCAAATGACTCTTCTGGGATACCTAATAAGTAAAATACAGGCCTCTGAAGTTTGATCCGATCCAGCACGATGAACGCAACGAGTTCCCAAAATGAGAGCGCCAGCATCTAGAACTATACAAATGAATCATTATCACATGTATTATCAAAATATGATTCGAATTAAGGTTTGGAGTAAGTAGGTGGGACTATGGTTAACACGATAAACCATATCAAAGAATTTTAATTCTTTACAAAGCAATTGCTATGAACTGATGTAATACAACAATCGATGCCCTACCCATTCAAACGGCATTCGTCAGTTGAGCTAATCAGGTGCATATAACTGCAGATCGGTCGTCCCGAGGTCACCTGTCCAGACACGACAGGCACGGGCCCAGAGTCGCACTCTTAGTTAAAAAAATCCTGATTGTTTCAGCCCGGATCTGCGGTCAAAACATGGGACAAACATCTGACTCATACAAAGATGGCCCAGTCCATAACAAAACAAACATAAGTCTCTACGACCATAAACTTTAAGACCATAGTCCCTGCTGACTAGTTTTTTACCTTTTAATCAAGGGTCATCGATTATTCGATGTAATTAAGGGCTTGTGCCAGATCACGGCTTAGAATGTACAAGATCTCAGAATCTCTTGAATAAAATTCGCCTCGTGATATCTTTCTTTTGTGAATGCTTGTGATTGTCTATGAATGTTTCCATTGCTCAGAACCCCAGAGCAATAATACACAGAAAATGTCATTGTAGCATTTTCAGTTCTAACAGGTATGAGGAAGTAACAAAAAAAACTGAGGAAAGCACCTTGACTCCTCTGCCCAATCATCTCAATGCTCGGCCATAGGATTTGGGTGGGGGGCAACACGGATATACTATTAGCACGAGCAATAAAATATAGAAAAGTTTTCATTCCAAAATGAGAATGTTCTTACAAGGGCCCCCTTGGGCCGAGTACAAAAAGAAAAGAAAAGAAAAGAAGTGAAATCTACGAGGCCTCACCTTCCTCCTGAGTTGTACATAGCCCCGTCGGTTGCACCCTCAAAAGTAGCACCTTTGAGGGGAACCTCAGCATCAACAGCCACCCCCTCCTCAATAGCTCCAAGAGCCTCCTCCTTGTCAGATGCGTCGAGCCCGCTAAGGTCCAGCTTGGATAGAGAATCTGGACCTCTTTGCGATAATTATCGATCCCAAGGAAGTAAAATTTTACTTTAAGCTCCTTGAAGTCTATAAAAGACTAAAAGGCCTCAACAGTTGCCACTTCGTAAGAGGGGATGCCCGCCTGTACCCCAGCCCTGGCCGCCTCCACCTCTGCCTTGGTTGCCTCAACGCGGGTCTTCGTCAACCTCTCCTCATCCATCTTTTGTAGCACCTCATCAACCGTTTGGTGCTCATCCTGAGATTTTTGAAGGGTTTCAGCTAGTGACTCCCTCTCAGCCTTTACGCAATTGAGCTCTTCCAGGTGTTGATCGTGAGCCTTCTTCATCACGTCATTTCAAGACGCCTTCTTAGCATCGGAGACCTCCAACAACTTATTGAGGTTGGACAGCTCATGCTCCTTGGCTGAGATGTCGGCCCTAGCACAACAAAGGTCTTCTCAGCCTCCATCGCCTTTTTCCTCAGCTTGTCCATGTGTTGGCAAATCAGGATTGATGCCACAGTCCCCTACAAGAATGAACAACTAAAGTTTACAGAAAGCGTAAGCAAAAGTTGTCACGCCTAGAGAAAAAGAGTCAGGATCTTACTTGAAGACCATTGTCGATCATCATGTCCATAAGCTTATGTGCCCGCATGTTGAGGAGGGCGTCCATGTCCCCTTGCAACTCGGGATTCGAGCGAGCATGCACCGCCACCGCATCGAACCAGTCACTAAAGCGCAACTCCCTCCTTGAAGATGTCCCCAACCTATCATCGGTCGGGGACGTGGACGAACCTTCTCTCCTTAGCCCCCCCTCCCCCCTGCCTAAGGAGCCCCTGTCTCCACCCTCTGTGAAGAGCCCTCTCTCACAGAGGTGTCTCCCTCGGTGACCACCCCACTCCAACAACAACAGTAGCAGTGGTGGTCCTCGTCGTTATCTTTGCAGGAGCTCATACAACCCTCGGAGTTGAGGGCTGATGAGCCCCCGAAGCAGATGACTGGACAACCCCTGAGCTCGAGACCGGGCGAGCACCACACATGAATAATCTGGGGAGACCTGATGCTGTTTTAGTGTAATTTGCCTTTTGGATCAACACACTTGTAAAGGCGCTTATGCGTGCGGAAGCTTGGAGCAGCTAAAATTATGGCTAAGTCCGAGGGGGGGGGGGGGGGGGGGGGGGGGGGGCGCTACTTAACTATTTTATCAAATTAAACTAGGTAAGCAAAAACACTTCACCTTTCAAGCCTAAGTAGATCCAATCAGAAGACTAGCATATGATTAAAGCAATAAGCAACCTAGTCTAAGCAAGCATAGATTAACATATGATTAAACTAATCAAGCAACTAATCCATACAACTCAAGTATACTATATGAGAGTGGATCATATAAGCTCAAGTCTACTCAAGTAAGTGAAAATACATCATGTGTGTGTGGATGTGCCTATCAAGTGCCTAGCATACATTCCAATGAAGCATTCATAATTAAACAATTAAACGCAATGCATAATAAGAAATGTGCTCAAATACAATCACAAACATAACGATGTATAATAGTTCAACTTCAGGTCTACTCCACTCCCGGTTCATGTACTCAACCCCTTTTAGCACACCGGCATTCACTGGGGAGTTTAAATCTAGTTCCACCCAATCAAGGTGTTTTAAATCAGATCCACCCAACCAGAAAGTTTACAGGTTCCTTCTAACCTACACGTTCACACCCTTGTTAGTGGCTCCCCTTGGAGACTTATTTAGGCTCTACAACCAAGCCAAGGTCCTACAACCGAACCTCAATTTAGACTCCACTAATGAGTCAAGGTCCTACAACTGAACCTTAATGGTTTTAGGCTGTACAACCAAGCCAAGGTCCTACAACTGAACTTAGCATTCACTCCCGTCGGAGGCTCCCAACTTGAAGACTCAATTCGACCCTACAACCGGGTCTAGGTCCTACAACCGAACCTATCGAGTTTGAAGACAAAATCTACACTCAATTCTCACAAGGAAAGGGGTGAACCAGACTCTTATAAATGACAACTTACTTATCGGATTGAGCTCATTTGTATGCCGTTTTGGGTTACTTCTTCTTGCTCTTCTGTACTCGAATCAGCTCCTCTTATGCTCCCCCGATCGCTGATGCCGTTGTGTCGCCACTACTCCAACTCCATGATCAGCCACCTTGTATATGTGCTCCGACGAAGATGCCCAAGGTGCTAGGAGGTGGTGAAACCTCTACAAATGGTAAGAAATGGGTTTCCCAGAGAGTTACACCTATATGGACTCCCAGGTGGTTTTTAGACAAAGGATATACTAATGATCAAGGTGTTTAAACTCCTAAGAATCAAGAGAGAACAAGTCCATTCTCATTTTGATATTGAATGCCTCAAGCTTGTGATGAATCATAAGGAGAATGACTTGCAATGGGTTAGAAATAGAGCCGCCAATGGTCTTCAACAATGGTAGCTTTTATCTCCTCAAAATTTCACTCTTAAGCCCAAAAATGAATCCCCCTGTTTTTATAGATTTTCCTCAAACGGTAAAAAACAGGCAGATTCGCGTATCTCTAATTGATCGAAAAAAAGGTCCGATCGATCGGAGGTCACTTCCGATTGATCGAAAATCTGTCCAGAGAATTCTCTAGAACTAATTCCAATTGATCGAAAATCTGTCCAGTGAATTTTTCAAATCCATTGGAACAAATTCTGATTGATCGGAACATGCGTTCAATGGATCGGAGTCCTATTGGAACCACTGTCCGATTGATCGGAGATCAATTGAAAATTGCTGTTTGGGCTGAATTGTTTACAGCAGCATCCACCTCTTTAATTAGCCCAACTTATCATATTTTTCATGGTATTCTAAGACTAACGAAGATGACTAAGGGTATTCCTAATTGGTCTAAGTCATCTAAAAGGTTTTGGGTGTTTTGGTTCAAAGGATTATGGTCACCAAGGCATCTCATTTACTTGTTCTTCTTCTTTGATGCTTCTTGTCCACTTGAATCTTCGGTCTTCAGCTTGCTAAGGCTCAACCGACATTACAACACATGGACTCACATGATTGACAAAAAAGGTGCACTAGTATGCTATAGAAAAGTGCACTAACAATCTCCCCCTTTGTCAATTACGTGACAAAAACCTTACTTAAGACCGTGTCATGGTCCATATCAATGACACTACGAAAATACAAATAAATTACATGTCAAAGGAAAATAAACATTACAACTCGATTATACTAAGACATGTAACTAAGCAAGCTCCTCTTGATTGCTCCCTAATAATCTGTCAATCCTGCAACACAAAACAAAAAATTATTTTTGTAAGACTTGATCTTTCTCCCCCTTTTTGTTAGTAATTGACAAACCAAACTCTCCCCTTTATGGTACACCAATTAAGTTTAGGGTAGAGATGTTAGTATGTCGCACTTATAACTATAAAAGCATACTAACTAGAGAGAGTATAAGCTGCATGAATATGAAAACATGGAGCATGGATGGGAAAATGAATAATAAGAAAATGTGATTATCTAAGCATAATTAATCATATATAATTGGTCATTCTTAAGACATATATTAAGCAATGAAAGTTCAAAGGGCTTATAGCGCAATCAACCAGCCTCCTAAAAAATTATGTACATCATGACCAAAGTAAAGATTAACATACAATAAAGCATGAAATTCAGTAAGATTAGCTAATCTAAGTAAGATGATAGCTTAGCAAACAAATATACCAAAACAAAGCAATGCTAAACTATCAATGGTGGGCTAATGAGCCTAGAATCCTCTAATATGCCCCTAATCACAAAATGAGGCTAAAATCCTTAGGTTTTCCTATAGTTCCAGGTTCTAGCTACCCTTACTAAGTTTAGTTTGTTTAGCCCAGGGGTAACTAATTTCCTTAACACCCTTATAGAATGTAGCATGAGGTGAGGGGTTGGGAACTCCTTTTCCTAGAAGGGATAATGGCCGGGATCCTCTCTTAGATTAGGGGGAAGAGAGGTAGTGGTGGTAGCCATGAGAATTCTCACTGATTTTTTGCTCCTATCACAAGTGGAGATTCAGATTTTGACTCTTTTGTATCATCCCATGTTGCTGTCATAGCTTTTTTACCTTTTCTTTTAGGCTTCTCTTGGCAATCAGTGGCAACATAACCATACTTGTCACAGTTGTAACATTAGACTTTTTTTTTGGTGGATTTCCCTTTATATTTATCCACTTTCTTCTCCTTCTTGTCACAACTTTTTCCTCTTTCAAATTTGAGGAATTTCTTGAATCTTTTATCAAGATCATCATCTTCATCATCATTATTTTCGGAAGACTCACTCTTAATTGCCTTTTGCCTATGTGAGCGTCTATGTGAAATCCTAAAGGAGATGTCCTTCTTAGACGGGGCCCTAAAGTGTAGTTTATGAGTTTGTAGCGAACATATAAGTTCTTTAACTTTCATGTTATCTATGTCTTTACACTCTTCTAAGGCCACTACCTTGGTGCTAAGTCTTTCCGGGAGGGACCTAAGTATTTTTCTACAAAACCTTCCTTCCGGAACCCTTTCTACCAAGGTAAACATGGAGTTGTAAATATCAAAAAGTTTAGTGTAAAACTCCATGAAAGTTTCAGTCTCTTCCATCATAATATTTTCAAGTATTGTGGTTAATAACTAAAGCTTCGAGCGTCTTACTGTGCTAGTTCCCTCATGGGTGGCCTCAAATGTATCCCACGCTTCTTTTGCAGTTACGCATGTGAGAATATGCTGAAATTCTTATGGGAAAACTGCACAGCAAATCACATTGAGAGCTTTGACATTCGCCACATATTGAGCTCTCTCATTGTCATTTCATTTCTCATCATCTTTGAGAATGACATGATGATCTTACCGCCAACCTTCACTTATTCCGTGGGCATGAATATCCATTTAGTGTACTTGCCCACACAGATCGGTCCATGGATTGAAGAAAAATCCTCATCCTAGCTGATAAGTACCTAATATTGTATAATTAACCCTGGTTGTTAAGGGCATTATCATTGTTTTTTCCGGTTAATTATCCCTCATTAGGTGAATTTTCTGTCTTCAGAGGATCAGGAGAGGTTGCGCAAGATTCAAACTAATCAGGGCATTTAAAGGCCCAAAAGAAAGCAAGATCAGGCGTGTTGTTAATCTTGAAGCAAATCAAGCCATGGAGATCGAACCCTGGACTGTTTTAATGGTGGACATGAAAGACCGCATCACAACGCCACTCATTTTGGAGATCCAGGTTGTGCAAGTTTGGACGATCAAGATTGGATGTCTACATGTGGGACTAGCCGTGCATCAAGTGACAAGTGGAGGACGTCTCAACCATCCGATCAGTTGGTCAGCATGATGGAGATCCAACTCCACCAGCAGCCCAAGCTTCAATCCACGCCCATCCATTCAGCATCAACTCTAACATAATTTAGAGCATCATCGACCGTCCATTCAACCCAGCCGAGACATTCAGGCCAACCATGGGTTGCGTGACCTTTAGATCCAGCGTGCAAATCTCTTTCAACGGTTTAGATGATGCAACTATCTCAACCGATCATCTCATCATCCGTTCTAACGTGCAAGCTCCATCCTCACATCAGCACCATCAAGTGATTATGAATGGACCAGCAAAGGACGTCTGTGCAGCCTGATCTCCAGCTGACCATCCATGGCCAACAAGTGCCCACCGTCCATCTCAAGCTCATCCACAGCATCTATCTCTATCTAGTCCATCTTGTGGACGTCCCAGCTGTAGCACGTACCAGCCATGGATCCAGTAGATCTCCACCATCCAAGTCCAGCTGGTGGACGTCATCAACTTCAGCAGGCCCCACCTTGTACGTGCAGCTGAACCAGCCCAGCACCGTCCATCCAATCCGCAATCTCCAGCATCCAAGACCCACCTTCATTTCCAACCATCCAGCCTTGGACGTCCCACATCACACCGTCCATTCTAGCAGCACTCCACACGTGTATTGCCATCCACACATGTAGCCAACATCAGCCCTCCTCCTTCAGCAACCGTCCAACCTTCATCCAACGTCCCAGCTGCTTCTACATCACACCATCCACCTTGCATGTGCAGTCCACTCCAGATTCTCAGCCGTCCATTGCAGCACACCTGTTGTGCATCACCATTAACACCGTGCATTCATCTTGGAACGGCCAGCATCAAGTGGACCGTCCATCTCCAGCAGACCGTCCAGTGGACCATAGCAACGGACAACACCTGCACAACCATCCATCAGCTAGATGGGTTGTCCAACGTCCAGCAGTGGATGTCCGTCCATCAATCCATCTAGCCACCCAGTTCTGCTCACACGTGTAGCATAAGTGCTGCATCCAGGCCATCCAATCAATGGCCAGCACACCAATCTTCAACTTCCATCAACACGTGCATCCTGCAAGAAGAAAAAGATGATCAGCCGTCCATCCATCATCCAGGCCCACCTTCATCTTCAATTAACGTCCATCAGATCCAAGCTCCAGCTGATCTCCTCCGTCCATCAACATCAAGCCTCATCTCCATCCATCCATGTATGTGGAGCAGCCTGAAATCAGTCCCATCTTCAATGGACGGTTCGGATTGTCCAAATTCTCCATTTGGACCCAGTTAACTCCAACTCATGTGGACCGAGTTAACTCACCTTGCCATCTTCCACCCTTGGGCCAAGCAAATGCTCTCTCCATCCTCTTCTATCCATGAGCTTTAAACAAAAAAGAAGAGTTTGCTTTGGGCATTCCAAGCCTAACTCCTAACCCAAATCTAAAAGTCAAATCTATTGGCTTGAAAGTGCCACCTCATCATCCAAGCCTAACTCCAAACCCAAACCTAGAGGAGATTTGCTTGGAGTGCCACCTAGGCTTGGAGCTTCTCATAAGGCTATAAAAGGAGCTCCTATCCCTCTCATTTCCATCATCCCATCCAAGAGTTCTCTCTTCTTTAGTTTTCTTTCTTTCTTTCTTTTGTAGTGTAGTGTAGTTTTTCTTTTGTAGAAGTTTTAGTCTTCCATTGTAGCATGGTTGGCTAAACCTCTAGCTAAGGCTAGGGGTAAAGCCTTTGAAGAAATTTACAAGCTTTGGTTCTTTTGGTTCAATAATAGTGTGTGAATGTTGGAGTTCTCTTTGGTTGATTGGTTCGGTTATCTACCTCGGCAGACGCTATTGTTGTGTAAGCCCCTTGATCCATCGTCGACTCCGGGCAAGTTGGATGTTTGGGGTCCCTTGCACACCAATTAGCTAGTTCATGATCGATAAAGTCCTTTGATCCATCGTCGACTCCAGGCACGTTGGATGCTTTGGATTCCCTACGGTCATCGAGCTAGTGTAGGTAAAGTCATTGATCTGTAAAATCCCTTGATCCATTGTAGACTCCGGGTACATTGGATGCTTTGGATTCCCTGCGATCGATAGACGAGATCTTAACGGTTGAATCGGTCAATCAAAGCCTCTTATCTTGTAAGTATGCATTTGATCGTATAAATTGTGATCTTATCGATTGAATTTTTGGAAAAGTAGTTGATCTGTATAATTCCTTGATCCATTGTCGACTCCGGGCACAGTGGATGCTTGGAATTCCCTGCGATCAACTAATGAGTGCTTCATGTCAAATCAATTGGTTCAGATCACCATCTTCTATGAAATATGCAAGTGGTTTAACTGTATCATCTTCCGATTGGAATGACTCTTTATTCGATTCCAGTTGAGTTATAGTTGGACCAATGAATCAAACCTTATGGATAAATCAAAGGTGGATCTCTGATACCTTAGCCCCTTTTTTTATTTTTGTCTTTCACCACACACAACTTACTCCACTCTCGTGGATAATTCAGATTTCATCTTTCCCACCTAAACTAATTCCTCTAAGTGTTTTTAACCCCAATTCCTGTGGATCGACTTCGGTCTTACCGAGTATTTTACTACTTCGCTACCTGCACTTGGGTGTGCAATCTTCGGATTGTAGCACTAGCCTTCCAATAGGTGTAGTTGGACCCGTCAAAGTACGGTGGACAGTTGACAGTACTCCCATCTCGGTTAGACATGATGCTAGTGCTCCAGTATCAAATCTTACTTTAGATGGTTAAGTCCTTGAAGTGCAACCTGCTCTGATACTAATTGTAATTGCACCTTTTGGATTAACACACTTGTAAAGGCGCTTGTGCGTGCAGAAGCTTGGGGTAGCTAGAATTATGGCTAAGTCCTAGGGGGTGTTTAAGACCTTTTAAAATTATTTTTGCCTACTTAACAGTTTTATCAAATTAAACTAAGTAAGCAAGAACGCTTCGGCTTTCAAGCCTAAGTGCGTCCAATCACAAGACTAGCATATGATTAAAGCAATAAGCAACCTAGTCTAAACAAGCATAGATTAACATATGATTAAATTAATTAAGCACCTAATCTATGTAACTAAAGTAGACTATATGAGAGTAGATCATATAAGCTCAAGTCTACTCAAGTAAGTGAAAGTACATCATGTGTATGTGGATGTGCCTACCAAGTGCATATCATACATTCTAATTAAGCATTCATAATTAAATAATTAAACGCAATGTATAATAAGAAATGTGCTTAAATACAGTCACAAACACAACCATATATAGTGGTTCGACTTCGGGTCTACTCCACTCCCGGTTCAAGTACTCAGCCCCTTTGAGCACACTGGCATTCACTAGGGAGTTTAAATTTAGATCCTCCCAACAAGATGTTTTAAATCGAATCCACCCAACCGGGAAGTTTACAGTTTCCCTCTAACCTACACGTTCACACCCGTGTTAGTGGCTCCCCTTGGAGACTTGTTTAGGCTCTACAACCAAGCCAAGGTCCTACGTCTGAAACTCAATTTAGACTCCACTCATGAGTCAAGGTACTATAATTGAACCTTAATGGTTTTAAGCTTTACAACTGAGCCAAGGTCCTACAACCAAACCTAGCATTCACTCCCGCCGGAGGCTCCCCACTTGGAGACTCAATTCGACTTTACAATCGGGTCTAGGTCCTACAACTGAACTTATCGAGTTTGAAGACAAACTTTATACTCAACTTCCCATAGGGAAAAGAGTGGAACTGAACTCTTACAAATGACAATTTACTTGTCGGATTGAGCCCCTTTGTGCACCGCTTCGAGTTGCTTCTTCTTGCTCTCCTGTGCTCGAATCAGCTCCCCTTGTGCTCCCCCGATCACTGATGCCATTGTGTTGCCACTGCTCCAGCTCCACGAACAGCTACCTTACATATGTGCTCCGACGGATATGCCCAAGGTGATAGGAGGTGGTGAAACCTCTACAAATGGTAGGAAATGGATTTCCTAGAGAGTTACACCTATATGGACTCCTAGGTGGTGTTTAGACAAAGGATATACTAATGATCAATGTGTTTAAACTCCTAGGAATCAAGAGGGAACAAGTCCATTCTCATTTTGAAAGTGAATGCCCCAAGCTTGTGATGAATCACAAGGAGAATGACTTGCAATGGGTTAGGAATAGAGCCACTAATGGTCTTCAATAATGATAGCTTATATCTACTTAAAATTCCACTCTCAAGCCCAAAAACAAATCCGCTTGCTTTTATAGATTTTTCTCCAACGGCAAAAAAAATGGGCAGATTCGCGTATCTTCGATTGATCGAAACAATGTTCGATTGATCAGGGGTCACTTCCGATTGATCGGAGACCTGTCTGATTGATCGAAAATTTGTCCAGAGAATTCTCTGGAACAAATTTCGATTGATCGGAAGGCCTCATCCGACTGATCGGAGACACTGTTCGATTGATCGAAAATCTGTCTGGTGAAATTTTTAAATCCACTGGAACAAATTTTGATTGGTCGAAACATGTGTCCAATGGATCGGAGTCCTATCAGAACTACTATCCGATTGATCGGAGATCAATCGAAAACTGTTGTTTGTGCTGAATTGTTTATAGCAGCATCCACCTCTTTAATTAGCCTAACTTATCATGTTTTTCATGATGTTCTAAGACTAATGAAGATGACTAAGGGTATTCCTAATTGGTCCAAGTCATCTAAGAGGTTTTGGGTGTTTTGGTTCAAAGGATTAGGGTCACCAATGCATCTCATTTATCTGTTCTTCTTCCTTGATGTTTCTTGTCCTCTTGAATCTTTGGTCTTTAGCTTGCCAAGGCTCAACTGACATTATAACACATGGACTGACGTGATTGACAAAAAAGGTGCACTAGCGTGCCACAAAAAAGTTCTAGGTCTCTCCTGGGTCCTTTGCTCAGCCGCCTTCTTCTGTGGCAATGACCACACTTTCAGCAGCCCGCTAGTCTAGATCAGCAGGAAGTCCTCTCTTTCTCTTACCAGACATCTCTAATTAAAACAATAAGGACTTAGAGTGTTTAATAAGCTATAAAAGAAAATCAATAGCAATGAGCTCTAAGGCTTACCAGCAGGAGTGATGTCGGCCTGTTGAAGGTTCTCGACAGAATGAAGTTTTTTGAATGTCCGGTCCTTAACAAGGACATCCCTAGTAACCCTTACTTATCGAAGGAGGCTCTCTGACAAGCGAGGCTATCTTGGGATGACCTGTAAGAACGATCACCTGCTATTAGCTACATTGACAAAGTTAACAACAAAAGAAAGTGCAAGTGGTCGAAAAAGCATCTGACCTAGCAAGGCAAAGATAGTTGGGACTCAGAATCTCGCCCCCTCTAGCTCCGATGCTGGTGCCTCCTAGTCCCAAGAGGTAAAAAACCATCGATCCTTCCAATCCTTAATGGAGGATGGATTCCTGTCTACCACTTGGTCACCCTTGCCAAGTCATGAAGTGAAGTAATACCATCCATAGGTTGAGCTTGACTTGGTCCGGAAGAAATAAAAAAAATCGTCCACAGAGAGCTCATCATTATTGTCAAGCTTACACAATACGTAGCAGCCAAACAAGGTCCTCCAGGTGTTGGGTTGTAATTTCCCCGGGGCCAGGCACAGATGGTCGTACCTCTCTCACCACTGGGAAAAGAGGTAAACACATACCACATTAAAAAATACAGTATAAAGCGCGACCTCCCCATTAAGAAGTCATCTCGGGACTTCATCAGCTTGAGGTATCCAAAGACCCATTGAACTTGGAATACGATACTCCGACCTAAGGTACACTAGGTTGGAAGATGACAAGTTGGACTTACAAGTGTCCATGGAATAAACAGAAGTGGAGGTGCTCGGATCTTCATCCTCCCCCTACTCAATCCCCAGAGCTTCCTCCACATGTTTGGAGGTTGGCCTCATAAGGAGAGATTCAACCTCCCGACCTTGTTCTCCCTAGATGACTACTATGACCTCATCTAAAGCCGTAGCCTCGCTAGAAGCTTCCCCAACCATGAAAAGTGGTAGACTCAGATGAGAGAAAAATACAGAAAAGGAAAAGATGGAAAGAAAGAAGAGAGTCATACCAGTAGTACTGACACAGATGCTCGAAAGATCGAACAGACTCAAATGGCGAAGATGGCTAAGGCCAAGCACCAGAGAAAGTTCGACTGAGTTTGGGTATCTCGTGAAGCATAAATGAAAAAAGGAAGAAGGGGAATGATATTTATAGACCCTTCCCACACTGCTTCAACATCTGCACAACACCACGTGTTGCCATAAGAGCGCCTTGAGCAGAGAGGCGATGCCTCATCTGCTAAGCTCATCTAGATGGCGCGAGTGTTTTGTTCATACCAGGCGTGACGCCTCGATAAGTCGAACTGTCACCATGTGTCGCAGTGAGAAGAAACAAACAATAATGTGCTTTCACGCCGGTCGACCCACAGCCACGTGTCGAGCGCCCACTTGCTCGAGGATTGAAATGTTTACGGTGTCGTACCAACAATGATAGGGACTTCTCGTATTTCAAGACTACCAAATCATTTTGCGGATCCTGCCATTAATTTCCTCGTATCCCGCCTTATAGCTGGCAGGTACGCATGGATATTGAATCACCAGGACCAGCTCATCCTATTGGCTTTACTTCCGATCCCTCGCATGATTGTCTTTGGGAGTAGAAGGGCAACTATTATGGGGATAATCCGAGCTGGCCCATGGCCCACAGATGTGAGGAAGCCCATTCCAAAAGGCCCACGTACTAGTCCTTAGCATGGGACAAGCCGAGGACATACGAAGACAGCCTGTGCTAACTTCAACAAATTGCTACCAGCATGGTAGACTTGGTTGTCGGCTATGGCCGATGACTGAGGACTTGTCGATAATGCTCCACCCGGGAGGAGACAGACGCTACCAAAGACCTCGTCTCACCTGAGGTCGATAGTCTGAAACGGACCCAAGTAAAAGAGCTATAACACTGAGCTCTCCGATGAGAACAGACAACCACCTAAGGGCGGTCCGTGATACTGACCACCTAAAGGCGGTCCGAAGATATTTGCGGAGATGCCGGATATCCGATTCAGATATTCTGGGATCTCTCCGATATGGTCGGAGAGAGAATATCGTACTAAAACAGAGACTCCACCGACGTATCATAGCAAGATTCGATTCTCACTTCAAAGGTATGAAACATTCTAGCCTTCACACCCTTATTTTCTTTATTTCTAGACCTGACTTAGGCATCAGAGAGTCCCTCGCTGCTCAGCGGCTCCTCCCCTACTTACTCATCTTCTTCTTGCAGGTTTAGCAAACGAGAGAAGCTCTCACATACAGGTTGAAAACTACCGATCTCAGCCATCCAAATCCATGGTTCAAATCCCTGCGACAACAATATTCATTCCGAAAATTTACCATACAATGCTCTGTTTTTGCTAATAGTCTACTTTGAGTTATTCAAACAGTTGACATGGAGGGCCTCACTATGATCGGTAATGCGCCAACAATACCCCGGAGAGAACGCAGGTTCACATTCAATCAATCAGGAAAAGAAAAAAGAATGGAAAAAAAATAAAAAATCCAAGGTATCAAAAAACAAGTATCCATGATTTAGATGCTGTTGATTTAATTTGAGACAATGTATGCCAGGTACTATTGTTGAATGCATGTGTATCAAGTCTTACTGTGCCAGAGTAACAACTAACTCCCCATAGTATTTCTCCTTTTTCCTCGTTGAATTTGACCGTTGCTGTGCTAACCGTTGACCTCTATGGAAGGATTTGGGGCAGATAAGAGTCTTCTGTATCAACGGTTGGGATCAAACAATTAATGGACCGACATGCTCCCACTTATGAAAACTACTCATTTTTACCGTATCTAACGACATTTCCTCTAAGCAATGTATAATGTCGAAGTTAAAAATAAATAGAAAGTAGAAAAAAAAAAAATGTAAACTGGGCAGGAGCAGGAGATGTGGTTCTGGGACTCGGACTCGGTAGTAGGGCTCTCAATGGAGCGGGTCAGATCCGAGATCCGATTCGCTCCGAATCCATATAATGCGGATTTGGATCTTAAAATAGATCTGATTAGTTAAATGGACCAGATTTGGATCTTAAAATATGTCCAATTACTTAAATGGAGCGGATATGGATTCACAGGAACATATCCGAGTTTGATCCGGCTCATTGTCACCTTACTGTATATATTATATTCATGCTGGCCATCCGTTTTACAAATTATTTTAGGCCATGTTGACCATGCCATAGTAAATAGTGGGATTTGCATCATTTTTTTACTAAATTAAATATATTATATTATATATTTTATACCATATATTTTTCAAGATTTGTAATGGGGTGGATTCGGACCTAGATCCGACCTGAATCCGATGGTTATATGGATTTTGGATCGGATATGGATCTAACAATTTATAAATCGATCGGATATGGATATCACCTTTTAGATCCGAGTTGGATCCGAATCTGATCCGAATCCATCTACAGATATACGGACTTGGAGCCAGATCCAAGTAGATCCGATCCAGATCCGACCCATTGAGAGCCCTACTCGGTAGTCACCCCTCCAGTACTGATATCTCGGTGCTATTCTGTGTTGTGGGCCCCACAATGATGCATGTGTTTCATCCACTCCGTCCATCATTTTTAACAGCTTATTTAAGGGAATTAGACCAAAAATAAGGTAGATATAAATCTCAGGTGAGCCACACCACAGCAAACAGTGGTTATTGAATGCACACCACTAAAAGCTTCCTAAGGCCTACTGTTATGTTTATTTGCCATCCAATCTGTTGATTACGTCAAAAAGACCTAAACTATGGAAAAAAACAAATATCAATTTGATCCAAAACTTTTGTGACACCTAAGAAGTTTTTAATGGTGGTGTGGTCCACCTGAGACGCCTCAATGTTGGGCTTATGCCCTAAAATGATCTGGGAAAATGGTGGTGTGGTCCGCGGCTCTGCGTATAGATCATCATACTCTACCAATGCCGAAGTATCAAATCTCTCTCCTTATAAAAATGGTGTCTCCGCATTCATCAGATACAATTCAGCCGTGCGGTCTGTCCAGGGTCGGTGGTGGGCCATAACGCGAAGATCCCACTAACGGATAATCCTAATCATCTGATTTCTGAGGAAATATGTGAAGCGATTGTTAACGCCAAAAATTGGCTAACAGCTGTTGGTCAGGGACCAACTTGGATTCTTCGTCGTCTGATCTCCACTCAGAGATGAATGATATAGATTGAGAACCTGCAATCACCAAGAAATGTTAGGACCGCCGCCAGTGGGCCCGGCTTACGGCCCTCCAATGGCAAAGTCAGTACGGATCTTGAAAGGAAAGGTTGCTGGAGGTTTAATGGCGGTAGATTGCCCATACCTGGAGAGAGTGCGTAGGCCTCTTTATAGATAATTATTGGAGAGATTTAAGTGGATCCAAATTTGTTAGGATAATCCATATCTTATCTGGATCAGTGGGATAAGCCTTATCCTTATCTGGATCAGTGGGATAAGTCTTATCCTCATCTTATCAAGAGAGATAAACCAAGGCGGATGAGGCCAGGCCTCTTGCCAAGCTGAGGGCCAAATGTGGAGCCGAAGTGGGCCGAGGTTGAGAGGGCTGAATGCTGAGCCTGAGGGAACCGAGGCCTGAGAAGGCCGAATGCTGAGCCCAAGGGGCCGAGGCCTGAGAAGGCCGAATGTCGAGCCCAAGGGGCCGAGGCCTAAGAAGGCCGAATGTCGACTTAGTTTCCTCTCCTAAATAGTGGGTCTATGACCATACTTGGTGTAGAAGATGAACCTCAATGGAAAGCTCTCCATGTTTTTAGCTCAGTCCGAATTTACTCATAACAGAAGCCCCCCAAGTTTCGTGGTTAGAAAGTCTGAGCACGGAACTTTGAAGAGGTTATTACTGAAGTATCTGAGTAGGCTTAATTCCAAGGCTGAGCCGAGGGCAAGTACGAGCAAGTGCCCAACGCTGGGCGCCGCGTGTCGATGCCGAGTAGGCTAAATGTCGATCCAAGGGCGAGTGCCATATGTTTAGTCTGAGGCCTGATGGGTGTGCCTGAGGGAGTCGAGACCCGTGTCCTGTTGTTTGCACTTGGGCTTAGAGGCACATGCTGATGAGCTGGTCGCATGTTGAAGAGGTCCTCTTGAGCATGGATCCACTTGAGCTTTGCACGTGTGTAAATTTGAATTACTTCTTCTTTGCCAAAGACATGACCAACGGCTGGGAAGATGACCCACCTTTTGTACTTGATGGCAACTTCATGTGACGGTGGACGGTTGATATGGAATGTCCACATGCTAGTGTTGGATATCATACAACCGTTGGAGAGGAAATCGATCTATTTTGAATGGATGAATGGTTCATCTTGTCTCGGATGGCTGATGATGGAGGTGCAAGGCTCCGCAATTGTTGGACGTTGGATGGGCTCCACAACCTCCCTTGGTAGCTACGAATATGCTGATGGAGCTAGTGATAGGTCCACTTGAATATGGTGTCCCTCTCCTGCGTGCTGATGGGGTCCACCTTGATGTTAGAGTGCTGCAGAGAAAGATAGAGACTGGTGGAGATGCATGCGTGGATGGAGATAGTCGTTCATCAAGGAATGGACATTTGAGAATGGCATGTAGGGTGGTGATTTGAGTTGCTGCAAACATTGGGTGTACAAATGCTCCTTCACTGTTGCTAATCATGATCATCCACCTTGTATGTTGTACACGTGTGGAGGTGATTCTATCCTTAGAGAATGATGGTTGGAGATGGAGATTGGTCTCCACCATTGGCTAGACTATTGTGATTCCACGTATGGGTATCCAATCTTGACCGTTCACCCTTGTTATTCACAACCATCCAAACATGCACGGGCCCACATGATGAATGGTTGGATTGATTTGACATTTGGATGGTGATGGGAACGGTTGGATTTCTGGATGATCCAAATGGTTGAATGTTGAACAAGATGCAATTCCTGGTTGGTGAAGTCAATATCAATGCCAAACAGGAAACGGCCGATGATGAGGATAGCCACATTTTTGGAGAAGCCATTGATAATCAGTCCAACGAGAAAGACGATATCACCAGACATCATATAGATCTTCTGCCCGAATTTTCCGCGTGATTGATGATACAAAGAATGATGCTATGGTCGCCGAGATGTACAGAGAAGATCAGCGGCACACTGTTGAACTTACAGTACTGGTTTGTCGAGTCGTCCATTGTTTTCATCTTCTGATGAACGGATGGGAATAATTCTTCAGAGACGGGCCCATCAATATACATGTGAGAAGTGGGCCGGGGCTGAGATATAGCTTGATGGTGGAGAGTGGATGAGGTCATGGCGGCTGGGGCCTGCTAGAGCTCGTGTGAGATGATGAATGGATGGCTAAGATAGAGGATCATACAATGGCTGCTGATATTCTGGCCATGCCATTGGAGGGAACTCCAGTTGCTGCATGGACGTTTGGATGATAGGTTCCACGTGGAGGCTGGACATTTAGGTGCTTGGCACATGTGAGTGAAGAGGGGCTGCGTTGCTGCAACACACATGAGGGACTTGGAGAGAGATGCACTCCTTTGGCTGATACGTGTGATGTAGGAGGTGTCTTGTATGGCTGGACGTTTGAGATGAAGATGCCCTTTGCTAATCACACGGCTGATGATCGTGATCATTCATTTGTCGGCTGCGTGTGCTCCTCTTGGACGTCTAATCATTTGGATGTTAGATAGAACTAGAGGTCACGTGTGACGTGTAGATGATGTGACATGGATGGTGGAGATTGATCTCCAGCTGTTGTATGGACTGTGTGAAGGTGGACAGTTGATGTCAGATGATCAACCGTGGATGGTGGAAGATCTCCACTGTTGGTGACGTTGATGAAGGAGATCTCCATTACTTCCTTTGAATGTGGGGTCCACCACAGTTGCATTTTGGATGGATGGATGGTGGATCAGCCAGCTGTGATCACGTCAAAGGGAGGTCCTGCACCTGAAGACATATGGCAACTTCTCATCCGTTGGATCTAGGTATGGAAGATTTTCTGAATGGGAGTCCTTTGAAGATGTTGCCCACAGGTACGCGGGAGATTCGACGATCTTACAGTTGTTCTCTTGGATGATTAAGGAATAATAGGCGTCGTGTCGAGCATGTTTGGCCGTCAAAATCATGCCGAAGGAATGGAGCATCAGAGGCAGTTGGATCTTAGATTTTTAACAGCCGCGATTTCAGGAAGATAATTCTACACCGATTGCTAAAACAAGAATTGTGCACCGCTTTGCCGTTACACCAGAAAAATAAATAAATTTGGAAGGCAGATTTTTTGGGATATTTGGTTGTGCATGGGTGCTTAGGATAATAGGTGAGGTCCACCGAGGTAGTGAGAAGGAAATCCAATCCGTTCGTCAGTTTCAACCATGCACAAGAGACTATGGGGTGAAACATGAGGCAGATCAGAAGATCAAGCGGGCTGCAAGATGGGAACACTGGTGTGGACGGATGATGCTGGTCATTGATGTGACGGTCTCTAATATGATGGATGATGTGGTCCATCATGATGGGTGGATAGTTTGGTGGCGCGCCACCTTTTGGTGCTGAAGATGGACAGTGGCGATATTGATGGTGGAAGTAGTGTTGACGTGAGTATGTGGTGGATAAAGATGGGATCCACATCAGCTGGACATTGAGGTATCCTCAACTAACTTTGGAAATAATTGGAAAGGTCTTGGATGGTGGATGAGTAGTTGGGATGGTGATGAAGATCAAGCCGTATGATGGTGGGGCTTTCATCAGTTGGCTTGGACGTTGGCTTGGAGTGATCCATCAACCGTTGGGTATGCAAGATGATTGCATCAGCTACCCTTTCCTGGCATGCACGGTGGAGGAGCTGATGGACGAACGTCCATTGCAGCCGCAGAGGCAGACATTGAAGATGAAAGAAGTGTCCGTCGCCGAGGTGGGGTCCACCTCTTGAACTGGGATCTCTGGATGATGGACAATGTTCCTGTAGCCGCAGAGGCAGACGTTGAAGATGAAAGAAGTGTCCGTCGCCTAGGTGGGGTCCACCTCTTGAATTGGGATCTCTGGATGATGGACAATGTTCCTGTAACTGCATGTGCGGAGAGAATGTGTTGGTGTCATCCAACATTACTGGACGTTGCAGATGGAGAGGGAGCTCTCAGGAGGTGGGGCCCACATGTGATGGTGATTGGTTGGAGCTATGGGCGGCCTCCCATTTACTGAAACCTCCATTGATGAGGTGAAGAACGATTGAATGACGAAAAAAAGATTAAGTGAACGATTTAGTCGTTCCCACAGACGGCGCCAATCTGTTAACTCCAAAAATTGGCTAACAGCTGTTGGTCAGGGACCAACTTGGATTCTTCGTCGTCTGATCTCCACTCAGAGATGAATGGTATAGATTGAGAACCTGCAATCACCAAGAAATGTTAGGACCGCCGCCGGTTGGCCCGGCTTACGGCCCTCCGATGGCAAAGTCAGTACGGATCTTGAAAGGAAAGGTTGCTGGAGGTTTAATGGCGGTAAATTGCCCATACCCGGAGAGAGTGCGTAGGCCTCTTTATAGATAATTATTGGAGAGATTTAAGTGGATCCAAATTTGTTAGGATAATCCATATCTTATCTGGATCAGTAGGATAAGCCTTATCCTTATCTGGATCAGTGGGATAAGTCTTATCCTTATCTTATCAAGAGAGATAAACCAAGGCGGATGAGGCCAGGCCTCTTGCCAAGCTGAGGGCCAAATGTTGAGCCGAAGTGGGCCGAGGTTGAGAGGGCTGAATGCTGAGCCTGAGGGAACCGAGGCCTGAGAAGGCCGAATGCTGAGCCCAAGGGGCCGAGGCCTGAGAAGGCCGAATGTCGAGCCCAAGGGGCCGAGGCCTGAGAAAGCCGAATGCCAGCCCAAGGGGCCGATGCCTAAGAAGGCCGAATGTCGAGCCCAAGGGGCCGAGGCCTGAGAAGGCCGAATGCCAGCCCAAGGGGCCGAGGCCTAAGAAGGTCGCTGAGGCCTAAGAAGGCCGAATGCCAGCCCAAGGGGCCGAGGCCTAAGAAGGCCAAATGTCGACTTAGCTTCCTCTCCTAAATAGTCGGTCTATGGCCATACTTGGTGTAGAAGATGAACCTCAATGGAAAGCTTTCCATATTTTTAGCTCAGTTTGAATTTACCCGTAACAGCGATTGACCCCAGTTTGTGAAAATAACATCCAACTACTCATAGTTAAATGAGGTCGTTTTCTGCCAGACGCAGAGAATAGAAACCATCCATCGTGCCATTTTCATCACGTGCCACTTGTACGGTTATCCAAAATCGCTTTCAATGCGGACCCACTATGATTAGGTTCACCAGTCGGATGTTCCTAAGCATGCAATCAATTTCCCGGGCGCTGTTGCCTGTCACGTGCAGTCAGCAGGAATTTCCTGCCATAGGAAGCTAGGTGGGCCCCACCGTGACATTTGTGAGAAATCCACCCCATCCACCCGTTTTGCCAGATGATGTTAGGACGTGGTTAAAAAAAATAAGGTAGATCCAAAACTCAAGTGGCTGCATGATGGAAAACAGTGGCGATAAGATAATTAATCATTTTCCTTCTTTCCAATAGCCCCAACTTTTGTCTACCCCAAAATCCACAATATCTTTGGTTGGTGATCAGAAGCAATCACCTAGTGGGCCCCACCCTTGAATGCCTAGCGTTAAGCTTAATCTACCATAGTTATAGGGAAATTGGAGATCATCTTTTTATGAACTTTTGATTTGTGGTGAAGAGGAGAAATGCATTGATGGCCAACATTAAATGGGTTGTTTGCATCTTCTAGTCTCGTTGGACGACCATCCACATTGCACGGGCAATTGACCACTGTTTTGGATTCTGAAGTGTGGGCCCCACCCATGCATCATATAATTACTCTTCTTAGGTCCACCTATTATTATCAGCAAAATTGGTGGCGGAGTAATCCACTGATTGGATAAAACCCTAGTGGATAACTAATATTCCAAGTAGATATGAGCTTGTCTTGTATTTAAAAAGGTACTGATGTCCTGTTTCAATTCACTAAAATTATAAAGTATGGATGTAATTGTCTGCCTGTGACAATGCAATGAAAAAGCAAACACGTGATTATTAGAGGTGGGGATTGAAGTGAAGGTAAAGATTCTACCTAGGGGCTGTTTTGGTACCACACCATATAAGTTACTTTTTAACTTATGTTAAGTAATTTACTTTTTTTTTTTTTTTCACTTAAGTTAGTTTGTCAAGCATCATTATAAAAGTAACTTATATGCCAAAATATACTTATTAATTATTTTCAGCCTTCTAACTTATGACTTTTCTACTCTTTCTCACAATCCATATCAAAGGAGGCCCCACATGTGAACGGTTCACATAAAACATGGGCCCCACATGACAGATGACCTCATATTAATGTGGCAATAATCAAGCAACAATTGACACACATAAGAAGGCAATCCGATTTTATGTGGAAAAACTCCCTCATGGGTAAAAAAACCATGGCACAAAGTGAATCTATTATGATATTAAAAGTTACAGAGAAAGGAGAAGAAACACTTGGATCCCAAGCCCCACAGAGAAATTTCAAGTTTTCCCAAGCTTTTTCTCTGGCCTTAGAACTCTCTCAATCCCTTTAGGAAATTCAATCCCTCTTGGCAATAACCCTAATCACGTATTACATCCCTTAAATAAGAAAGAAGCGAGATTAGAAACATCTAGTGCAAAATTGCGCAAAAAAATGAAATAAGAAAGTTGATCAGACCTGGTCGCAAGCCCCTGTCGATTGGTCGCGCCTCAATGACGATCGGTCATCAATGCTCGAAAATTGTCCAGAGAGTTATGTCCAGAAATCCAAAAAGTTGACTAGTCGGTCTCCATCTGCGGTTGGTCGATGGCTCCTGTTACGGCAAGAATTGAGGCATCCGATTCCAACACTCCTGTCCAAACCGAGCCGAGCTGTCCAGCATCGCTTGAGGATTGAGCCAAGCCGAACTCAAGCTAAGGTAGGCTGCTGGCCGAACCAAGACAAGCTATGCCAAGCTCTACTCGGTTTGACTCAATGTTTGGCTCTAATTGCATACTAATTGGTAATCCAAACAGCCCTTAAGGATTTATATTCAGTAGTGACTCCTCTGGTACCGAGATCTCATTACTAGTGGTGTTAGAAAAGCTTTGTGGCCCCACCATAATATATGTGTTTTATCTATGTCGTTCACCTATTTTGGACCATTATTTTAGGGCATGAGCCTAACAATGAGGCAGATCTAAATTTCAGGAGGACCACACCACAGGAAAACAATGGTGATTGAAATCCAACCGTTAAAAAGTTTTTAAGGCCTACGGTAATATTTATTTACTATCCAACCTGTTTATTAGGTCACATAGACCTGAATGAAAGGAAAGCTCAAAATCAGCTTGATCCAAAATTTTCGTGGCTCCAAGAAGGGTTTAAGGTATGATCGCTTGAGATTTTGATCAATTGCATTTTAATTTTATAATGCCCTAAAATGAGCTGGCAAAATGACGGCAGGGATAAAACACGTACTTCATTGTGGAGCTCACAGCACCAATCAATACCGACCTAGGTACTGGAAGGGTCACTACCGAATCCGAGTTCCCCTTTTAACAGCCCAGATATTTCATAAAGTGACACGTCAGCAAAGACTTCCAAGGCTGTGTACGAAGGCTTTGCCGTTACGGTTTAGAAACGAGGGAACGAAAAAAATGCCACGTAGACTTTATGCACCTGATATGTTGTCAGCTCCTGCCCTATTCAAACTGCACCCTTATGTTAGTCTAAATAATGTGATGGGGTTTTCCTCCTCAGTCAAGAGGAGAGTTGGTGCAGCCTGGGTACGGTCGGGCGCCCGGACCAAAAGTGGTCGGGTGATCGAAATTGCCCAGATGAGGCAGAATGTTGCTGGACAATTTTGACAGCAGTCGGGCACCCGATGGTCTTGTGACCGGGCGCCCGGTGCCTTGGGCGGGCTCCCGACCAAGTTGGCCCTGGGGCCCGAAATTGAGTAGTTTCTCTAAAAAGGCCTCTGGACAGTTTTTGAGTTGGGTGGGCGCTCGAAGGCGCTTTTGACCGGGCGCCCGACCCGATGCAGACAACTTATACGCAGTTTCCTATTTGGGTTCTAATTCCTTTGGTTTCCTATTTAAGAGGTTCTAAATCGTGATTAAGGTATCCCATTAAGGTGTTTTCATGTCTAAGGTAAGAGAGAGAGAGAGAGAGAGAGAGAGAGAGAGAGAGAGGAAGAGAGAAAGAGAAAAGAGAGAGAGAGAGGAAGCTTGTAGAAGAGAGAAGTTGCTTGAAGAGGAGTTCTTATACGCGACGGTCATCTTAGCGCTTCTATGTTCTCGTGATTGGTGAGATCCTCCTATTTTTATAGTTCTCTTGTTGTTTATCAATCCCTATGTGGGTGAAGAAGCTTTTATCCAAGCAGTATGTGCTTATGATAGAGGTTGTAACAGTTCTCTGAGATAGTGGATTGTTGATCTGGACTATGTCCAGTGGTTTTTTCCTCTTTGAGGGTTTTCCACATAAAAACTTCTTGTGTCGTGTGGTTGATGCTTTATTCTTGTTTATTGTATTATCATAGTCCATAATTCTAGTGTATTGGGGGCGAGATCCGAAGGTTTTAGTGCAACGCACCCAACAAAGTTGTATCAGAGCGTTCAGGTTGATTGAACGGAGTGGGATCGGTTCTGAATTATGGAAGGTGGCTCATCAAGGATGATCAATCTCAATGGTTCTAACTGGACCATATGGAAGGCTAAGATGGAGGGCTTGCTCTATTGCAAGGACCTATATGCTCCGATCTTAGGCATATTAGCGAAGATCAAGGATATGCCTAATGATGATTGGAAGAAGTTGGACTGGAAGGCGGTGGGGTTTATTAGACAATGGTTGGATGATTCCGTATTCCACCATGTATCTACGGAAACCTCAGCCGCTAGCCTATGGCAGAAATTCTAAGGGCTGTATGAGAGGAAGACAGCCGATAATAAGATATTCCTGATAAGACGACTTGTGAATCTCAAGTTCAAAGATGGTGGTTCTGTGGCTGAACACATGAATGAGGTCAGCAACATAGTGAACTAGCTCTTCGCCATGAAGATGGTCCTGGATGATGAACTTCAAGCTTTGCTACTACTTAGCTCATTGCTTGACAGTTGGGAAACATTGGTGGTTTCTCTGAGTAACTTCGCGCCAGACGAAAAGGTATCCATGGAATATGTAACAAGTTGTCTCTTCAATGAGGAGACAAGCTTTGGGGCCTGCTTAACAAGAGGCCCTTGTGACACAAGATCGGGGGAGAGGAAAGAACAGAAAGGGTGGAAAGGCCCGAGATAAATCAAGAGGCAAGTCGATTGCCAGGAAAGATGTTGAATGCTGGAATTATAGCAAGAAGGGCCACTATAAGCATGAATGTCACAAGAAGAAGGGTGACAAGAAGGGTAAAGGAAAGGAGAAGGAAGATGAATCGGATTCTACTGCGGTCGCCTCAGATGGTGACGTTGTTATTATTCTTTCGGCAGATCATGATGTTTGTCTCACGGCTTCGAGTCAGGACACCGACTGGGTGATAGACTCGGGAGCCTCGTTTCATGCGACTCCACACAGGGATTTCTTCACAGGCTACAAGTCAGGTGACTATGAGACAGTGAAGATGGAAAATTCTGGTGGTTCGAAGATCGTAGGAGTCAGTGATATTTATGTGGAGACCGATGTGGGCTGCACATTGGTTCTCAGAGATGTAAGACACATTCCAGACCTTCGCCTCAACTTAATGTCGACGAGAAGGTTGGATGATGATGGCTATGAAAGCCGGTTTGTTGGTGGGCGCTGGAAACTCATCAAGGGTTCATTGATTGATGCCAGAGGAAAGAAGTGTTGCACCCTTTACAAGACAAGTGTCAATGTGTGCAAGGATGGGTTGAACGTAATGGAGATTCAGCTACTGATGTGTGGCACAAGCGTCTAGGCCTACATGAGTGAAAAATGGCTTCAGCTAGTAGCAAAGAAGCGACTCCTTCCAGACGTGACATATATACCTCTCAAAACCTGTATTGACTGTTTATCTGGGAAACAGCATAGAGTTTCTTTTGTTAAAACTGCTTCTCATATTAATAAAGTACATGCATTAGATTTGGTTTATTCTGATGTTTGTGGTCCTATGAGGACAAAAATCTTGGGTGGGGTATTGTATTTTGTCACTTTTATAGATGATCCATCTAGGAGGGTTTGGGTTTATGCTTTGAAATCCAAGGACGAATTCTTTGGTGTGTTTAAATTGTTTCATGTTATGGTTGAGAGAGAGACATGCAGATCATTAAAGTGTATCCGCACTAACAATGGTGGTGAACTACATTGGTGACTTACATGAGTATTGCAAGTCAGGTATACGGCATGAACAGACGGTTCCCAAGACCCTCCAGCATAATGGTGTGGCTGAGCGAATGAATTGCACCATTGTAGAGAGAATCAGATGCATGTTATCCCATGCAAAGTTGCCCAAGATATTCTGGGGAGAAGCAATGCACACGATGGTGTATTTGATAAACAGGTCTCCATCAGCCTTGTCGAATGGAGAAGTACCTGAGAAAGTGTGGATAGGACGTGATCCATCGTACAGTCATCTCAGGGTGTTTGGATGCAGGGCATCCGTTCACGTACTAAAGGACGAGAGGTCCAAGCTCGATATAAAGATCATGCAGTGTGTGTTCTTAGGGTACGCTGATGAAAAGTTCGGTTACAGGTCGTGGGACCCGACCAAGAAAAAGCTCGTCAGGAGCAGAGATAGTGGTTTTCATTGAAGATCAGTATATAGAAGACATTGAAAAGCCAGAGAAGACCCAACTCAGTTCAGGTGAACTGAAAGACATGGATTCGATTACTTCTCCCGTGGTGCCTGATGACGGGGGAGTACAGCAAGGTGCAGAGGATGAGGGAGTCCCTACAGAAGATGGACAAGGGGAGCAGCCCCAACCTGATCCACCTGTTGAGCCGCAGGTGAGGAGGACATCAGGGGATAGACATTCATCCAAGAAGTACTCGCCGCATGAGTATATTATGCTCACTGATGGGCGAGAGCCAGAAGACTATTTTGAGGCCTTAGCCGACAGCATAAGGGGGAGTGGTTGAAAGCTATGCAAGAGGAGATGGAATCCTTGCATAAGAACCACACATATGACATGGTGAAATTGCCTAAGGGTAAGAAAGCTCTGAGCAACAAGTGGGTGTTTATAAAGAAGAATGAGCAGAAGAATTCACAGACAAGGTACAAGGCCAGACTTGTGGTGAAAGGATTTGGTCAGAGGAAAGAAATAGACTTCGAGGAAATATTCTCACCAGTGGTGAAGATGACATCCATACGGGTGTTGCTTAGGTTAGCGGCTAGCAGGATCTGGAGATATAATAGTTAGATGTCAAAACTGCTTTCCTCCATGGTGACCTATAAGAAGAGATCTACATACGCCAACCAGAGGGGTTCAAAGTCAAGGGCAAAGAGCATATGGTGTGTAGGCTTAGGAAGAGCTTGTATGGGCTGAAACAAGCTCCTAGGCAATGATACAAGAAGTTCGACTCGTTCATGTTAAAGCATGGATATGACAGAACGGAATCGGACCACTGTGTGTTCACACGTAAGTTCTCAAATGGTGATTTCTTAGTTCTGCTTTATACGTTGATGACATGCTCATCATGGGAAAAGACATAAAAAAGATTGACAGGCTGAAACAGGAGTTGGGCAAGTCTTTTGTGATGAAAGACTTGGGCCCGGCCAAACAGATCCTAGGAATGGAGATAACCTGTGACAGAAGAAGCAGCAGGAAGCTTTGGTTGTCATAAGAGCGGTATATTGAGAAAGTCCTAGAGCGGTCCAACATGAATGCAGCGAAACCGATCAGTACTCCCCTAGATGGTCACTTCAAATTGAGCGACAAACAGTGTCCCAAGACGAAGGCAGAAGTGGAAGAGATGCAGAAGACACCCTACGTGTCAGCGGTAGGAAGTTTGATGTATGCTATGGTGTGTACGCGCCCAGACATAGCATATGCGGTTGGTGTTGTCAGCTGGTATCTTGCCAATCCTGGCAAAGAACATTGGGTAGCGATGAAGTGGATACTGCTGTATCTGAGAGGCTCATCTAGATTGAGCCTATTCTATGGTGACGGAAACCTGTGTTAGAAGGCTACACAGATGCAGATATGGTAGGTGACATAAACTCCAGGAACTCTACATCGGGGTTAATGTTCACGTTTGCAGGGGGAGCGGTTTCTTGGCAGAGCAAGCTACAGAAGGTCCTAGCATTGTCGACGACAGAGGCCGAGTACATTGCGGTCACAGAGGCATGTAAAGAGATGCTTTGGATGAAGAAGTTCCTACAGGAACTCAGCCTGAAGTAGGAGGAGCACGTGGTCTATTGCGATAGCCAAAGTGCTATACACTTGAGCAAGAATCTAAGTCAGCACTCCAAGTTGAAGCACATAGAGATTCGGTATCACTGGATCAGGGATACTTTGGAACAAAAGGTGCTACAGCTTGAGAAGGTCCACACGGACGATAATGGGTCAGATATGATGACTAATGCTTTGCTCAAGGGCAAGTTTGAAGTTTGTAGAAACCTGGCTGGCTTGAAGAAGGCAAATTTCTCCTGAGTCAGAAAGGGGGAGATTTGATGGGGTTTTCCTCCTCAGTCAAGATGAGAGTTGGTGTAGCCTGGGTATGGTCGGGCGACCGAAATTGCCCAGATGAGGCAGAATGTTGCTTGACAATTTTGATAGCAGTCGAGCACCCGATGGTCTTGTGACTGGGCACCCGGTGCCCTGGGTGGGCACCCGACCAAGTTGGTCCGGGCACCCGAAATTAAGCAGTTTCTCTAAAAAGGCCTCTAGACAGTTTTTGGATTGGGCGAGCGCCTGACGACCCTTTTGACCGGGCACTGACCCGACGCGGACTGTTTATAAGCAGTTTCCTATTTAGGTTCTAATTCCTTCAATTTCCTATTTAAGAGGTTCCAAATCATGATTAGGGCATCCCATTAAGGTGTTTTCACGTCCAAGGTGAGAGAGAGAAAAAAGAGGAAGAGAGAAAGAGAAAAGAGAGAGAGAGAGAGAGAGAGAGAGAGAGAGAGAGAGAGAGAGAGAGAGGAAGCTTGTAGAAGGGAGAAGTTGCTTGAAGAGGAGTTCTTCTGCCCAACCGTCATCTCAGCGCTTCTATGTATTCGTGATCGGTGAGATCCTCCTATTTTCATAGTTCTCTTATTGTTTATCCATCCCTGCGTGGGTGAAGAAGCTTTGATCCAAGCAGTATGTGCTTGTGATCGAGGTTGTAACAGTTCTTTGAGATAGCGGATTGTTGATCTGGACTAGGTCCCGTGGTTTTTACCTCTTTGAGGGTTTTCCACATAAAAACTCCTTGTGTCGTGTGGTTGATGCTTTATTCTTGTTTATTGCATTATTATAGTCCATAATTCTAGTGTATTGGGGGGCGAGATCCGAAGGTTTTAGTGCAACGCACCCAACATAATGGATTTCACATGATGAAGGGAGAGGATTTTACATATACAACATGGTAGACCCCACGGAGCTTGGGTGTTTTAAGAATAGTTGTCCACCATTCCGGTCCTAATAAAAAGAGAGTGGAGAACTTTCTCTCAACCCTCCCACATGCACGTCCATAACGGACTTGCCTGGCTTTTATGCCATGGCATCTTTTTGCAGTGAACCCACTAGGAGAACTGATCACCTACCTCTGGTCGTAAACTGAATTATTAAAGCATTTTGTCCTTGAAATGTGAGAATTGGTTCGGGTCAACCAAAGCTCCATTGACCCTACTTCAGCTAAGGTTAGGTAGGGTGGGGTCATCCAGTTCCTTAGGTTGGCTTCGGGTTGAAAAACACCAATCCAACTTGAATTTTGGTTGGACTGGGCTGGGCTGGGGTAGGCTCAGATTAGGTTGGGGGGGTAATAATCTGCGTTGGGTCAGGCCAGGTTGAGTACGGAGGACTTTGGGTTGGTTTAGGTTGGTTCCTTGGGTTGAAATTTAGGTCGGGATGGGTTGCAAGGTGGGTCCTCTTTTGTTCGTGCTGTGCTTGGGTTGACCCTTACCCTGACCCAACCGGCCGAGGTTTGGCTAATGACCACAGCACCAGCCAGCTAGCTAGTGTCAAAACTCTTTGAACCCCACCGTGATGTATCTGTTTTGTCCATGCCATTGTAGACACCTCATTTTAGAGCCAACTACATATCATCGGCTCTGCCGTAGCCGACGGATAGGTGTCACCCTTTGAGTGGGCCCGGATCTCTCAACAGATCTTGTATGGATTATTTTCGACACCTGTTTGTCGACCTCTGCCAGACCGATGGTTCTCAAGCTCTATATAGCACCCGGGCTCTCTGTCAGGCAGACAGAAGTAGAGAGAGGCAAAGTTTTGTCAGAAGAATGTTCTTATAGATTTTTAGTCTTTTATCCCCCTGTTATGAGAATGCTATGCCACCGGGGACCTTATAGTGATCTTATCTAATCCCCAAGGAACTGCTTCAATCAAGTTAAAAGGTCAACTCTTTCAAGCTAGCCAAATCACTACACGAGTAGATTTAGGATTAGGGGCGTCCAACTATCCTTTTTCTAGCTCTGAAAATGGTGTTTGACTCCCCTTTTCTCTTTCTCACATCTCAATCAAAGCTTAAAATGCGATCCATTCCGCACATTCCCTCCTTAGCAAATACTCATATCTTTTCTTATTTATTTATATTTCTGTCGTTTACTGTATATTTTATTTGCCTACCCGGGGTATCGTCCTTGTGAAGCAAGGTTAGGATTATCTATATCTCCTACACTTTTATTTTATTTCATTTTCCTGTCCGGCCCTCTCGTATGGTTATGTGTAGCATAGCTGCATGACTAACCCCATTGTAGATATCATGTTTCTCTTAAAATTACACACCCATTAAAATAGAGATTGTACATAAGTACGGGCAAGAGAAGGTACCTAACCCCTTCTTCTATCATAACCGATTCCCTTACCTTGATCTCCAAGATCGCAGACTAATATTAAGAGTCATTCAGGCAGAAGGATCTTCGTGATTCTTTAGCCACATCTGGCGAGTTTATGACTCTTGCCGACTGTAAGCCAAAACTGCTAAATCAGCTAGTGGCAACTCAAATCATTTCAAACATACCATTCTGGCCATCTTGGAAAGGTATTACACAACCAAGGCAGTCAAACTTGGCTAAATGAATCGTATATATCATGCTGTCATCACCCCACAGGAATTAACCACACAAACTACTAACGGAAGTGTTATCTAGTGAAAGGAATCATTTCGAACCGCATCACACATACCGGCGTGGGCATGTCACCGAAGGGGAGGGTGTTCACAGAATGGCGACTCCACTAGAGATGCGCTTATTAGTGCATATCATCCTAAGGTCCAACTCGAAACAAAGGACGTACAATTTTCAGGGAAATCATGATATCTGCAACTCTAACATTCATTGCATACTGGTCATCTACTAACTAACTAACCAGCTAACATCTAGTGCATATTGGTCCTGTACTAACCAAGCTAACCCACAAACTTTTCAGATCCGTACTGGTCCTTTTACTTTTCTACGAGCATTCTGCTTTCCAGTTCCATACTGACCCTTTTACTTTTCTGTGAGCATCCTACATTCCAAGTACTGGTCATTTTACTTTTCTATAAGCATTCTACATTCCAGTTCTGTACTGGTCCTTTTACTTTCCCACGAGTATTCTGCATTCTAGTTCCGTACTGGTCTTTTTACTTTCCTGCAAGCATTCTCATTCCAGTTATGTATTGGTCCATTTATTTTTCTGTGAGCATTCTACATTCCAGTTCTGTACTGGTCCATTTACTTTTCTGCAAACATTCTGCATTTCAATTCCGTACTGGTCCCTTTACTTTCCTGCAAGCACTCTGCATTCTAGTCCTGCACTGGTCCCCTTATTTGCTAACCTGTGCATCCAATGTCTTCTATTGATTAGTAAAGCAAGGGACAAAAAAGAAGTCCAGTACGAGAAAAAGGGCAAAACAAACCACAACCGGCTGGGGTTTGGCTAATGACCCTAACACCAGCCACCTAACTAGTGTCAAAAGTCTTTGAACCCCATCATGATGTATTTTTTTTATCATGCCATTGTAGACGCCCCATTTTCAGGCTAGCTACAGACCATCGGCTCCCCCTGAGCCGACAGATAGGTGGCACCCTTTGAGTGGGCCAAGATCTTTACATGGATTATTTTCGACACCTATCTGTCGGCCTCTGCCAAGGCCGACGGTTCTTAAACTCTATATAAATAGCACCCGGGCCCCCTGTCAGGTAGATAGAGGTAGAGTTCGGTCAGAAGAATGTTCTTATAGTTTTATAGTCTTTTATCCGCCTGTTATGAGAAAGCTGTTGAGCTCTTAATTGTGCATATTCTAACCCCAATTCATCACTCATCATGCACGGTTTACACATTTAAAGGACTATTCTAATGCATGATTTGTGATTGTAGGAACAAGAGGGAGATTTCACAAATTGAAGACTAAATGGAGCTCTTTAAGAGCATTGAAGACCATAGGATGAAGAGAAAAGAAGGACCAAAGGAAGCCAAGGCAAGGAGAGAAGAGAAAAGAAGAAAGAAAGAAATAAAGATAGGAGAAAGAGAGCTAGACCGGTCGGCTGACCGGTCAGCCAAAGACGCCCGACCGGTTAAGACCGGTCGGCCACACCATTGGATTCACCGGACTAGTCAGGGAGGCAGTCCGATCGGTCAAGACCGGTCGGCCATTGTTGCTGGACAAGGGGATTCACAAGCTAGACCGGTCATGACCGGTCGGCCATGCGTAACAAGCACTTTCTATTTTGGATTTTCAGAATTTTCTGCGCAAGTGCGTAAGATTACGCGACATCTGGAACTTTCTTGCGTAAAGGACACCTCCAAGCTATAAAAGGATGTCTTCCCTTCATACCAAAGGAGGCTAGGACGTGGGGATTGCTGAGGAGACGGATTCTACTTCGGATTTCTAGTTTTCTTCCTGTTTTAGTTATTTTCTGTGTTTTTAGAGGCTTCTAGTTCAAGGATGTTAGAGATGAACTAAAACCTTTTAGCTAGGGCTAAGAGGTGAAGCTTTTGATTCATTTTTGATGGATTAATGCAACCTAGGTTTCCTTTTGTGTTTTAATTGATGAATTTTAGTTCTATATGAGTTTGAATCAAGTACTATGTTGGCTTTTACTTTGATCTCTTGATGACTCCGGGCTCATGTGATTCTTAGTGATTTTAAGCTTAGTATCTTAGCTTTTGAGCATTGTTCATGCTTGTGTAGTGCATTGATCTACCATCGACTCCGGGCATGGTAGACGCTTTGATTGCCTTGTATGCAATGGCCTGATTTTTATGTGGGAACTCATTCAACTAAAAGTTCTTATCTTTTGTGGTAATCTGAAATCTTTGTTTATTGATTGATTTTTGATTTGATTAGAGTTCTAATCATGAGTTGTAATCAGGTCTAGTGACAAGATTTGGTGAAAATTATGGTTGTGAATCTCAACTAGATTGGAAAGAGGCTTGGCCTACACAATTGAGTGTGCCCAATGCCTGAGCATGGTTGTGGGAATCAAATCAGTTAATAAGCACTTGTTTTAGATAATTGTTGATTGAACCGCTCTATATTCCAATCGGATAGAGAAAGGAATTCGATTCCGATTGAGTTATGAGAGACCTAGTTGTGTTGATGCATTGAAACCTATCAAAAGTGGATCCTTGGCGCTCTAGTGCCTTTTTAGATTGAAATTACCTTAACCATTCACTATTTAAACCCAAATTACTATTTTCCAGCTTTAGTGCTTAATAGGATCTTAATTATTAGTTGTTTTAGTTAAATTTTGAGAATACCCATTCATAAATCTCTGTGGGAACGATACTCGGTCTTTCCGAATTATTACTACTTCGCAACCCTACACTTGGGGAGTGAACAAAAGTTCTGCCACATGGGATACCTTATAGAGATCTTATCTAATCCCCAGGGATCTGCTTCAATCAAGTTAAAAGGTCAACTCTTTCAAGCTAGTCAAATCATTGCATGAGTAGAGTCAGGGTTAAGGGCGTCTAACTATCCCTTTTCTAGCTCTGAGAAGGGTGTTTGACTCCCCTTTTCTCTTTCTCACATCTCAATCAAAGCTCAAAACGTGGTCCATTCCGTACATTCCCTCCTTGGCAAATATTAATCTCTTTTCTTATTTATTTATATTTTTGCCATTTATTATTTATTTTGTTTGCTTGCCTGGGGTATTATCCTTATGAAGCAAGGTTAGGATTATTTATATTTTCTGCACTTTTATTTTATTTTATTTTCTTGTCCGGCCCTCTCGTAGGGTTATGCATAGCATGACTGCATGACTAACCCCATTACAGATATCATTTTTTCTTGAAATTGCATGTCCCTTAAAGTAGAGACCGTACGTAAGTATGGGCGAAAGAAGGTGCCTAGCCCCTTCTTCTCTCATAACCGATACCCTTACCCCGATCTCTGGGATCACAGGCCAATATCAGGAGTCATTCAGGCCGAAGCATCTTCATTATTCTTTGGCCACATCAGGTAAGTTTACGGCTTTGGTTGACCGTAAGCCAAAACTGCCAAATCGGCTAGTGGCGACTCCAGTCATTTCAAACGTACCATTTTAACCGTCTTGGAAAGGTATTACACAACCAAGGCAGCCAAACCTGGCTAAATGAATCTTATATATTAGGTCATCATCACCCCATAAGAATCAACCACACAAACTACTAACAGAAGTGCCATCCAGTGAAAGGAATCCTTCTGAACTGTGTCACACATACTAGCTTGCGTACACACGTCACTGGAGGGGAGGGCATTCACTGAATGGCGACTCCACTAGGAATGCACTTATTAGTGTATATCATCCTAAGGTCCGACTTGAAATAAGGGACGTACAATTTTTAGGGAAATCATAATATCTGCAACTTTAACATCTAGTGCATACTAGTCCTGTACTAACCAAGCTAACCCATAAACTTTTCAGTTCCTTACTGGTCCTTTTACTTTTCTGCAAGCATTCTGCATTCTAGTTCCATACTAGTCCTTTTACTTTTTTACGAGCATTCTTCATTCCTAGTACTGGACCTTTTACTTTTCTGCGAGCATTCTATATTCTAGTTTCGTACTGGTCATTTTACTTTCCTATGAGCATTTTGCATTCCATTTCAGTATTGGTTATTTTACTTTCCTCCGAGCATTTTGCATTCCAGTTCCGTACTAGTCTATTTACTTTTCTGCGAGCATTTTACATTCCAGTTCTGTATTGGCCCATTTATTTTTCTACAAACATTTTGCTTTCCAGTTCTGTACTAGTTCCTTTACTTTCTTGCAAGCATTCTGCATTCCAGTCCTGCGCTGGTCTCGTTATCTTCTAACCCATGCATCCCATGTCATATTTCTATTAATTAGTAAAGAAGGGGACATAAAAAGAAGGGCAGTAAGAGAAAAAAGGGCAAAACAAACTGCAATCATTACTCCCACGAATAGCCTACGGGTACATAAATCTTCAAAGTCAACCCTGACATACCAAAGTATCATTCGCACTCGTGCCCAAGCTACCATGTCAGCATAAGAAGAGTCCAAGGCCCCTTAGCCAGAATCACCCAGGCCGCAAGCCTTGCCGCCTACTACTGGCCCATCCTTGGCAGATCTGGCCCAAAATGTAAACAGACTGGAAGAGCTCGTAAACCGCCTCCTACAGGCCAGGGAGCCTCCATCCACAGTGTACAGCCTCCCACGATCCATCTGGGTCTCTCTGACCCAACCATTAAGCAATTTTAACACCATTCGTAATATGTAAACCGGGTGCAGTTCCAGTATTTGCCTGTGCGCTACCCTCCGAGCGAGGAACCACTCATGCCACAGCTAGCACACTCTGACCAGTGTCATTCCCATCAACCTCTGTAGCACACCGCCGATCGAAACCCATTTAACACGGATTCGGCACCACACCCCGTGCCTATTTTACCTTCGCAATTCCACTTCGGACAACCCCAATCTTCACTGGTCACCCAGGCACACCTAGAAGTACCAATCCAACCCATGATAGGAATACCTTTTGCCCCTCAATAGAATCAGCCCACCACCTTATCTGATCCAGCCATGGACATGGACCATTACGAAGAAGAGATGAATTGGGCTGCCCACAGGGCAACGCCCCTGCCCCCACAACCATCCAAAATTGACCGTCTCTGAGAGCATTTTGAGGGACAACTTAAGGCTATGCGCTGCGAGCTCCAGAGACAACGTTGGGTTGAACTTCCATCCACCAAATTTAGGGACTTATTCCCTTTTCTAGATGCCAGAATATCAACCGATTTCGAGGTACCCAAATTCTAAAAATATGATGGTACAGGGTGCCCAACTACACACCTGAAAGCTTTCCGCGGTGAGCTCTACACTATGGCTGGAGACTATGAAGCCTTAATCTAGATGTTCTAACAAGCACTAAAAGGTGACGCGCTTGACTGGTATACATCACTGGACTACCACAAAATTAGGACTTGGGAAGACCTGTCCCAAGCATTCGTAGACCGCTTTGCATACAATTTGAACGCAGCACCCCAAAGGGAAGATCTGGCCGCCTTAAGGCAGAAAAATGACGAATCCTTGTTTGCTTACGTTGGTCGATGGAGGGTCATGGCTGCAAAAATGAAATCACCCATCGACGACGAAAACCAGATCTCTATGATAGTTCACTCAGCCAACCTAAACATATCAGGCTACTTGATTTCATACACATATGCCAACTTTGCACAGCTGATCCGCGCAGGGGAACAGGTGGAAGCTGGAATCAGAAACACCACAATCGCACCATGGCCTCACCAGACTACCCCTGTGCCAAGAAGTAAACCAGAAGAGAAAACGAGCAAGTATGGGAATAGGAACAAAGAGGCAGTTGTTCCTCGACTAGTAGAAACAAACAATGTAGTTGTTGCTATGCAAAGCGCACCAACTAATATCTCACAGGGACAACACCAACCGCAACCGGCCCAGTCATAACGACTCGATGGAATCAACGAAATCTAAACCAAAATAAGCAAACAGGTGCGGCACGACCCTTTAGGCAATTCACCCCTCTAGCCTACTCATTCAGCGATGTGCTAACTATGCTCATCCAGAGGCAACTACTCGCACCACTCCAACCTAGGCTGTCGTCGAACCCTTTGCCCCCAAACTACAATGAAAACGAATATTGTGCATTCCATCGGGGTCGAGGACATACCACCGAATGATGCTTTTCTCTAAAACATTTGGTGTAAGATCTGATCGATTTGAATAAAATCATAATCGTTACCCCTCGAGTCAGCCCCTGTAGACAACAACATCCTCCAAAATCCTCTACCACGGCATCAAGAAACACCTAACGCCACAAGCACCCTTACTGTTAATGTCATTCAGGGAGATTACTTGCCTTATGTCTCTCACACAAACACTGCCCTAAACAGCATTTGGAAACCTCCACCGCTCATCCTGCAAGGGGTGCCTTCCCACTCTCCATGACACCTTCAGGAAAAACCCAGAGGATTCGCCGTCACTAAGGCCAACCATGCACTATAATTCTGGGACAGGTCAATGATTCTACAAGGGGCAATGCTGACCTTGCCTTAGTTACCACTCATTCTCATAAAAAAAATCTGCCCTCAGTTTGAATCTAGCCGTCGATCATCCCACCGATAGACACCTCCTCCCCCTTCCGTATGCCTCTCGAATTGGCACACTCTACATAAAACACTCCCTTTGAACCACTTCTCATCTTGCTAGGGGCAAGCCCGACATCACAGACCACTCCTCTCGTCTCTCAGCCTCCTTCAATACTACAACCTCCTCTAATTCTTCAGGGAAGATCGATTCCTGTCTATGATAATAAAGCAGTCCCCTGGCATTACCTAGAGTGTTCGGAAGTGGGAAACATACATCCCAATGGTAGGTGCTTTTGGAGAGATGCACCCCCAAGGAAATCCCAAAGGAATACTGGCAAAGATAGCCACTAAAGTTAAAAAGGCTTATGATGTGGTCTCCTAGTTAAAAACCATTCCAGCTTAGATATTTGTTTGGGAACTCCTCTGCACATTTGAAACCTACCAAAAAATGTTTGTCAAAACACTAAATGACGCGTTGTCGACGCTCGTCTTTCCGCACTCCCAACCCTCCCTTTCGAAAAGGGGTTGCGCGAATCACCGTTTGCCACTGGCTCGCCTATATCTCGAGGGCTTTTTCGCTTGTCGTGTTATCGTTGGGTTAAACTGGATATATTTGGATGAGTTCGTATAAGATCAGAGTCGTTATTAACCAGTTACTTCGAATCTACAGTCGACTAGACCTCGTAGAAACATTAGAGAAGGGAATTCGAAGATCAATTCCTCTAAAATGACTCTTTTTTATCTGCGGTCAAAGATTCGAGGTAAGGGATCACAGTAATAGGGTGGGAAGGTGTTAGGCACCCACTATATCCGTACCGAAGTAAGGACTTTACTTTATAGAATTGAACTAATACTTGAAAGTGTGAATTATTCCTCATACATTCTCATGAATGATATGATGCATGTGAAAGTACGTCGGTAGTCTAACACGACACCCACGTATGTGCGGAAGCTCAAAGAGCAACTAGAATTATGGCTAAACCTATAGGAGGGGGTGATTAGGACCCTTTTTGAAATTCTTTTTGCCTACTTATATAATTCAACAAATCAAACTAAGTAAGCAAGAACACTTCGGCTTCCAAGCCTAAGTGGGTCCAATCACAAGACTCGCATATGATTAAGCAATAAACAACCTAGTCTAAAGCATGCATAGGTAATCAAAAAATTTAACTAATCAAGCTCCTAACCTATGCAACCTAAGTAGACTTATGAGAATGGATCAATGAGCTCAAGTCTACACAACTAGTGAAAGTACATCTTGTGTGTGGATGTGCCTAATTAGTGCCTAGCATACATTCCTATCAAGCATTCATAATTAGACAATTAAACTAACAATGCTAAGATATCAATGTGCTCAATACAATCACAAACACATGCATGTATAGTGGTTCAACTTTGGGTCTACTCCACTCTCAGTTCAAGTACTCAATTCCTTTGAGCACACCGGCATTCACTATCGGAGGTTTTAAATGAGGTTCACCTCTCAACCTTTACACGGAAGTTTTAACGGTTCACCTCTCAACCATGACCAGAGTTTTGGACAAAGGGCTAACTCTGAACCCAAACGGAGTTTTGGACATAGGCTAACTCTCAACCCGACGGACGTTCACTCCCGTGTCGGAGGCTCCCCCTTGGAGACTTAGTTTAGGCCCGGCTAACGGGCCAAGGAATGGCTAACGTCCCTAGATCGAGTTTGACAAACAAACTCTAAATGGACTCTCAATTAAGACAACATTACTTGTCGGATGAGCCCCTTGTTTAACGCCGGTTTGGGTTGCTTGATCTCCGCTCTCCCGTGCTTCAATCAGCTTCCCTTGCTCCCACGATCGTGTTGCCGTTGCGTCGCCAATGCCTCAGCCACACTTGATCAAACACCTTACATGTGATGCCTTTGAGATGCCCAAGGTGCTAGAAGGGTAGGTTTGAGAACTCTACAACTAATGGGAATGGGTTGCCTAGAGGTTCTCTCCTACAACGATCTCATCTTAGAGTTTTGGACAAGGATTTACCAATCAAGAAGGTTCCAAACTCTAGAGATCAAGAGGGGATGAAGGTCATCTTCTTCATGAGCTTGGAATGCTCTAATCTTGTGTTAAAGCACAAGGAAAATGTCTTGCATAGGTTGGGAATGAGCCTCAAATGGTCTCCAACAATGGTGGCTTCACTCCTCTCGAAATCCCTCTTCTTACCCCTCAAAACAAGCCAAGCCCTTATATAGAAAAGTGCACAACGGATACAAAACGGGCAGAAAACGGCTAGTGCCGACCGGTGGTGACCAGTCGGCCAGGGGTCCACGACCGGTCGGCCATAGGCCAACTGAAGACAGGAGCTTGCTGTCTTATAAAAAGGGGTTTGTCCGACCGGTCGGACTAACCCAGCCGACCGGTCAAGACCGGTCGGTCCTAAGCCTATACAACACAGCATGCTTGCTGTATCAACTGGAACTACGTCTGACCGGTCTTGACCGGTCGGTCCAGTCCAGCCGACCGGTCGTGACCGGTCGGACAGGCCTGGGTTCAGCATGTTTGTAAGCTGACCCATTAAATCACAACCCTCCTCGAATGGCCAAGGTTTGGGTGCTCTTTTGGGACACCTAGGGCCAATCTATGATGACAAGGGGTATCCTAACATGGTCAAGGTCATCAAATAGGTTAAAGGGTTGGGTTTTGGTTAAGGTTAAGGCACATCAAGGCATCACTTTTACCTGAATCTTCTTCCTTGATGTAGCGGGGCCATTTGAGTCTTCGGTCTTCGTCTTCATTAGGCTCAACCGACACTGGACTCACTGACGTAAGTGATTGACAAACAAGGTGCACTAGTATGCCACAGAAAAGTGCACTAACAGCATGAATATGGGTCTGAATAGTAAGAGTTTCTGATGGGTAAGTTCCGATCAGGCAGGCAAGCCCAAAGCATACACTTGAACTGACATGTACTTTATACGATATATGCATGATGTGTGTTTGATCGGTCAGAGTTTCTGATGGGTAAGTTCTGGGTGATCCGGCAAACCTTAGAGCATACACTAAGACTTAATCAAGTGCTTGTAGTGGAATGGTAAGTAGGGGGGAATCCATGTCCGAAGTACATGAACTCTCATAAAACTTCTAAAAATATCAACTTTATTCAAACTAGAGCATTCAAAATCCAAACTTGAATTAAAGGTACTTGAATCAAACTGAATTAAACATGAAATTGACTACAAGCTTCACCTCTCAGCCCTAGCTGAGAAGTTCTAGCCCAGCATTGTCATACTACAACTAGAATTGAAAGAAAAACATGAAAAACTAAAAAAAATGAATCGACGGAGTCGCAAACGCTCCACGGTGCTCTCCCTCACTTCCCACGACCTCCAATCTCTTCTAGGATGATCTTAGACGAGGCCCTAAGTGCCCTTTTATAGATTGGTGCGGAAGATTCCAGAATTGCGCAGAGAACATTGGAGCTTGTAGGACAAGCTCTGTTACGCAGCTGACCGGTCGGACGACCGGTCTGAGCCTGTGGACGACAAGTCATAAAAAGTAAAAAAAAAAAAAAATCCAGAGAGTTTCTGGAATTTCCATCCTCCCCTGTTGAGTGATCGACCAGTCTGACGACCGGTCTGAGTGGTAGTCGATCTGTCTGACGACCGGTCTGTCTTGATCCAGTGAATTCTGCAGCATATGGGGGTCTCTGTTGAATTGTAAACTGGTCGGACGACCGGTCCTATGCCTTGGCTGACTGGTCAGCAGTGTTGATTTCTGCACCACTTCCTTCTTTCTTCCTTTTCTCTCTTGCTTCTTTCTTCCATCTTTTAGCACTTGGTTCCTTAATCTTTAATGTATGTAAAGTGCCCTCTTAAGCCTAGAATAAGTGAAATCTCCATCTCGTTCCTACAATCACAAATCATGCATTAGAGTAGTCTTTTAAACATGCAAACCATGCATAATATGTGATGAATTTGGGGTTAGAATATGCACAATTCAAAGCTCAACACCAAGCCACTGGAAAAACCAGTGGACAAGGGGGCGGACAGGCAGTCATCAGAAGGCCAAGCGTCCTTCCCCACTTGACAAGATTTAACACCCTCCTCCTCCTTGGGAAGAACTCCCCCTTTAGGAAGATGAATTACAAGGAATCTTGTCCTTGTGTAAGATGGAAGTGATGGAAGAAAAAAGAAGAGAGAAAATGAGGAGAAATTGATAAAAATCTCATCTCTTGGGAAAATGAGAAGATGTGGAAAAAGGCTCCATGAGATTTTCATAAGAAAGAAGATTATTCTTTTAGCCAACATCGATCTCAATCATCCGGGTCAGGATCCGATAACCCGATTTATTTTCAGAAAACACCAAAAATTTCCAACCTTGATTTCCACACAAAGCCAAAAATCAAGGGTCCGAACTCCGAAGACCTTAAACTACATCGGGATCGAGATCCCGAGGGATTTTTAATAAAAATTGGCATCGGTCTTGACTGTCCAAATCAAGATCTGATGACTTAGGACATCTTCTAAATAAAAAAAATAATATATGTATTTCCACCATCCTGTATGTTGTAGAATAAAGTTGGTCATCGAAGGAGTATAAGCAATATGCGATCAACGAGCGCCTCTCACAAAGTCGCGACCAGAACATCTGATTATCGAGCCTCCCAACTCATATCTCATATATCACCTCAGACCTTTGACCACATATACATATGCGAGCAGCTTGGCTCATGGTCGTTAAACGAGGTCATCTCAAAATGCGAGTAGCTCGGCTTGTGGTCGTTAAACAAGGTCATCTCCAAATGTGAGCAGCTCGGCTCGTGGTCGTTAAAAAAGGTCATCTCCAGGCCCAAGTAGCTCCTACTCAATGGTTGTTTGTTTGCGGGGGATATTCTTGTCATTGTATAATACCAGCAGCCCCTATAGGCCAGTTTTGGCTTTTTCTACTTATAGCTCTGAACCATGGGGATCTCCATCAAGAGACGTAATCAGTTAGACATTTAAAATGGTGAGGCCATCCCCATATCTAAGGATTAATAGGATAAGCACCTTATCCCCTGAAATCAGCAGTGATCTTAACGCCTTGTGTAACAACCTGAAATTGCATCGGGTAGTCTAACACGACACCCTATGTATACACGTGCGGAAGCTTAAAGAGCAACTAAAATTATGGCTAAACCTATAGGAGGGGGGTGATTAGGACCTTTTTAAAATCTTTTCGCCTACTAAACAAATTTAACAATCAAACTACGTAAGCGATTAACACTTCGGCTTCTAAGCCTAAGTGGGTCCAATCAAGAGACTAGCAAACGATAAGTGCAATCAGCAACCTAGTCTAAACAACTCATGTGGACTATAGAAGATGAATCAAGAAATGCTCAAGTTAACATGAGGTAGTGAAAGTACATCATGTGTGTGTGTATGTGCCTATCAAGTGCCTAGCATACATTCCTAACTAAGCATTCATAATTAACAAGTTAAACTTAATGCATAAAGAGAAATGTGCTCAAGAACAATCACAAACACAAGGATGTATAGTGGTTCGACTACGTGTCTACTCCACTCCCGGTTCAAGTACTCAACCCTTTTGAGCACACCGGTATTCACTGGGGAGTTTAAATCTGGTTCCTCCCAACCAAGGTGTTTTAACTCGGATCCACCCAACCGGAGAGTTTATAGGTTCCTCCCAACCTACACGTTTGCACCCGTATTGGTGGCTCCCCCTTGGAGACTCTGTTTAGGCAGACTAACGTGCCAAGGAATGGCTGACGTCCCTAGATTTTAGGCCCAACTAATAGGCCAAGGATCGGCTAACGACCCTAGGTCGAGTTTGTCAAACAAACTCTACACTCAACTCCCACAGGGAATTGAGTGGATGGACTCCTAACAAGACAACCTTACTTGTCGGATTGAGCCCCTTTGTAGCGCCGCTTTGGGTTGCTTCTTCTCGCTCTCCCGTGCTTGAATCAGCTCCCCTTATGCTCCCTTGATCTTTGACGGCGCCGCTTTGCCAAGGCTTCAGTTCCAAGATCAGCTACCTTGCATGTGATGCTTCATTGGAGATGCCCAAGGTGCTAGGGAAGGTAGGTTTGAGATCCCTACAACTTATGGGAATGGGTTACCTAGAGAGTCTCACCTACAACGATCTCATCATAGAGTATTGGATAGGAATATGACTATCAAGATCAATCCAATCTCTAGAGATCAAAAGAGGGACAAGTGCATCTTCTTCTTGAGCTTTGAATGCTCCATACTTGTGATGAATCACAAGGAAGATCACTTGTTTGGGTTAGAAATAGAGCTCTTAATGATCTTTAACAATGGTGGCTCCTATCTCCTCAAAATCCCCTCTCTCCACTCAAAAACCGAATCCCCCTCTTAAATAGATTTTCTTCCAACGGTAAAAAAACGGGCAGATTCTCGTATCTCCGGTTGATCGGAAAAATGGTCCGATTGATCGGAGACCAGTCCGATTGATCGGAGATATGTCCGATTGATCAGAATTTAGTCCAGAGAACTCTCTGGAGGATTTTTCGATTGATCGGAACATGTTCCGATTGATCGGACTGACCTCTTCCGATGGATCAGAAGATTGTCCGATTGATCGAAAATATGTCCAGTGGGTTTTCAAGGTTACTGGAACAATTTTCGATTGATCGGAGCTTCTGTCCGATTGATCAGAGTCCTATCGGAGCCATCGTCCGATTGATCGGAGATCAATCGAAAACTGCTGTTTGAGCTGATTTGTTTACAGCAGCTTCCACCTCTTTAATTAGTCTAACTTATTATGTTTTTCATAGAGTTCTAAGACTAATAATGATGACTAAGGGTATACCTAGTTGGTCCAAGTCATCTAAGAGGTTATGGGTTAGGTTTTGGTCAAGGCAAGGCACACCAAGGCATCACTTTCACCTGTTTCTTCTTCCTTGATGCAGCCGGTCCGTCTTGAGTCTTTGGTCTTCGTCTTCATTAAGCTCTACCGACACTAGACTCACTGACCTAAGTGATTGACAAACAAGGTGCATTAGTATGCCACAGAAAAGTGCATTAACAATCTCTCCCTTTGTCAATTACTTACAAAAACCTAACCTACCAAAACAAAATTCATGTACAAGAGATTACATTGATATGAAATTAAACACAGGACTCTTGACATGCCTAAACTAAGCAGCTCCTCTTCAGTTTGTTCCTCCATAACCTGTCAATCCCTGCATCACAAAACATAGCAAACTAGTTTTGGTGGGACTTGATCTTTCTCCCCCTTTTTGTCAGCAATTGACAAACTATTTTCTCCCCCTTGATGATATATCAATTAAGGTTAAGGTAAGAGAAGATAGTATGTCGCAGTTATAACTATAAGCACATGCTAACTAGAGAGAGTATAGGGTGCATGATACATAAAAACATGGATCATGCTAAGGAACATGATTAACAAGAGAATGTAACTATCTAAGCATAGTTAATCATGCATAATTGGTCAAAGATATACATTTGCAATGAAAGCACAAAGGGCTTATAGCCCAATCAACCATCCTCCCCTATTGGTATATCAAGACCAATACTGAGCAAAGATTAGCATATAATGAGGCATAAAACTCAAGATGATTAGCTAATCTAAGCATGATGATAATCTAGCAAGCAAATGTATTAAATAAAAGCAAGGATAAATTATCAAAATTTGGGCTAATGAGGCTTGAATCCTCTAATTTGCCCATACACACAGAAATGAGACTAAAATCCTCAGATTTTTCTATTTAAGCATTTCTAGCTACCCTCACTAACTATGTTTAGTTTGATTTGCCTAAGGGTAACTAATTTCCTCAACACCCTCATAAAATGTAGCATGAGGTGAGGGGTTGGAAACTCCTTCTACTCCTAGAAGGGATAGCGGTCGGGATCCCCTCTTAGATAAGCGGGAAGAGAGGTAGTGGTGAAAGCCGGGAGAGCTAGATCTTTATGTTGACTCTCATCACTAGCGGAGTCATCAGATTCGGATTCGGACTCCTCCGTTTCATCCCAAGTGGCAGCCATTGCCTTTTTGCCTTTCGGTTTAGGCCCTTCAGGGCATTCCGGGGCGATACGGCCACGACGACCGCAACCGTAACAACGGACGGATGAAGGTTTGGATGATTTTCCTTTATGTTTTTCACCCTTCTTGTCCTTCTTGTCACGGCTATTCCCTCTATCAAATTTGAGGAATCTCTTGAATTTTTTGTTCAATTTTTCTTCCTCATCGTCCTCATCATCACTATCTTCCTCCGACTCACTCTTAATTTTCTTATGTTTGTGAGAGGACTTTAGAGCGATGTTTTTCTTTCTAGAAGGGGCCTTAAAGTGTAGTTCATGAGTTTGTAGGGAACATATGAGTTCTTCTACTTTCATGTTATCTATGTCTCTACACTCCTCTAAGGCTACTATCTTGGGGTCAAATCTCTCCGGGAGGAACCTAAGTATTTTTCTACAAATCCTTCCTTCCGGAACCCGATCCCCCAAGACAAACATGGAGTTGCAAATATCTGACAGTTTAGTATAAAACTCCATGAAAGTTTCAGTCTCTTCCATCCTAACGTTTTCAATTTGGTGGTTAAGAGCTGAAGCTTCGAGCGTCTTACTGTGCTAGTTCCCTCATGGGTAACCTCAAGTATATCCCACGCTTCTTTTGCAGTTGTGCATGTGAGAATGCGTTGAAATTCTTCCGGGGAAACCGCACAACAAATCGCATTGAGAGCTTTGGCATTTGCCATGTATTGAGCTCTCTCTATGTCATCCCATTTGGAATCATCTTTGGGAATGACAATGTATTTCCCATCAACCTCCACTTGCTCGGTGGGCAAGGTATATCCAGTTTGTGTGCTAAGCCACACCGGACGGTCCATGGATTGGAGAAAAATTCTCATTCTAGCCTTCCAATAAGCATAGTTGGACCCGTCAAAGAAAGGTGGATGGTTGGTGGTACTCCCATCTCGGTTAGACATGATGCTAGTGCTCCGGTATCGGATCTTACTCTAGACGGTTATGTCCTTGAAGAGCAACCCGCTTTGATACCAACTAAAATTGCGTCGGGTAGTCTAACACGACACCCTATGCATACACGTGCGGAAGCTTAAAGAGCAACTAAAATTATGGCTAAACCTATAGGAGGGGGGTGATTAGGACCTTTTTAAAATCTTTTCGCCTACTAAACAAATTTAACAATCAAACTACGTAAGCGATTAACACTTCGGCTTCCAAGCCTAAGTGGGTCCAATCAAGAGACTAGCAAATGATAAGTGCAATCAGCAACCTAGTCTAAACAACTCATGTGGACTATAGAGGATGGATCAAGAAATGCTCAAGTCAACATGAGGTAGTGAAAGTACATCATGTGTGTGTGTGTATGTGCCTATCAAGTGCCTAGCATACATTCCTAACTAAGCATTCGTAATTAACAAGTTAAACTTAATGCATAAAGAGAAATGTGCTCAAGAACAATCACAAATACAAGGATGTATAGTGGTTCAACTACGTGTCTACTCCACTCCCGGTTCAAGTACTTAACCCCTTTGAGCACATCGGCATTCACTGGGGAGTTTAAATCTGGTTCCTCCCAACCAAGGTGTTTTAACTCGGATCCACCCAACCGGGGAGTTTATAGGTTCCTCCCAACCTACACGTTTGCACCTGTGTTGGTGGCTCCCCCTTGAAGACTCTGTTTAGGCAGACTAACGTGCCAAGGAATGGCTGACGTCCCTAGATTTTAGGCCCAACTAATAGGCCAAGGATCGGCTAACGACCCTAGGTCGAGTTTGTCAAACAAACTCTACACTCAACTCCCACAGGGAATTGAGTGGATGGACTCCTAACAAGACAACCTTACTTGTCGGATTGAGCCCCTTTATAGCGTCGCTTTGGGTTGTTTCTTCTCGCTCTCCCGTGCTTGAATCAGCTCCCCTTGTGCTCCCTTGATCTTTGACGCCGCCGCTTTGCCAAGGCTTCAGCTCCAAGATCAGCTACCTTGCATGTGATGCTTCATTGGAGATGCCCAAGGTGCTAGGGAAGGTAGGTTTGAGATCTCTACAACTTATGGGAATGGGTTACCTAGAGAGTCTCACTTACAACGATCTCATCATAAAGTATTGGATAGGAATATGACTATCAAGATCAATCCAATCTCTAGATATCAAAAGAGAGACAAGTGCATCTTCTTCTTGAGCTTTGAATGCTCCATACTTGTGATGAATCACAAGGAAGATCACTTGTTTGGGTTAGAAATAGAGCTCTTAATGATCTTCAAAAATGGTGGCTCCTATCTCCTCAAAATCCCCTCTCCACTCAAAAAACAAATCCCCCTCTTAAATAGATTTTCTTCCAACGGTAAAAAAATGGGCAGATTCTCGTATCTCCAATTGATCGAAAAAATGGTCCGATTGATCGGAGACCAGTCCGATTGATCGGAGACATGTCCGATTGATCGGAATTTAGTCCAGAGAACTTTCTGGAGGATTTTCCGATTGATCGGAACATGTTCCGATTGATCGGACTGACCTCTTCCGATGGATCGAAAGATTGTCCGATTGATCGGAAATATGTCCAGTGGGTTTTCAAGGTTGCTGGAACAATTTTCGATTGATCGGAGCTTCTGTCCGATTGATCGGAGTCCTATCGGAGCCATCGTCCGATTGATCGGAGATCAATCGAAAACTGCTGTTTGAGCTGATTTGTTTACAGCAGCTTCCACCTCTTTAATTAGTCTAACTTATTATGTTTTTCATGGAGTTCTAAGACTAATAATGATGATTAAGGGTATACCTAGTTGGTCCAAGTCATCTAAGAGGTTATGGGTTAGGTTTTGGTCAAGGCAAGGCACACCAAGGCATCACTTTTACCTGTTTCTTCTTCCTTGATGCAGCCGGTCCGTCTTGAGTCTTTGGTCTTCGTCTTCATTAAGCTCTACCGACACTAGACTCACTGACCTAAGTGATTGACAAACAAGGTGCATTAGTATGCCACAGAAAAGTGCACTAACACAAACTAGATCACTCGGATCTGCATAAATAGATGGCCCCACCGATGATAAAGGTACACAATCTCTAAGCTCTATGTTTCACAATTCATCTTACTATTAAGTCACCTCTGATTTAAGCTTTGGATGGCTAACGGCCAAGTGCCGTCTACCCTTAGTTTTCTTCTTTAGCTTTCAGGTTTGAAGGGGAGCTCACTTCGAACTGGGCATACGCTTGGGAGGGACCTATTACCAGAATCTGACGTCAATAGATTGGCGCCGTTTGTGGGAATGAGTATTCAGATCGTTCTCATCACCGATTGTAGCCTCCCATTATGCCTCCTAAAAAGACGACTCATCCCTCTACTTCGAGGCAGACGTTACCTCCGCCAGACATCCCTGAGCCAACTCCCAACCTCCCTTAGGCTGTTTTGACAGGGATTCCTTCGGCAGAGACTAGCCAACCCATGCAAAATCCATTCCAAGAAATTTTCGATGGCTACAATGGGGTAATGCACTTCATTGGGGAAACACTCCTGACCCTTAAAGCTGGACTTCAAACCCTATCCAATCGATTTGATCAACATTTCCCCGAATCACAACAACCTCCAGAAGGACCGCCACTACAACCTGAACCTGCAGCTTCTAGACACTCTCTAGATCAACCACAAGCTCAGGTCAACCCTCCTTCAAACCATATCCCTCGTGGCAATCAAGTTCCTAATCAGCGTCCACAATCCATTCGCTCCAGCGCTTCCCGACAATGACAGCCTGAAGAACAACTCGATGATGAAATATCCATTTATATTCTTCCTTGGGAAGGGGACCTCAGGAAACTCGTGGATCGCTTCGATCATATTGAACAACGATATCAGTCTAATCTCCCAACATCCACTATGGTGACAATCCGACGGTCAGACCCCTCTTTTCCTCGCGAAGTGATGGAGGCTCATCTGCTTAAAAAATATCGGACGCCCAGTATTATCCCATATACTGGTATCGGTGATCCCCTTGAGCATCTGGAGACGTATAAATCTCTTATGGAGTTGGAAGGGTATAGCTTCAAAATTATGTGCAGGGCCTTTTCTTTAACCCTAAAAGACGCAGCACTTGGTTTTGTGGTCTAAAGCCTCGATCCGTCGAGTCCTTCTCTCAGTTATCAGATCTCTTTCTTTCCCAGTTTATGGGAAGCATCCGTCTAAAAAAACCTGCATCTCACCTATCAGATTTGAAGCAGCAGCACGGAGAGATGATCAAAGAATTCACCGTTCGATTCATGGCAGAAGTAGTCCAAACCGAAGGTTATACAGAAGACAAGGGACCCACTGCCCTTATAGCAAGCATTAAGAGCGAAAGATTTCAATTCGCCTTAGATAAAAACCCTCTCAAAACGATGATCGAATTCCAAGCCAAGGCTAAAAAATAGATCAATGCTGAAAAAGTGGCTTTAGCTCGCTATGGTGTCCAAGGAAAAAAGCGAAAAGCTGAAGATGTTTCTCCAGCAGATAGGAAATACCGACGTGATCGACATGATCGTTCTCCAAGGAAGTCTTATCCCAGGAAATATCGCAATTACACGCCTCTCAATCGATCTCCTGAAAAGGTATTGATGGAAATCAAACATAAGTCGTATGTTAAATGGCCCCCAAGGATCAAGTCGGATCCCCAAAAAAGAGATAAAAGGAAGTTCTGCTACTTCCATAAAGATCACAGGCATAACAACCAAGATTGTATATCTCTCAAAGACCAGATTGAAGCCCTCATTCGAAAGGGACATCTCCGAGAGTATGTCGCACGACAGGATCGTTCGCCCAAACAATCTGATACATTCGCACATCATGACCATCAAAATTAGAGACAGAAGTCGCCACAACGACGTCTTTCATAGGAGGATGCTGAACCAGCAGGCAAAATTCAAACTATTGCAGGTGGCCCGGCTTATGGAGGAGACTCACGAGCCTCAAAGAAAGCATATGCTCAGAAGGTGAGTCAGAAGCCTCAACATGTTTATTGGGTAGGGAAGTCATCTAGCCCGACAAACTTAACCCATCAGCAAATTTCCTTTTCTCAAGCAGATGCTGAAGGACTCCATTTCCCTCATGAGGATTCCATCATCGTGGCGTTAAAGGTATCGAATTATTTAACTCATCGCATTATGCTGGATACAGGCAGTTCTGCAGATATCCTTTATCTTGAAGCTTTCAACAAGATGGCTCTCACCAGGAACTTGCTTAAACTCGTTTCTACCCCTTGTCGATTTTGGGGGTAAAGTAGTAACGCCAGAGGGAAGTATCAGCCTTCCCGTCACATTTGGAGAATCTCCAACCAAGGTAACTGTTTTCATTAATTTTCTTATGGTCGATTGGAAATTGGCTTACAATGCTATTTGGGCCGACCCTCTCTCACCATGATAGGAGCGGCTCTGCACCCCCTTTACTTGTGCATCAAGTTCCCACTCCAAGCGGAGTGGGAGTAGTTCAAGGAAATCAAAAGGAGGCTCGAGCATGTTATGAAATCGCAATACAAGATAAAAAAGGTGTCCAGGAAGCTCCCATAATGATGATTTCGGTAGATACAACAAATTCTCCTACAACAATAAACTTGGACCCAAGGAAAATTGTACCAGGCGGGAGCACTCGGAGAAGAAACGATCGAAATTCAGTTATCTGACGACAATCCTTCTAAAAAGGTCTATATCGGATCATCTTTGAATTCCGCTTTCCGAATTCATCTGACTAACTTCTTGGTCGAATTCCAAGACGTATTTGCTTGGTCTCATAAAGATATGCCAGGCATTGACCCCAACGTTGCAGTTCACCGCCTGAATGTAGATCCGAAGTTTCAGCCCATCCATCAGCACCGACAAGTGTTCACAGCTGAAAGGCAGATGATGATTAAAACCAAGGTCGAAAAATTACTGACTGTCAATTTTGTCGAAGAGGTCGACTATCCGGAGTAGGTTGCGAACATCGTTCTCGTGCACAAAGCAAACAACAAGTGGAGGATGTGTGTGGATTACTCTGACCTGAACAAGGCATATCTGAAGGATAGTTTTCCTACTCCCTGCATCGACCAACTGGTCGATTCAACTGCGGGACACGCCTTGCTTAGCTTTATGGATGCTTATTCTGGTTATAACCAGATCATGATGCATCCATCTGATCATCAAAATACTGCTTTTATTACCGATCGTGGTTTATATTGTTATAAGGTGATGCCTTTCGGTCTAAAGAATGCAGGAGCCACCTACCAGCGCCTGGTCAATAAGATGTTTGCAGCACAAATCGGTAGGAACATGGAAGTTTACTTCGATGACATGCTCGTAAAAACTTGCTCTAGCCTTAGTGACTGCGGATCGAAAACTACAACCTTATTTTTAAGCCCATCCTATAATGATTCCTACGAATCATCCTTTAAAGCAAGTCCTCTAAACGCCCGAAGTATCTGGACGATTAACTAAATGGGTGATCGAGATTGGGGAGTATGATGTCACCTTTTGCTCACGGACCGCAGTAAAAGCACAAGTCATGGCTAATTTCATCGTCGAATTTACATATTCGACCCTCGCTGCTCCTATCTCCAGTAGTGATTCAGCGACCAGCGAGCAACCAACCTGGTCGTTATACGTAGATGGATCATCATGCTCCTCTGGAAGTGGAGCCGGTCTGATTCTGATAGCTCCTGACGGGTCACAATTTCGGTATGCATTACGCTTTGACTTTCATGCATTTGATAATGAAGCAGAATACGAAGCATTAATCGTCGGCCTCAAAATAGCTAATATACTCGACATAGCACATCTGCTCATTCATTGAGATTCTCAACTGGTTGTCAATCAAGTACTCAATGAATTTGAAGCGAAAGAAGAGCGAATGGCTCTATACAAATCACGGGTACTAATTCTGCTCGCCAAACTGAGCAAATATGAGATAATTCACGTCGCTCGCGAAGAAAACAAGCTTGCAGACTCTCTCGCCAAATTAGCCTCTACTCTAGAGTCCGATTTAACGCGAGCAGTTCCCATCGAGTACCTCCTGCTTCGAGTATCGATCAAACTACTTCGAAGCTAGTCGCTGCGTTACAATTATCTCTGTGTTGGATGGATCCTATCATCCTTTACCTTAAAAGTGGACAACTCCCTGAAGATAAGAAATCTACGTGACAGATTCGCCACCGCGCTACCAAGTATATTTTACAAGACAATATATTGTTGCGTAAGAGTTTTACATTACCATATTTAAGGTGTCTCCATCCAGAATAAGCGCACCGTGTTTTGGGTGAGATACATTAGGGGGCATGTGGTAATCATCTGAAAGGACGTGCTCTAGCATACAAAGTAATGAAACAAGGCTACTATTGGCCCACTATGAAAGTCGACGCCATCGAATTTTCTAAGAAATGCGATAAATGTCAGCTTTACTCTCTAGTCCCTCATTTACCGTCCGAACAAATGATGCCGATGGATGGCCCCTGGCCTTTCGTTCAATAGGGAGTCGATATAATTGGACCACTTCCCACCTGGAAAAGTCAGAATAGGTTCGCAATTGTAGCTGTTGATTACTTCACAAAATGGGTGGAAGTGGAGCCTTTGACTACCATCACCGAAAAACAAACTACTAAATTCATATGGAGAAACATTATATGCCATTATGGACTTCCCCATACCATAATTTTCGACAATGGTAAACAGTTCGATAACGCTGCATTCTCTGAGTTTTGTGAAAAGTGGAAAATACGCAATATTCAGACTTCCCCGTATCATCCTCAAGCTAATGGTCAGGTAGAGGCGATTAACAAAATTATCAAACATCATTTGAAGACCAAACTCGATGAGTGTAAGGGTATGTGGCCAGAACTCCTACTAGAAGTTCTATGAGCTTATACGACAACCACTCGCAACTCAATAGGAGAAACACCCTTCTCATTAGCGTTCAGAACCAAAGCAGTGGTCCCTGTAGAAGTCGAGATACCAACTCATCGAGTGCAAAACTATGAAGCAGCTTGCAATCAGGAAGGTTTAAAACTCCATCTTGATCTTTTAAAAGAGAAAAGAGAAACAGCTCGCATTCGAGCAGCAGTCTGCCGACAATGAATAGCTCGCTATCACAATTCGAAGGTTAAAGCCCGAGCTTTCCATCTCGGCGATTTGGTGCTTAGGCAGAATATTGGAAAGACCATTCGGTCGCTTGATCCTAACTGGGAAGTCCCATATCGGGTTATTAAGATCGTTTGACCAGGCACTTACTATCTTGAAGATATGCAAGGAAGACCCCTACATTGCCCTTGGCACGTAGCGCATCTACTCTGATATTTCCCATAAACCGATGTAAATTTCAAACCATATTTGAATAAAGATAGATTCTCCTTTTTTCAAATGGTCGGTTATGAGATCCATAAACTTGGTCGCTACTCCACTTGTTAGACCCGAATAGCCCAGAAGAGAATATGAACGTTCTCTTGACCAAATCTTCTGCTCTCGGTAGAGCCAAAGACTAAATTGGTAGGTCAACCTATCTCTAAGCGGACATGGTCACCTAGATCCCCCTAATTGAGCCTAATTCATTTTCATGAGTTAAGCGAAGCATTTAAACAGTTACTAATTCTTATGCATCAACAAAGAGGTAACAAAACACTTTTTTTCATTTAATGATCGTTTGGATTACAAAAAAGGGAAGAAGATACATCTGTTTCAAATAAAAGAAGGAGAAGGGAAGCAACTCAAAATCGTTCATTCTTCGTCTGGAGGAGGAGCTTCTCAACTTTCTGCCTCGGGACCCGCTTCAGGGGCTCGCACAGCTTCCGTAGCCTCCGTGACCTCATTCTCGGCCGCGGCTCTCTCTCTAGCAGCGACCTCGAAGGCAACTCTATCAAATTCCTCCATGTTGAATAATGGAGAAATTTGTTGCATAACTATGACCGCGAAATATGCTTCATATCATTCGTCCTCATAGAATTGTGAAGTCCGGAACTCTAGAAGAGCGCGAGGGCCTTCTTCAGCTAACATCTTGATGTAGGCCATCCTCTCCTCATCCTAGTGAATGGAGTCATCCTTTAGCTGGGCAAGGGCCTTTTTGGCATCCCTGAGACGCGATTTACAATCTTCGAGCTGCTCCTCGATAGAGATCTTGTCTTGACGGAAGATCTCCTTCTCCTTCTCGCTCTTTGCGTGCACCTCCGAAAGTCTCGCAAAGTTGAGATCCAATGACTGATACCAATCAGTCAGTGCTTAGATCTTGACGATGAGGATCTTCTTCTCCTCATTTAGCTTGGCAATCAGCGCGTCATGGGACTTTATTAAACGATCCCTCCCTAGGATCTTGCCTTCCATCGCCAGTCTCTTCTTCTCCTTCATCGATGATATGACGAGTAGCACCGATGTCGCGCCTCATCCGCAACGTGAGATCCAAACCCTGCTCAAGAACAAAGGGGATTGTCATTCAAGGTATAAATCCTTCAAAAAACATCAACAAAACAACAATGTTTACCTGAATTAGTCTCACTCCGATGTTTGTAGAGAGACTCTCTGGACTGGGCTCCGGGAGAGCCCCAAGGAGCTAGGGGTAATGTTTTAAAAAATAAACTTGCATATTGGATGCAAGTGAGCCGGAATGGCATAGACCCCAGTTCTCGAGGGTTGGGCTACAACCATTTTAGAAGTATTCGCCTCGCGAGCAGCAGAAGGCTCCAGAGTAAGAGCCGACTCGTGAGATGCAGCGGGCTCGCGACCCCCCTCACTCGAAGGGTGACTCGGCCCCACCTCATCGCCTCTTAGCGAGTTGTCTACAATATTAATTATCAGTTGGTCACGAGGACCAACCAGAGGGGTCTCGGTCATTTTCGCTTGGGGGGCAATATGCGGTTGCTAGCCGCGAGCAGGCTCATCTGCTCGCACAAGTGGGCTGGAGGGACCAGTCGCTGTTTTCTTCTGCCTCTTCGAAGCAGTGCCCTTTAGATGGGGCAGCACTCCCAATGCTCTCCTCTTATCTCCTACATTCACCATCGTTCCCTCCTGGGGGATAAGACCAGTTGCAGAAAGGCAGGGAAGAGAGAGGGTGACGTTGACGTTTCAAGCGTCCTCTGAAAGCTTCTAGACTTTGACGAGTTTTTCATTAAGTCCCTCTCGCAAGCTAGGCTTCTTCACAACAGGAATGCCTGCAAGACATAAGTAAGATCAGGTTAGTCAGTAATAGAGACCAAATTCTGCTTATCTCTGAACGGAGGAGTAAAACTCAACCCACCTTCGCAAAAGAAGCGGCTAATGTTGTGCCCACTGGGGTTGGGTCTTACATCGGACTCCCAGTTATCGGAGGTGTAAAACCATTTCCTCCTCCATCCAGGATAATTTGAAGTGGGATTCCCCATAATAAAGTTATCCCGGTGCCAAAAACAGAGATAATACCAACCCTCACTAGACGGGGCTTTTTTCAGTTGGTACATCCTCAGAAATTCCTCAGCAGTCAGGTCTCCATTCCCCGCCTGTTTTCAGAGGACGTAAGCACTCAAGACTACTCTCCAGCCGTTTACTATGAGTTGGCGGGGGGCAATCTTATAAATGCGGAGAACACTCAGGATGAAAAGATGGATGGGGAGGCGCACACCAAGCCGAAAAAAATATTCATATATGGCAACACAACTCGGCGGTGGAGAATCGATGGTTTCTCCTCTCTCAGGTACTTTGAGAATGACGGAGTCAGGAATACAATACATTTCCTGTAAGCTTGAAAGTTGTTCCTCCGTCATTATTGATGGGTAACCAAAGGCAGAATACGTTCCCGCTGGCACTCTGGCGTTATTCGATTCAGATGATTCAGGAGTGTTATCTCCTAAAGAAACGACTTCCTCATCGGAGTTCTCCGCCATAGCAAAAGATAAACGAAAAGAGGGAAAAGAAGAAGAAATACTCTGCAGAGAGGTCACGCCGAATACGGGAGGAGAAAAGAAGAAGGGTTTCTGATTATCTCCAATAGAACTTCGAAATGAAACAACCTGCGCAGACTCTGATATTTATAGGCAATCATTCCGTCCGGATTTGGGTGACACGCGGCGACCCTTCGTTTGGCACGACAGTCGAACGGGCACGAGCATTAAATTCCAAAACACGTGGCGAGCGTCGCTTCACTTCTCTTAGCTGAAAAGCTGCGGAAAGCTGGCGCTCAAAAATGCAGGTTCAGTCATGTACGACTTCTCCTCCAAGGCGGTTACACATACAACCAAAATCCTTTGCGTAGTTCCTCAACGCTAAGGATTTGAGGGGCATCTGTTGTAAAATAAAGTTGGTCGTCAAAGGAGTATAAGCAATATGCGATCAGCGAGCGCCTCTCACAAAGTCGCTACCAGAACATTTGATTATCAAGCCTCCCAACTCATGTCTCGTATATCACCTCAAACCTTCGACCACCTATACATATGCGAGCAGCTCGGCTCGTGGTCGTTAAACGAGGTCATCTCTAAATGCGAGCAGCTCGGCTCGTGGTCGTTAAATGAGGTCATCTCCAAATGCGAGCACCTCAGTTCGTGGTCGTTAAACGAGGTCATCTCCGGACAATTAATGGTTGTTTGTTTGCGGGGGATATTCTTTGTCATCATATAGTACTAGCAGCCAATATAGGCCGGTTTTGGCTTTTTCTACTTATAGCTCTGAACCATGGGAATCTTTATCAAGAGATGTAATCAGTTAGACGTCTAGAATGGTTAGGCCATCCCCTTATCTAAGGATTAATAGGATATGCACCTTATCCCCTGAAATCAGCAGTGATCTTAATGGCTTGCGTAATAGACTAGATCACCCGGATCTGCATAAATAGATTGCCCCACTAATGATAAAGGTACACAATCTCTAAGCTCTATGTTTCATACTTCATCTTACTATCGAGTCACTTCTGACTTAAGCTTCGAAGGGCCAACGGCCAAGCGCCGGCTGCCCTTAGTTTTCTTCTTTGGCTTTCAGGTTTAGGGGAGCTCACTTCGAGAAGGGCATATCCTTGGGAGGGACCTGTTACCAGAATCTGACGTAAACACTGTACAAGAGTTTTAGTCCGAAGACCTTAAACTACGTCGGATCAAAATCCCGAGAGATTTCCAATAAAAATCAGTATTAATCCCGATTGCTCAAATTAGGATTTAACAACCTGGAACATTTCGAAAAATCATCAAAAAATATTTCTTGCAATCATGTACATATTTTTTGTCCGAAGACTTTAAACTACACTGAGATTAACTTCTCGGGGGACTTTCCTGCTTTCAAACAAAAATCGGCATCAACCTCAACCGCTCAGATCGAGGTCCGATAGTTTGGGTCTTTTAAAAAAATCACAAAAAGAATGTATTTTCAGCATGACCTTAAACTACACTAGGATTAACTTCTCGGGGGACTTTCCTGCTTTCAACTAAAAACCGTCCTCAATCTCGGCCCTTTGAGTCAAGGTTTGATAACCCAGATTATTTCAAAAACACCAAAAATATTTTAAAGCCAGTACCAATCTTGACCATCCGAGTTAGGGACTTGAACCTTTCTCAAAACAAACAAAAATTTCATCTGGTTTTAAATTGCACAAATCTATCCCCAATGGTCTGAAGACCTTAAACTATACTGAGATTAACTTCACGAGGGCTTTCTTTCCCAACCTGTTCCGGACATGGCTGACACTTGATCGTATGGGTGGTCGGAGTTCTCTAAACAGATAAGGGCCGAGGCGGGCAGAACCCTACGATCTTGTTCATGTTGAATGCATCGTGATAAACAACCTTGACTTGGAAGTCGCGGTTGATGTAATGACATAGTATTTTGGTGTGCATGTGTACATGTGAATGCATATACATATAATTCATCTATTCATCTATACCTTCATATATACACACATCCATTAATTTTTGTAAGGATCGACCATTGATATGTGTGATTGATTTATTTAATGTCCCACTTATTGAAATTGTATGATTTTTGTGTGTGTCTGTGTGTGTGTGTGTGTGTACATGCACTCTCTTCACTTATACACCTAAGATCAACCATTTATTCATTCATCAACTTAAGTATAATGGTTAAACATACACTAAACTTACCTGTTCATTCGCCATACAAAGTATGCTATCACTCACTCATCCATCCATTTTTTGGATTGTAGTTTAAATTTTCAGATTATCAATATAAGATGTTCATATGACAATGTATCTACTCGATTCAACAACAAAAAATACATCTTACACCCTAAGTATAGAAGTAACCGTATATTTACCTGTATATAAGATTAAGTTCTTAATCGTCAGATTATTCTACTCATATCTTATTATCTAACCTTACATCATACTTTGATTCATCAACTAAGCCAACAAAAAATCAAACAAAATTCACCATGATGATCCTCACATTTTCCCTAACAATTTTATTGGATTACTTCTTACATTGGAACACGATAGAACAAATTTTAGGGGCCTACAAGTCAAATACATGTATTGCTGGCAAACTTATAATTTGTAAAGATGAGAAAACCTTACACACATCCAACCTTATACCTGACACCCCCACATCTCATGACTAAGTAACTCATTCATAAAATCAATCGTACATCGACTTCTCCACTTAACGAGATACCCAATGGTCCGCTTAAAAGCTCATTTTTATATTCATCCAAACATCCATCACATATAATCTTGTAGCCATCAAATGGCCCATGTGAATAGAATTTTAACGGTTCATATCAAGATGGACACCTTACCTATCAATTGCACTGGATTAGCTTCTGTACAGGGCTACATTGGTGTTGTTTACGATTCCATCGGGCTTTTAAAAAAACAAAATACATGGAGAAACTTCCGATTCATTATTTTTTTAAGTGATTTTTTTTTATACATGTAATCGTACATTTAATTTTATGTTCGTTACACCATAAGTTCTAATGTGAGAATCTATTTTTAAATACAGCCGTACATTCACCTCTCTAAACATCAAAGAACCATAATCACTACCGTTCATCACTTTTTCATCTAACTCATCCTCATATCCTAGCCTACTATCTCACCTCCAATTCACATGTACATCATAAAGTCTAGCCATCATTCACACACTCACTCAGTTGGCCATACGTTTATCTATCCATTCATCTAGACCATCCATCCACAAACACTTCACATTTTTCACACTGTGTGTACCCACTGTACATGTGACATACACATTTTTTTATGCAAATACATGTGGCACGTGCATGTAACACACATGTGGCACATGCATGTGGCTTGATATGGAACATGTGTACACAACATTACACCTAACACATTCTTTAAAGAAAAAGAAAAAGAAAACAGAAGTATTTACTAGCTACGTTGCATCTAGTTGCAATTAGCACATGTGAAAAAAAATATAAATAAAGGGCGAGAAGGGGAGTATTACTCACTTGTGTAACGTGAGGTACTGGAGAGAGAGAGAGAGAGAGAGAGAGAGAGAGAGAGAGAGAGTTTGCTTTATGGTGTTCACGTGAGAGTTTATGGTGTTCACGTAAGAGTGGTAAGGAAAAAAAGAAAAAAAAAAAGGAAGAAAGAAAAATTAAAAAAAAAGTTTAAAAAAAAGGATTGAAGCTTTCTGAAGTTTTGTCTAGGTGGGTGATTCGTACCTGATCTGAAATTTTCAGATTATTATTTCATAATTTTAGAAGTATTGAATATATGATTTACTAGGAAATAATACTGTGGTAATTGATCGTACAATAGTTTGAAATTTTAAGTTCATATTCATCATTAGAATTCTGAATATTTATTTTCTTGAAATAGGTTGAGTTATTTCTTATTTGTTAAAAAAAGTTAAGATTTAATCATTTTTTTCATAAATTCAATTCTAGATTTCGCTGAATTAAAACAATTGTTGCATATAGTTGTATAATTTGATTGAGCTGAGATTTTAATAAAATTCAATATTAAATTAAAATCCAGTAGTGTCTCCTTCTAATTCAACTCTTGAGTAAAAAAAAAAATTGAACTTAAATAATTTTAATTATTATATTTATAATAATAATAATCTCTATACTTTATTAAAGGGAATTGAGAATTATATTAATAGTTGGATTATATTCATATTTAAACAAATTTAATACATAAAAGAGATTTTCATACGTATATTAAATTTTCAGTATTTTTAGGAAGTTCTGAAAAAAATATATATATAAAGAAAAAAAAATCCTAAACTGTAAAAAAAAATATTAATAATAACTCTACCTTATAAAAATTTCAAGGACTAAATTTTAATAGTATTAAATTTTTACATCTTAAAATAGAACCTACATTATAATATGAAAATCTGAATTATTGAATTGTTTTATCGTTGATTTTGAATCATTCATGATACACATGCATTTATATTGATTATCGAATGGAGAAAAAAAAAAAAAGAAACGAAGGTTTCAGACAATAGGGCAATTGTGTCCCTTAGGTGAGAGACCCTAAAGCCAACAAGTAGGGCGATCATGTCCCTTGGGTAGAAGACCCTAGAGCCAGCAAGTAGGGCGATCATGTCCCTTGGGTGAAAGACCCTAGAACCCATTGCATCCTTTGAAGTCTCCTTTGTGTATGGTGTATGAGTACAATTGTGTGTGCTGACATACGTCAGAGGTACAACTAGAGCAGTAGTCTGACCAGCTAACCTATGAATGGGTCCCTCACCACAAGGTACCGGTGCGTGGGCGTTAATGCAAAGTGGCCATCCACTTGGGTACAGTGTTGTAAGGAATGATGTTATTTACTTTATTGTTGATGAGAATTTGTTGAAAGTATTTGTAATATTTTTACGATTTCAGTATTACATTCATGTTATCTTGCGATTTAATATTTAAATTCGTATTTCAAATTTAATCAAAATATTTCTATTAACTATGTATTTGATAATCTACAAACTTCAGATTTTGGTTGGATATGATCCCACAAACTGTTATACTCATGCCCACTTAGACAGTTTTACAGGGTGTAGGATTTAATCATGGAGTGGAGCAAGCAAAGATATAATTATAGTTTCTTCTTTTGTATTGAAAAAAAAGAATCTAAATTGGATAGTAAGAGTTTAAAAGTAACACCAATATATTGTAAGAAGAATGATTTACTGTAATGCAATTTATATTAAATTGTAGTTGTTACTGCTTAAAAATTTAATCATGACTTGAAATTCGGAGTTGAGTCTAACCAACTCGGGTACCGAATTTCGGGGCGTGACAGTTGAATCTGACGGATGTTCCCTGTTCATAAAACTTATGAAGGGGATTAAGGCAGTTAGGAGGTGGAGTGCACCCTCACGAAATTGTGAGCAGCATAAGACCCCAAACTGGATTGATAATGTGAGGATGCTGCTCATTTTGTGGCCGAAGGAGTCCGTCAAACGATACGTGATCTATGTGCATTGCACATGAGGAATAGGCAACTTTGTAGGTGTGTTGACTGAAAATTCCCTCATCTGAAGATGTAAAACTACGGCACTTAACTGTGTGAGATTCGTCTTGCTCGCTAACGTAAAATGGATCGGGTGCCTTACCAGCAGTAGAAGCTGGAAATGGATGAAAATTTCATACATTTCCCTGTATTTCAGAAAATCCAACAAAATACCAAAACATTGCAAAATATCTTCAAAATCACAAAAAATATTTTCCCTGTTTTCAATAACACCGATCTTCATCTTGACCACTCAGGTAAAGACTCAAATCAAATATTTGTAAAAAAATCACAAAAATTATCTCTATCCCTAACACAGCACTTCAGGAGTCTCGAACTACACTCAACCACTTCACAGTTTGGGATGACGGATCCGATCACCCGCAAATTGGAATCTTGACCAAAACTGGTGACCAAACACTATCCCAATCACACCCATTCCCCAGAGGAGCATCTTGAGGTTACAACCCAGAGTACCTCCTTCATCTATTCCAAGCAAAAATGCAGCAGCATATTGGGACGATGGACCTGACCGACCACGGGTCGGGATCTTGACCAACCCGCTGACCAAACATCCGTATAAAAAAGAAAATCTCTAGGGAAGCAAAACCCTACAAGCAATAAGCTCAAGTTCTCTACATCCCCTAACAAAAGCCAAATCATTGAACAAGAAAGAGAATGAGCCAAACCATGCGTTATCAAATACGCATCAATATCCATCGCATCAATCATTATGTTTACCTGGTTTTAAAATAAAAGTTGGTTAGCCAAAGACCCCATAGGCATCCCTAGTGGAGGCATGTGCAAGCCAAATTTCATTTACAAAATAATATATATATATATATATATATATATATATATATATATATATATATATATATATATATATATATATATATATAAACCCCACGGAGTATCACTCCCCAAAGTGGGTATCTTTTCAAAATCCAAAAATATTTTCTCAGTAGAGCGTTCGGCCTCCAAGACACTAAGAGATCTTCCATATCTCTGAGTAGGAGCCGACGCAAAAATCAAATAAGATTCGATGTCTCGTGGTTTTCCTAGAGACCATCAGATCCAATGCACTCAAAGTACAATCAAACTGAACTCCAGTGTTAGCGCAGTTGTACCAAATGCGATACGAAAAGATGAAAGTCAAAAGGCTCGGTCAAAGAAACCATCTGAACGGTGGAAATGATGAATTGTAACCCAAATACCAAAACCCAAAGATTAGCTGAAAAAAGTTCACCCGCACATACCTAGGCGTGAATGCCTGAAGTACCTTGACTGAGTCCAAGTCGGAGTAGTGGATCACCTGTAAGGTCGCCAAGACGTAGGGCAGCTAACCACTTTGACAGTCAAGCGAAACAAATACTCCTGAAGTGATCCAGGAAAGCAACGAACAATCAATCATAGGGTCAATAACCTCGTAAGACTACATGGACACAGAGGCTCTGCTGTACCTTTTCGATGTTAGTACCGATCGGGAACCGAAGGGTTGCGATTGAGTACCCAAGTTACAGCTCATGCAAGGACAATCGCAATGTTTTCTCCAAACTCCCGTGGTATGTGTAAGTTATCTATTTCCAGACAATCATCTGACTCAGATACAAAGGCAAGCAAAGATTCCAAACCACGATCTATGAATGACTGGGTCAGAAGTGGAGTGTCCACTCGCTTTGACATTCGGTTGCACGTAACCTCTGCTAAATAGGGGCATCTGTAGACACCCCACCTTCAGCTACAAGGCTGGTTGAGATAGCTAAATGAATGGAGGTCCATACCCTCAAACCTTATATCTAAACTCAGTCAAACTCACCCTTGCAAGTCCCAATACATAGCCTAACTCAAGCCTGAACCCAGTTAACTCACCCCCAAACATCAGCCCAAAAAACCCCCTATAAGAAAAACCAGTACAAAAATCCAAAAAAAGTCAACTTAGTGAGTCAACCCGCTGAGTCAACTCACTGAGTCAACCCAGTCCTTACACCCAGTCGACTCACCTTCTCAAACCCATCTTTCAAACCCAATTGACTCACCCGGTTCCGAGCCGTAGCTTCAGAGCAGCTCCGAACCTCGAACCTTGGGCTTTTCTGCTTCAGGTTCGAAGGCCGTACACTCTGAAGCTGAAGAAAAGTGGTCATACAGGCGGCCGTCTGAGGGCCGCCCATCCATATTTACTAAAGCTGCCACTTCTCGCAACTATAAATACCCCCGCCCCTTCTCATTCTTAGCATCCAGAAAATTCATTTTCCCTCTCTTCAGTCCGAGAGTTCCGAGTCCATTTCCACCCCCTTTAGCTCTTTCCTCCACCAAGGAAAGCCCGAGTGAGAAGAGTCTAGCCCTAGTCCAGCCTAGCCTGACCCTAGTTCAAGCCTCTCAAGCTACCTAAGTCCCGATCTTAGTCACTCGAAGCTAACCCTTGCGAAACCTCTGTCCATCTAGCTACTCTTATACCAGCATCATTTCATTCACATCTAGCATAAGTGCAACGTTTATTATTCTTCCAACCCCCCTCCACCACAAGCACTTGATCAGGTCATAGCGTATGATCTGAGGTTTTTCGGTTCGCCCGGAACTAACTCATTAGAAACTCTGACCGATCAAACACACGTCATGCATCTCGCATAAAACTCTTGTCAGTTCGAGCGTATGCTTTGGACTTGCCTGTTAATGTAAACCTGCCCATCAGAAACTCTTATTGTGTAGACTCATATTCATGCATCATGTCATTCATGAGAATATACGTAGATTAATTTGAACTTTCAAATATTAGTTCGATTCTGTGAAGTAAAGACCAGTACTTCGGTACGGCAGAATAGGTGCCTAACACCTTCCCACCCTGTAACCGTGATCCCTTACCTCAAATCTCTGGCCGCATATTAAAAAGAGTCATTTTAGAGGGAGGAATCTTCGGATTCCCTTCTCTAACGTTTTTACGGCGTCTAGCCGACTATAGATTCGAAGTAACTGGCTAGTGGCGACTCTAGTCTTATACAAACTCATCCAAACATATCCAATTTAACCCAACGATAACAAGACAATCGAAAAAGCCTTCGAAAAAGAAGCGAGCTAATGACAAACAGCGATTCGCGCAACCCCTTTTCGAAAGGGATGGTTGGGAGCGCGGAAAGGTCAGCGTCCACAGAATGGTGACTCTGTTGGGGAAGTGTCAGTCCCACTAGTCGTGATCCAACTTGAAAAACAAAATCCTTCTTGTACTTGAAAGTCAATAGCCCTCACACAATCTCATCTACATAGCATTCTACTCATTAAACAAAAAAAAAAAAAAAATCTCAAAACCCCCAAAAAAAGAGAGTAGAACATATTCTTCACCATTGCACCTCCTCGGACTCAACGTCTTCAAAAACAGCTCCTTTATCACAGCATAATTCGCACCAGAGCTCAGCAAGCCATGTCAGACCATGAAGAGGAAGGTCACCTCTTCCCCGTCATCGACATGGCCAAAGTGCAACCTCCAGCACAACAACCAATTGATAACACGCCAATCATACAAGGATTGGCACAAGGAATGAGATGTTTATAGGAATTGATAACAAACCAGTTAAATAATCAGATGTTTATAGGAATTGATAACACACCAGTTAAATAATAACATGTTTATTGGATGAGCCTAGCAGTAATGAGGATGTTAAGATAGATGAGTAGCATGCCAAGGAAAGATAAAATTAGAAATAAATGCATTTGATGGAACTTAAGGGTAGCACCAATAAAAAATAAGACAAGGGAAAGTAGACTTAGATGATTTGGTGGCAACGGAGACGGGAGACGGCAAACTATACTAATTACAAGTTGGTACAGGTTGAAGGCCCCACTTTGGCTTGAGCTCGAGCCTGGCCACCATAATTTGTGCAAGATCTAGGATGTGCCCAATCGTGCATGATATTGAAAAAACATGCTGTTGAAATCTTAAACGGCCTGGGCCGACGCGCTCTTAGATACAACTTGAGTCTGGCGTGATAAATAAGCTTGCTTAAATTTTTGGATCATGCTCCATCTACAGTGGGACCATGATCAAGATGGTTTTAATGGAGGTACATATAAATGCTTACTAGTTGTGTTCCATGTACATGGAATGTCATACCCTGCCACCTTATCAACAGCTCCTGTTCGCTTACTGGGAAAACTATAAATGATCCTCTTCCCGAACCCAATTTATTTTTCAACTAGGCCCATGGATCAATGGACCAGAAAGGTCATCTAATGGGCCCTATAGTGGCTAGACCATGCTCCAGCCCAATGTAGGAAATAAAATATTGAAAACAAGGCCTGCAAGCGGTCAACTTGTCCTCTCGCACCCCCACTGAGAACCTTCGTGATGAAACTGGGCCAGGTTGAAACTGGCCCACCTAAGTGAGCAATTTGGTTGGGTCTGCACCAGAGCCTCACACGTTGTCCCTAGGCGAATGAAATGGATTGTCTTGGCTTGGTATTTGTATCATGGGCACGGTCCAATCCAAGCCCAGTTCGACCCTAGTGTTTGAAATATTAATGGCTACGGAAACTCGCACTACTTTGGCCCACCTGATAAGTGGTCCCAGCCGGATGTTTGGGATAGTCCACCTTCATAGCAGGACCCACCTAAATGACAGATTAGATCATGCACACACGGTTTATCCAGCACTTGTCACTCATCCCGACTTTGACCAACATAGTACCCAAATGGAGCCTGAAGGGTTTACTAAGGCCCTGTTTTGCAGACACCTAAAAATGAGTTGATCTCATTCTAGTTAATAGTAAATATGTATTAGAGATCTTAATCTCTAATACATAATGAGTTCATGTTAACAGTGATTATATATTAGAGATCACGATAAGACCTCTAATACATAATTACTGTTAATAGAAATGAGATCAACTCAATTTTAGACGTCTGCTCAAACGGGGCCAAGGCATTTAAATTTTTGTCTTTTGAAATCTTGATAAACAATATGGCATGCTAAAGAGGATGGGTGATTGAAAATAATTGAGAATTAATAGGGTCTCATGATTTAGAAAGTGAACGGCATCCCAATGTGCCCGTTCTACTAACAATTGTTCATGAGTCTAGGTTATCGACCTGATGGGTCCTCTCTAAGATGGGATCTGTAAGATCCTAAACGTCCAAATTGGCATTTTCGTAGATCATTTTTGAACTTTTTCCATAATCATGAATGTACTTTTAGGCCACTCATTCAAAGGATGAGGATCTACCACCCTAGCAGCACTTTGTGACATTCCCATCTGTAATGCAGCTTATCATAACTAAAAATTTGATTATACATCAACGCTGCAATGGCTAGGATTGATTGTATGCACTGATGCAATGACTAAGATTTTTTGTTTATAATTTTTACAACGTAGCTGAACCATAAAGTAGGTCATTAGAAATGCTAGGGAGACGGACTCATTGAAATCCCCAATTTACATATTAGCCAAACACATCACTATGGAAAACTTGCATGAGTGCTTTGTAACAACCGATTCACTGATTGACTGTACAATTCAGGTGAATTTAGGATGAAATAGCAGATGCACTGAGTTGTCGCAAACTTGAGCAGTTCATGAGAAAAAAGCTGATCCCAGCATAGACTCCAGTGATACTGTGAATTCAGCTCACTTCGATATCTGAATTGACGAAGAAAGCAAGAAATGGACTGCTTAAGTGCAAGGATGTATTGGGGGAGTAAAAATGAAACAAAAACAGATTTTCCTCAATGGCAAACACAGCCCCTATACTAATGCACATTTGCTGATCAGGCATGTGCCAAACATACAAGCTGTCCATCAGGTGGTCCATGACATGTAGGTGTCCTGGCCCAATGATCATGCCATTCAACTCAGCAACTGAGAGTCAATGCATGAACAAAATGGAGAGCTAAGAAAAACAAGGTCAAGTCTTTTATGTCGTCCAATGTTTTCAATGGTGCTGGCCACCTAATGAGTGATCCACAAATTTTTAGGCCATGGCATCAACAAGATGGAACACACATAATGGACAGCTTTTATCTCCCAGACATGCCACACTAGCACATGTTATGGCGTCTAGCAGGGCTTCCTTACACATGAGTGCATGACTAGCAAACTTCTATTCACTCAATGTATTGAAGTCGCACAACTACCCACAAAATGATCAGCATAGATTGGTCCTCCGATTTTCATCTAATCGAATCATCAGCGTCTTTCTCCCCGAACAAGATTTTCGTAGCCTGTATTTAATCATCAAACAATCGTCTTAGACTTCTCAGTCTCTTGAATACCATGAATGCTATAGATATTACAAGATACAAAACTGCAGAATGATGTCCATCTCAGTGATATACCTTGACATCGAATTGTGTTTATTTCTGGCCCCATGACTTCTATTCCTTCGTCGTTTAGTAAGGAAATCCCTGCTGATGTCACAACAAAAGGAAACGCCTTCGGTGGAGAGCATGGTGATTTTGCCACCTTTATAAACCTCTGATCTGCACTAGCCATTTCTCATGAGAATTCAATGCAACAATATAGCTGCTGCTGTTGTTTAAGTACAAAGCAAAGTCCCTAAACTCTATCTACTTACAGAATGAGGTCGTAACTGATCGATGATTAATGTATTGATTCAAACTACAATCATCATTAGAATTTTCTTGTCATCACACATGGGCACTTCTCTCAACTTTTTTCCAGAGTGGTTAGTGATATAGGAACTAAAAACTCCTAATAATTCGAAAATTAATTTAAAAAACTGTAGAAAATGTGATTCGGGGATAATGGACCTTTTCATTTTTTAAAAGTCCTCCAACTCGAGAAATCTTTAATCATTTTGAAACTAGAAAAGTTCAACTCAACCTGGCCTAGTCAATTTGGTTCGATAAGATTTCATCGAAACTGGAGGGGAGAAAAAGGAATCTTGATTTAGTAGCAATTTGTTCAAAACCTAGTTGACTGGTTCACTCAACTCGACTTGAAACAACTTGGGAAAACTCCACAAAACTTGACTCGAAAAATGTTTGAGCCGATTGGAGTTTCTTGGTTATTAAAACCATGGTTGTACGGTTATAAAAACAAAAAATGTAAATTTCCTTCTCCTGTAGAATCTAAATATGGGGTTTGTTCTAATTTATGGCCAAAGGGAGCAAGTCCATCTCGGTCACTTATTAAGGTGGAATTATAACTACCTTCGTTATTGTACTTATAAATAGCATAATAAAAGTCATGAGCACTGGCCCTACTTGGGATCCCACTTGTTATGATATCTAAGTGATGAGGGTCATACACTATAAACTCAGTTAAAGATATCACTAATCTGATTCCCTCCATTGACATATAAATCTCTAGTGCTACTCCACCACTTTCTTCATAACAGAGGAATACTTGCAATCCAAGAGTGTGATGTAGTTCATGGTGGGTTTTCAGGCAATCTTATCCAACAATAGTTCATGAACAATAGAGCGAAACGTGAAACAAATGGGGGATAGATTGCACTTCTAGTCTCACCACTGACTCATAGAGTTAGAGGTGAGCTTTCTTCATAGAATCTGCAAATCAGCTTAGTGTTAGCAGCAAAGACAAGGAAGAACTATCTGGTCAAAATAGAAGGGGGATTTTATTCCACAGTGAAAACTAGATCTCTTCCCTCTCACTCCACGGGTGTACCTACAGTTACAACTACTTCATGTAAAACTTAGCTAACAGTACTTAATAGTAGTTTGGTATTGGGCACAGCCAATCACCAAGGGCATTTCCTTTCTATTAGAATCACCATTAACTAGTTTGCATGGAATTCATTAAATGATGCCATCAGCCCCCATCCAGCTGTCGTCATTATCAATCTATACACGAAAGCTGGAATATCCTGTCTGTTGACATAATTGGGCCACTCCCTTTACTTGGGCCCGACTTGGGCAGTGGGCCTGTTATTTCCTTTTTATTAGTTTTCTTTTATTTTAGTTCCTTTTTTACCATTTTCTCTAAGGGTAGTTTATGTAATTTTTCCACTCACTTAATATATAAAAAGAGATGGCTTGACACCCAATTCTCTCTCTGAGTTTCTTTTCTTCCCGAGTTCTTTCTTTCCTTCAAAATGGTACTAGAGCAAGGTCCCTAGGGTTTCTTATCTCTTGATCTCTTCCCCTTCTCTTCTAAACTCCTCTTCTTTTTCTTCTTCTTTTCATATAATCTCTCTTGGTTTGAGTCTCTTAACCTTTTAATCACTGATTGTATGTGATTTGTGAGCGACTGAGGGGTGGTCCTGCGGTTGTGGGGTCTTGGAGATCTTGTTTAATTTTTTGCTGGAAATTCTGGACAGATTTGTTCCCTTTGGTTGGATAAAAAACAAGTTTAACTTCGATTTGCTGGACTTGCATATATCCTTAGATTTTTGTATTCTTTTTCTTCAAGATTTACTAAAATTGGATTGCAGCAATAAAGGTTTGTTGGTTATTACGGTTTAGACAATTTTTTTGTCGTCTTTCTTCTAGATTTACAAGAATCTCCTTCCAGATTTGTTTTCTTTTATTAATTCAGCCATAAAAACACCCTCTTGGTGATTTGAATATTCATTTTTTCAAAATTATTTTCTTTTGAGTATTCCTTTTGAGATTATTGCATGCTATATTTGCCTATAGCATCTGTTGGATTCTAGTTTGTGAAATTTTGAGACTTGTTGGGTTTAAATATGGCTTCTTTGTCTACATCTGAGACAACAAATACAATCAACTCTGAAATGGAACAATTAATCGTTCATTTTAAGAATCCTGGGTTGCAAATCACAACCCATAAGCTTAAGTCCAGCAATTATCTTCGGTATTGTGATAATACTGGTAATGGAAGATGTTATAGCCAAATTGCGGTGGTCGAAGATAGCGAAGACCCGAGACCTGCGAGTACCTTTATGACGGTATTCGACCTACGAGCACCTTTGTGACGGTATTCGACCTGCGAGCCCACATGGTCGAGGCTCACATATTGGACAAGTATGACGTACAACTCTCGAGCCACCGAGCCCTAATGGTCGAAGCTCGAATATTGGGAAAGTATGGAGTATCCTTCTGGATATACGAGCATCTCAATAGTGGTCGTCGAAAGGTTCTGCATCTCAAATATGCGAGAAGTTATTGTCGAGCCCGAGCATCCTCCGCCTTTTCAGTACCAGCAGCCCATATAGACCAACGTTGGACTTATCTTAATTCGTGGTTCCGAACCTCAGGGGATCGCAATCAAGGAACGCAATCGACTAGATGACTAATTGGATGAAGCCATTTCCTTATCTAAGGAGCGACAAAATAAACATCTTATCTCCGGATATCAGGAGTAATCTTAACGTCTTGCGTAACAGATTGGATCACTTGGATCTATATAAATAGACGGTTTCATCAATGAGAAAGGTACACAATCTCTAAGTCTTAAATCTCATCGCTTCCTTTTACAACGATGTCCCATCTAACTTAAGCTTCGGAGGGCCAACGGCTGGACGCCGGCCACCCTTAGTTTTCTCTTATGTTCTTTCAGGTTCAAAAGGGAGCTGGCTTGAAGGAAGGTGAATGTCTGGAGGATCCTGTTACTAAATCCGACGTAAACAGATTGGCGCCGTCTGTGGGAACTGATCGTCAGGATTAGCCATTCTCATCACTGACCGAAGTTCTCCCACCATGCCTCCCAAGAAGACGGTTCATCCTTCCACTTCAAGGCAGACGCTACCCGCCTGACGTTACCGAACCAGCGTCTAACCTCCCTCAGACTGCTTCGACGGGCATTCCCCAGGGAGACCCTAACTTGCTGTCACAAAATCCATTGTTTGATACGTCCAGCAATCAAGAAGACGTTAATGCGTTTCCTCGGAAACACGCTTCTGACTCTCAAAGCCGGGTTTCAAGCCTTGTCTAATCGGCTTGATCAGCATTTTCCGGAGCCTCAGCGACAACCTCCAGAAGGGCCGCCGCTACAACCTATACCAGTGGCTTCCAGACATTCTGCGGGCGAGCTACAAACCCAACAAAATCCTCCTCCATCAAGCCGAATGCCACTCGGCAACCAAGTCCCTATCCTTCCCCCACATTCTATACACTCCAGTACTTCCCGACAACAGCAATCTCAGGGATCTGCCGTCGAAACTTCAGGCTATACCTTACCATGGGAAGGGGACCTCAAAAGAATTCACGATCGCTTCGATGATATGGAACAGCAATATCAGATGAATCGGCCATCTATCGATATAGCGTCAATACATTGATCAGAATCTCCTTTCACCCGCGAAGTCATGGAAGCACCCTTACCTAAGAAGTATCGCACGCCTATCATCACTCCATATACAGGCACTGGCGATCCTCTCGAGCATCTGGAAACGTATAAGTCTCTTATGGAGCTGGAGGGACATGGTTCAGAAATCATGTGTAGGGCCTTTTCTCTAACCCTAAAGGATGCAGCGCGTACATGGTTCCGGGGGCTCAAACCCCTATCCATCGGGTCCTTCTCTTAGCTGTCGGAGCATTTCCTTTCTCAGTTCATGGGAAGTATCCAAACCAAAAAGCCGGCAACTCACTTAATGGACTTAAAGCCGCAGCATGGAGAGACGATAAAGGAATTCACAGTTCGGTTCACTGCAGAAGCAGTCCAGACCGAAGGCTATACCGAAGATAAAGGCCTCACCGCCCTCATAGCCGGAATTACGAGCGAGAAATTCAAATTCGTCCTAGATAAGAACCCTCCTAAAACTATGGCAGAATTCCAAGCAAAAGCTCAGAAATATATCAATGCGGAAGAAGTCGCTTTGGCATGTCACGGTATACAGGGCAAGAAGCGCAAGACTGAGGAGATCCCTCTTTCTGATAAAAAATACCGATGCGATCAACGGGATCGATCCCCTAAGAAGCCCTATTCTGGTAAATATCATAACTATACCCCTCTTATCCAACCTCCTGAAAAAGTGCTAATGGAGATCAAACACAAGCCTTACGTGAAGTGGCCCTCAAAGATCAAGTCCGATCCTGAAAAAAGAGATAAGAGTAAATTCTGCTATTTCCATAAAGACCACGGGCACAACACCCAAGCTTGTATATCTTTGAGAGATCACATCGAAGCCCTCATACGGAAAGGTCATCTTCGGGATTACGTAGCCCGACAAGGTCGATCACCGAAACAGACGGAAGCCCCATCACAACGGAAGAAATCACCTCAATGTCACACTTCACAAGAAGACGTTGAGCCCACCGGTGAGATCCGAACCATCTCCGGAGGACCAGCTTGCGGGGGAGATTCTCAAACTTCAAGAAAAGCATATGCTCGCAAGGCGTCTCAGAAGCCCCAGCATATCTATTGGTTGGAAAAGACGCCCGATGCATCGAACCCTGGCCATCCTCCGATCTCCTTTTCCCTTGAAGATGCGGAAGAGATTCACTTCCCTCACGAGGACTCCATTGTGGTCGCATTAAAGGTATCAAATTATTTGACTCATCGTATTATGGTGGATACAGGTAGCTCCGCTGATATTCTCTACCTAGAAGCTTTCGACAAAATGACACTAGCCAGAGGCCTGCTCAAACCAGTCTCAACTCCTCTCGTCGGCTTCGGGGGCAAAGTAGTAGCACCGGAATGGGAGCATCAACCTTCCAGTCACCTTCGGAGAAAGCCCAACGAAAACTACTATCTTTATTAATTTCCTCGTGGTGGATCGGAGATCAGCGTATAATGCCATTTTGGGCCGGCCTTCACTCAATAAGGTAGGGGCAGCTTTACACCCTCTGTACTTATGCGTCAAGTTCCCTACACCAAATGGAGTCGAGGTTGTACGAGGAAATCAGAAGGAAGCACGAGCGTGCTACGAGATCGCCGTACAAGACCGGAAGAAGGCCCAGGCAACACCAGTTGTGATGGTGACAAAAGATTCATCAAGCCCTCCGACGGCTACATCGTTGGACCCAAGGGAGAGTGCCCTCCAATCAGGAACTCCAGGGGAAGAGACAGTTGCGATCCATTTATCTGAAGACAATTCATCCAAAGCTATCTACGTTGGATCTTCTTTAAGCAGTGTCTTTCGCGAAAATCTGGTCCGTTTCCTCACCGAGTACCAAGATGTGTTTGCCTGGTCCCATAGTGATATGCCAGGTATCGACCCCAGCGTCATAGCACATCGTCTGAATGTTGATTCGAAGTATAAACCTGTTCACCAGCCGACGTGCCTTCACTGTAGAAAGACAAATGGTGATTAAGGCTGAAGTCGAGAAGTTGTTAGCAGTGAAATTCATAAAGGAAGTCGATTACCCAAAATGGGTCGCAAACGTGGTCCTCGTTCGAAAAGCTAACGGCAAGTGGAGAATGTGCGTTGATTATTCTGATTTGAACAAAGCATGCCCAAAGGATAGTTTCCCAACTCCGCGAATCGACCAATTGGTTGATTCGACGGCAGGGCATGCCCTACTCAGTTTTATGGACGCTTATTCCGGTTATAACCAGATCATGATGCATCCACCCGATAGCCAGCACACCGCCTTCATCACTGACCGAGGCCTGTATTGTTACTAGGTGATGCCTTTTGGTCCTAAAAACGAAGCAGCCACCTATTGGCGCCTGGTCAATAAAATATTCGCCACACAAATCGGTAGGAATATAGAGATTTATGTCAACGACATACTCGTGAAAAGCGTCGTCGAAAACGACTACCTCGCAGATCTTCGAGAAGCCTTCGATTTAATGAGGAAGTATCAGATGAAGCTAAATCAAGGAAAAGTGTGCATTCGGAGTGTCTGCTGGAAAATTTCTCGGATTTATGGTCGGTCAACGAGGAATCGAGGCGAATCCTGAAAAAATAAAAGCTTTGATCGAGATGAAGTCTCCGACCACTCTCAAAGACGTTCAACGTCTGGCTGGTCGCATTGCATCGTTGAACAGGTTCATTTCACGGGCCTCGGATAAGTGCTTACCCTTCTTTAAGCTCCTCCGAGCCACCGCCAAAGCTGACTGGGAATGGACACCGCAGTGCGAGGAAGCATTTCAACAACTGAAGCAATATATGAGTGCACCTCCCGTTTTATTAAAACCTGTGGCACACGAGCAACTTCTTCTTTATTTATCCGTGTCTTCTACGGCCGTTAGTGCCGCATTAATAAGAGAAGATTCTGGGATAGAAAGGCCCGTTTATTATATTAGTCGAGCAATGGTGGATGCCGAAACTCGGTATTCTGATATGGAGAAATTGGCCCTCGCCTTAGTCACGGCCGCCCAAAAACTGCGACCCTATTTCCAAGCCCACGCTATATTGGTGTCAACAAATCATCCGCTAAGATAGGTCCTTCAAAAACCTGAAGTTTCGGGGCGATTAGCCAAATGAGCGATTGAGATTAGCGAGCATGATATTACGTTCTGTCCCAGAACCTCCGTTAAGGGTCAGGGCTGTGGCCGATTTCATTGCCGAATTCACATATTCCTTCTCCAATGATAACTCTATGACCAGCGACCAGACCCCCTGGTCGCTCTTTGTGGATGGGTCTTCACGGGCCACCGGGAGCGGAGCGAGCCTAATTTTAGTTGCTCCAGACAGGTCGCGCTTCCAATACGCCTACGATTTAACTCTCGCATCTCAAATAATGAAGCAGAATACGAGGCTTTGATCATCGGCCTCGAACTAGCAAACGTCCTCTCAATTCAGAGTTTACTTATTCATAGTGATTCTCAGCTCATAGTCAATCAGGTACTCGGCGAATTCGAGGCAAAAGCAAGAACGGATGGCTTTATACAAATCCCGAGTGCTTATTCTACTCGCGAGGCTGAAGAAATATGAAATAATTCACATCCCTCGTGAGAAGAACAGACTTGCAGATGCTTTGGCAAAACTAGCCTCTGCACCCGAATCTGAGTTATTGCAATCTATTCCCATCGAGCACCTTGATGCTCCAAGTATCAGCCAAACAACCTCCGATGAAGTGATCACGGTACACTCTCCATGTTGGATGGACCCCATCGTCCTTTATCTCAGAGATGGACAACTCCTGGATGACAAGAAATCTGCACGACAAATCCATCATCGCGCTGCCAGGTATACTTTACAAAACGGAGTGCTGTTACGCAAAAACTTTACTTTACCATGCTTAAGTTGTCTTCACCCAGAAGAAGCGCATTGCGTTCTGGATGAAATACAACAAGGGGCATGTGGTAACCATCCTAAGGGACGGTCTCTAGCATATAAGGCAATGAGGCAAGGGTATTATTGGCCCACTATGAAGGCGAATGCGATCGAATTCTCCAAAAAATGTGACGAATGCCAGCGATATTCTCCTATACCTCGTATATCGTCCGAGCAAATGACGCCAATGAATGGCCCTTGGCCTTTTGCCCAATGGGGAGTTGATATCATCGCGCCTCTGCCCACCGGAAAAAGGTCAGAACAGATTTGCGATTGTAGCAGTCGATTATTTCACTAAATGGGTCGAGGCAGAACCATTAGCTAGAATCACCGAAAAGTAGACCACAAGGTTCGTATGTAGAAATATCATATGCCGTTATGGGCTTCCGCATACTATCATCACCGACAATGGGAGGCAATTCGACAACGTTGCGTTCGCAGAATTTTGCGAGAAATGGAAGATACGTAGTGTCCGCACCTCCCCATATCATCCACAGGCTAATGGACAGGTTGAAGCAGTAAATAAAATCATCAAACATCATCTAAAGACCAAACTCGATGAATGTAAAGGAATGTGGCCAGAACTCCTATCGGAAGTCTTATGGGCATATAGGACCACGACTCGCACGTCGACCGGGGAGACTCCTTTCTCACTGGCTTTCGGCACCGATGCAGTGGTCCCAATCGAAGTACAGGTGCCCTCGTACCAGATCGAGCAGTATGATCCCACTAGTAATCAGGGCGGTGTGAGACTTCACCTCGACCTCTTGGAGGAGCAGAGGGACACATCCCAACTTTGAGCAGCGGCTTATCAACATCGTATCGCTCACTACCATAACGCCAAGGTCCGACCTAGAGCTTTTCAGCTCGGGGATCTGGTTCTTAGACAGAATCTCGGAATCCCTGATTGTTCGTTGGATCCAAATTGGGAAGGCCCGTATTGAGTTATCAAAATTGTGCGACCAGGTACCTATTATCTCGAAGATATGCAGGGAAGACCCGTACGCCGCCCTTGGCATGTAGAACATTTGCTACGGTATTTCCTTTAATTCAATGTAAGTCTGAACGATATTCGAATAAAGGTGGATGGACCCTATCGTCTTTTGGTCGCTACTCCATTTGATTGGACCCGAATAGCCCCGAAGAGAATACACACATTCTCTTGGCCAATCCTCTACCCTTGGTAGAATCAAAGTCTCAATCGATAGATCAGTCTATCTTCACGCGGGCATGGTCACCAAGACCCCTGGATTGAGCCTAACTCACTACTACGTGAGTTAAGTATGAAGGCATTCAGTACATAAGAAAGGAAGAACGAAAGGAAGGAGAAATAAGACACCAACAACATCATCAAAAAGTGTTTTCTCATTCATCTCATTGACTATAAAAGTCAAGTTGTTTACAAACGCAAAAACTGATACATGAGATAAGCAAAGGGAAGAAAGATGATCATCCTTGCGCATCGGTCGGAGGAGAAGTGGCACTCTCGGCTTCAGGGCCCACTTCGGAGACCCCTCCTGCTTGAGTGACCTCAGTCATCTTGTTCTCGGCAGCTGCTCTTTCCTTCGCAGTTATGATAGCCGCGACCTTCTCGAATTCTCCCATATTAAAAGATGGAGTCATCCGTTGCACTACTCGTAGTGTGAAGTCGCGACCAGCATCGTACGACTCATATCTTTCATCGTCGTTGTTAGAACTAGAAAAATGAACTCCAAAAGGGACATTTTCCTTGAAATGTGGTATTTTGTTGCTCTAGGGTTCTGAATAATGGAAACATTCGTAGACAATCACAAGCATTCACAAAAGTACACAAGGAGAGATATTGCAAGGCGAATTTTATTCCAGAGATCCTGAGATCTTATACATTCCAGGCCGTGATCTGGCACGAGCCCTTAATTACATCGAATGATCGATGACCCTTGATTAAAAGGCAAAAGACTAGTCAGCAGGGACTATGGTCTGAGAGTTTGTGGTCATAGAGACCTGTATTTGTTTCGTTATGGACCGAACCATCTTTGTATTAGTCAGATGTCTATGTCCCATGTTTTGGCCGGAGATCCGGGCTGAGACTATCAGGGTTTATGACTGAGAAGGACGACTCTGGGCCTGCGCCTGTCAATGTATGGACAGGTGACCTCGGGAAGTCCACTCTGCAATTGTTTATAGCTGCGTAGCCCAACCGACGGATGCCGTTTTTAATGGGTAGGGCATCGACTGTTGTGTTGTGGCAGTTCATAACAATTGTTTTGTAGTGAATTGAAACTCTTTGGTATGGTTTATCGTGATAACCATAGTCCCGTTTGTCTAGCTTTCGACTCAAATCGGATCACATTTTTACAATAAATATAAATGATGACATGTTTGCATAGTTCTGGATGCTGGCGGCGTCTCTCTCGAGAAGTCATTTCGTTCATCGTGTTGAATCAGATTGAACTTTAAAGATGCGCAATTCTGCTCATTTAGAGATCCTGAAACGTCCATTTGACCATTCCATTGCGTCCGGAACGCTCGAAATACCTAAAATAGGCTCAAGTGGCACTTGAAAACACTTAAAATTGAGTCCGGTGCACCCATGAACATGTTCTGGAATTAGCTGATTTTTTGGATGCGTGGGACATAATTTATGGGTGCGTGGGAGTCCAACGCACCTTGAAAATACATGTCTCAATTGTGTTGATTTTACGGATGCGTGGGGTAATTTTCAGGTGCGTTGGGGTCCAATGCACCCTGAAAATACAAATCCGCTTTTTGTTGAATTTTCGGGTGCGTCGAGTTATTTTCAGGTGCGTGGGAGTCCAATGCACCCTGAAAATACATGTCCGCTTTTTGTTAAATTTTCGGATGCGTCAAACTATTTTCAAGTGCGCGCTCACACTTATGATTTTTTATAATCCGGACCTGCGGTGGTGTTGGTCAGAGTGACCTTCCGGTGGAAGATGCCGGCGACTGGAAAAGAATTCCGGTCACCGGGAAAGTTTTCCGGCTGTCGGAAAAGGATTCCGGCAAGGGTTTCCGACGACAAATCCCGGATACTTAGGGGATAATGGCTCCCTCTCTCTCTCTCTTAATCTGTACAAATGAATAGTGGGAGGGGGTATTTATACCCGAGAATACCGGACAGCGACCAATGAGGAGCTGCCACGTATGACGCACCCCAAATATCCCTCGACGCACCCTTAAATGGACGCGTGGGAGCTCTGACGCACCCCGAAATGGGATTTTTGAGATGTGCTGATTTTACGGGTGCGTCGAGCTATTTTTGGGTGCGTTGAGGTACAATGCATCCAAAAAATGCAACGTTGGTCCTTGGTGATTTTATGGGTGCGTTGGGCTATTTTTTGACGCGTTGGGCAATTTTAGGATGCGTTGCAGTCCAATGCACCCTAAAATTGCAGTTCCGTATTTTCTGAATTTATAGACGCGTCGAAGGTATTTTTAGGGTGCGTCAAGCCATTTTTTGGATGCGTCAGAGATAAAAAACATCCTGAAACACTTCTTGAATTTTCATGAATTTAAGGGTGCATTGGGCTGAATAAATGGGTGCGCTTGCCGTACCCATGTCTTGCAAAATTGGGTTTTGCGAAACTGTAACGCCCCGTAAAACAACTGGCCCCCGAACCTGAACATGTCCTCGGGCCATGTCACGCTTACGTCACTCCAGGGCGTTTAATTGGCCAATAGTAGCTTCTTGAAACCGAGGCTTCCCTAATCCAGGCTCCACGCGCACACCCATCGGGTCTTTGCGCTATCCAATCCGAGTCAGGTGGGTCTGAGACTTAAGTAAGTCGACCCCCATGTCGGGCCTGGTATTTTGTTGGATCCGCACATTAAAATTGATATCTGAAACCGTAAAACTGCACAACACTACGATTACACCCTAGGCGTGAGTGTACTCTCACCAAACTTAAGTAAACCAATCATTACAACACATACTTTTCTTGTGTGGCCCTTCTGCACCCTTGCATGGCGTTGAGATTTAGGGACTTAGAACTTAAATATAACATCCACCACAATCCCAAACTTGCAGCCCCGATCGATGGTCGGTGACCGTCGAACTGATCCATCGCCATAGTTCACAATTGCCGCACTATATTCTCGTAGGATCGCGCATGTAGCCATATCCTAGGCCAGGAGGACTATCCCTCGGTCCAGATCGGGTTAGATGGGCTCGCTGGGCCCCACACAATCAAAAGTAGACCCAAGAGGCTACTTATAGCCACTTAAAAAGTTGAGGGCTATATATCCTGATTTCCCAAGGTTATAAAAGCTCCTTTTCTCTCAGCCACTCTCATTTCTACCTACATCTAGCTGAGAAAGGAGAGAGAGAGTGAAGAAGAGAAGTTGGAGGAGAGGGAGATCAGCCCAAGGAGGGCTTGTGCATGTCCATTTGGGGCGATTCCTTCACCGCCTTCGCTTCATAGGGCTAGGAGAGTGCCGGATTCAGCTTCATCCAGCCTCACAGGTAATTGGAATGAAGTATACACCTGGAGCTGTCAAATTTTCTGCTGAATTCATGCAATTTCCTAACATGCAGCCCCTCTCTTGCAGGAATTGCAAGGGAATTCGGAGATATGAGGTGTGTATCATTCCCTACAGGTTGTCTTGCATCAAATGCAAGCCCACATGAATAATATCTCTAATTCTAGGTAGACTTGCTAGATAGATGTAGAATCCCTTAGGGATTAGTTCTCTAGATGTCTTTAAAGCTAGGAATTTCCTGTTTATATTGTTTAATCATCATGCATGTTTAGTATTACATAAGTATATATTAGTATTCACATATTTATCTTAAATTGGAAAGAATTGCTTAATTGTTTGTGCACTATTATGATTCCCTGAGATGCATGTGTATGTTGTTGTTGCATCTTTGGGGGAAATTGGTAATTTCTTCTGGTTGCTTGAAATTTTGAAATAACATCACCTGTATGTAACATATATATAGTAGAATAGTTAAAGTTTAGCTCCTAGCATAGTCCCATGGTTCTGTATGTTGCCGGATCGGGAAATTCATAGAGTTTGGGTCGGCCATGTAGGTTGGCCGTATCCCCGGAGTTGGAATCCTCAGGCGTGGGGTAATGCGGGTGCTGTCCGTGGTTCATGAACCACGTGGGGTATAGTACCCAAGGACAGTCTTCTGTCATCCCCTTGACTAAGGACCACCAACTCAACAAACCCGGTTCAGGTATAATGTTTGGATAAACGCCTATATTCGAATCCACATACCAGCACGACCATTGGATAGGCCCACTAATAATTACATGGCGAACGATCCCTAAAGACTCATGAGCCGAGCATGGTGGTATGGGACCTATGCTCGCGCTGTCGGCCTACGCCGGGGTGGTGCTCCTCCGTAGTGTCCTTGAGCACCCATGGAGGCAGTGAGCCATCCATTTGTTTGACTATGGGGTAATGGCATGACTGAGCCACCCCCGTCTGAGTCGGACATGGCTGACGAGTCATGGCCGAATCAGACGCTCGGACTGTTTATCCGAGCTGGGATCCTTGGGGTTACTGGCGATGATATGTACTCGCCCGCAGGGAGCCAGGTGATCCCTGATCGGCCGAGTGAAGGGGTAATGGTATGTTGGCTTCGCCAACCGGCTGGATGTTAAACTGGTATAATTAAGGATTTGGATAATCATTCATGGTCCGGCATGACATTCATCGGGCGGGTGACTGGGGTGGTGCCCCTGTCATGGTGGCCCAGTCTGTGCGAGTGTTGTGGTGGTGCCACACACTGTTAGCTGTGACAAACTGGTGTTTGGGGCATGCACATATGCATTTCATGCACTCATGCACTAAATAACTGTGCTTTGTTGTTGGCGGTATCTTAGTTAAGAATGATGTGTAATAGAATCCATTATTTATGTATGCTTCCATTTGTGCATTGATAACTTGTATGTAATGTTACCACTGAGTTGGCCACTCACTCCCCATTCTGGGAACGGTGTTATAAAACACCACCCAGACGCCGCATGTGACCCAGGTTTACAGGAGGAGAGCGAAGCGGCAGAATACGAGGAGTTAGCCGCTGGCGAGGATCCATACATTCAGTATGCAGACGACCTGTATAGAGGGTGATAGGGGATCCTTGTTATGAGGGATAGCGCCGGGTTGGCGCAATGTATAGGTTTTTGCTAGTTTTTGGAGCCTGGTGATCGGGGCCCCTAGCGGGTCCCGTCGAGCGAGTTGTTGATGTTGCTTAATTCTTTTGGCTTATATATATATGCTCACTTCTTCTTTTGGATATAGATATCTCATGTGTTTGCTTCTAGCTGAGCATTATTCTGATTCTAGTAGCTTGCCTATTTCATTGCATGTTTTGCATAAAGTGGGGCCTGGGATATTGGGGGCCGAGGATGCCCTCGACCCTTGACATCCGGGGTGCCACAAGAGTTGGTATCAGAGATACGGCTGTAGAAACAACTGGGATGTGGGAAATGGATCCACCGAAATGAAGAAGGATGGGCTATATAAGTGCCAAACGAGAGACCCAGGTTTAGGACTCGGGCATCGTGTGAGAATAGTTGGTAGTCACTTGGGAGCATGTATATGAGTGGGATAGAATTAGAGGTGATGAGTGGTCAGCTTTGGAAAAGGCTGAGGGGTCATGGGAGTGTGAAAAGTGGCCAAGGGTCAGAAATTAGGAACTTGGGAAGTTCCTCCAGATTGCTCAGGTGCCACCTGGATTCCACCTGAATTCCACCGTAGGACATACCCCTTCTTGGACAGTTTGCTTAGGTGCCACCTGGATGCCACCTGGATGCCACCGTAGGACATACCCCTTTTGGACAGATTGCTCAGGTGCCACCTGGATGCCACCTGGATGCCACCGTAGGACATACCCTTTTTGGACAGATTGCTCAGGTGCCACCTGGATGCCACCTGGATGCCACCTGGATGCTACCATAGGACACACCTGCTTTTGGGCAGATTGCTCAGGTGCCACCTGGATGCCACCTGGATGCCACCGTACGGGCATAGTGACGCACGTGTGGGCCCCTTTAAAACCCATTCTTTCATCCTATTTCATTCCATTTCTTTTATTTTCTCTCTTCTCTCTCATTTCCTACCCTAGCCAAGCTTTCAAAACCTCCAAACTCCTCCTCCTTGCTCTCAAATCCTAGAAGACCTCCACCCCCTTTCTTCTCCAACTTCAAGACTCCATCAATGGCGGCCTTCCTCTCGGCCGTAGCTTCTTTCTTCGCCATTCCCCTCCTTGTGGCTCTCACCGGGAACAAGAGGGCTGCCGCTAGCACGAGCCGAGGGGCTCCGAAGAAGAAAAAGAGTGATTCCAAGGCTTCCACCTCGAGTTCACCCCTAGGAAGGTTTGCACGTCGATCCGTCGTCTACGAGCGACCGGTAGTGGAAGAGGTCTTCGAAAGGTATGAAGGCTTGCGAACTTTGAGGAATAAAGGGTGGGGCCCGGTCCTTGAGATCAACGATCCAGCCAATACGGGCTTGGTACGCCTCTTCTACTCAAAAATCCGAGAGACCCGAACAAACCCATTAGGCTTCGACTTGGATTGCGGTAACCAAGTGTATCACATTGACGCTGAAATCATAGCAGAAACTCTTGGAATCCCAATGGGGACGGTGTACATCAACGAGGATGACTGTAGGCCGTATCAAATGCGATGCGAACGCACCCGCATGCTGTGCGGACAGATGGCCGAGTGGAGGACCAATGGGAGTCTGTTAGCCAGCAAAATGAAAACTGAACTCCGAGTTATCCACCAAATATTCGCCGCTGATGTCTATCCCCGAAAGGGCAACCGCACCGAGCTGTCCTATTACATGGTCGAAATGCTTTTCCAGGTCTGGGGTGGCAAGGATGTATGCCTTCCGACCGTCATATTGCACCACATCATCAAGGCCGCTACAAATCGTCGTAATCCTCCCCCCGCTCTGCCATACGGGCGGCTCATTTGCAGGTTGGCCAAGAGGTACCGGCTTTCGGGGCCTAGGGAAGACCCTGCACCGGTACAATCTTTCAACCTACGCTCTCTCCAAAGGATGACTTTGAATGTAGAAGCGTCCGACGAACCGGACGTCGTAGAAGAAGAAGAAGAAGAAAATGAAGAGGAAGAAGGGCAAGACGAAGAGTATCGTCCGCCTCCCAACTATGAGGCCGACCATGCCGCCCTCAAGCGGAGGGTGGAAAAGATAGACAATCGAACAAAGAAGATGTATAGTCTTCTGAAGAGGATTGTTTGTTGTATGGAAAAAGAAGAGAAGAATGAAGATGCACCACCTCCCCCCCCTCCTCCTCAAGAGTAGGATGAGAATGTTATCTAAGCAATTAAGTCAAGTCAGTAGTTAGTGTTTGGGGCCTTGGGTGAGGCGTGTCTCCCCAAGTAGGATAAGTAATAGAAAAATTTTGTGCCATTTGTGGCAAGTGTTGAACTAATATAGTTAGTTGTAGGGTGTCGTTTAAAGTAAAATTAACATGCAATCTATGTGGCATTCCTGCCTGAAGGATGAAAATATCAATGAAATGCCTTTTTATTACAGCTAAGATGAAATCTATATTTCTGATTGGTTATGTGCTTAATAGTTACTGTTTAATTTTCTCTAAGTGCATGGATGATTGACGAGTATTTACAAATGTTGAATGTATGCCTGGACAAGAGCCTAGTAGAGTACTAACTCTAGTTCCCTTGCCTGTTCAGTGACAGGCCGCAACGGGTAGACATAGTCTACACTCGAGGGCACCGGAATGTGGAGCGTGACAATCCGCTCCAACCGGCAAGAGGCCCTAACGACCCTAGCTCTAGTACCGAGCCTCCCGTCACTTTAGGAGACTTTCAAGCCCCAGCCCAAGAACACGGACCCGTGGCGAATGATGGGGCGGATTACCACCAAGGACCAGCGTTGCCGCCTCCACCACCACTACCCCAAGCCCCGCTAAATCAAGATGTCATGCAGCAGCTACTATTTGCGTTGCAACAGCAACAACAAACGCTGACAATGATCATGGGGTCAATTGCGCAAAATTCGGGTAGCGCCACCATTTCACCCCCTCCAAACCCTGTTAACACTCAGGCAACACCTCCACCGCCACTTGCACCCGCGAGGGCCGCCCCAGTGTATAGAGAGGGCATCTTTGAACGTTTCCAGAAGATGCGCCCCCCAACCTTCGCCGGAACTCACAATCCGGCTGATGCCGAACATTGGCTAGATCGAATGGTTAAAATGGTGGAGCCTTTCCACTGTTCTGAGGCTGAACAAGTCGAACTTATCGCGTTTTCCTTAGAAAAGGACGCGGATTTATGGTGGAAGAGTGTTCGTCGCATGGTTCCGAAAGACCATGTGTGGACTTGGCAGGAATTTAAGGACCACTTTTACGAGAAGTATTTTCCAATTACTTACCGTCATGCACAGGAGGCCCAATTCCATAAATTACAACAGGGGAACATGAGTGTTGGAGAATACGAAACACGGTTTTCAGAATTATTACGATATGCACCGGCCACAGCCAGGGATGAAGGGGCGAAGCTGCGACGCTTCTTAGAAGGGTTACGACCTGGGATTCGCACAAAAATGTGCTGTTCCGACATCTCAACATATGCGGCTGCCTTTGCCAAGGCTCTTGAATCTGAGCAAGATGCCATCCGTCTCTTCCGAGCTCGCCTTCAGACCAATCCGAGAGAGAGGGCAGAGTTCTCCACATATGCTCCTTCAAGTAAAAAGACTCGGGTTGAACCAACACCATTACGAGCACTACCGCCTCCACCGAGCTCCAACCCAATTCGGAGCTGCACATATTGCAAGAAAAATGGCCATACTGAACCCTATTGTTACACTAAGATAAAAGATCTTAACCTCAAGCCTTCGACGCCATCAGCCCGGCCGCAAAACCGCCCAAACGCCACACCTTCAGGATCAGCTAAGCAGCCCACACAGACAGGCCATCCTACATCTCAAGCAATCCGCCCCTACTCAGCACCGATAACAACGGGGGCTAATAGGGCCCAACAGGCACGCGTGAATGCACTGATTTCAGAAGAGATCGAGACGCCTGATTATTTCCCTTGTGCTTTCGAAGGTACAGCTCGCATCCTTGACTCTCCAGTTTACTGTTTGATCGACACGGGTGCATCTGTCTCCTGCATCTCGTACTCTTTAATCAAACGACTAGGATTAAAGACTACCGAAACACCCAAACGGGCCGTCGCGACGGCATCGGGAGTATTCTCTGACACCACCAAAGCATGTCTTCAGTGCCCCATCGTCCTAGGGGACAAGGAGGTCCACATTGATTTGGTTGCCATCAGCCTGTACCACTACGACATCATTATCGGCATGGACTGGCTAACCTCCGTGTCGGCAGAATTAGATTGTGAAACCAGAATGATGACTATTCACTTACCCGAGGAAGATCCCATCTCCATCCCCGTCAGGGTCAGCTACAGGTATCGTGCTGAACTGTATGCCATGAAGGACGTAGACAGCAGTGATAAAACAGAAGCCGATGATACCCCGGTAGTTAAAGAATTTTATATGGTGTTTTCACCAATACCCGGCCTTCCACCAGCACGAGCAATAGAGTTTGCCATAGATTTGGTGCCTGGCACCGCACCGATCGCGTTGCCTGCATACCGAATGCCTCCATGTGAAATGGAGGAGTTGAGAATTCAGATCGATGATCTTCTAGGTTTAGGGTTCATTCGACCTAGTGTGTCTCCATGGGGAGCCCCTGTACTGTTTGTGCCAAAAAAGGATGGAGGTCGACGACTATGCATAGACTATCGGAGACTAAACAAAGTAACTATTAAAAACAAATACCCCCTTCCTAGAATCGACGACTTGTTTGATCAACTGCGAGGTGCCCAATACTTCTCGAAGATAGATCTGCAGTCAGGTTACCATCAACTACGGGTTAGGGAAGAAGACATACCCAAAACCGCGTTCAAAACCAGCTTTGGGCACTACGAATTCTTGGTAATGCCCTTCGGCCTTACGAACGCCCCAGCGGTGTTCATGGACTTGATGAACCGAGTCTTCAGGCCATTTCTATATCGGTGCGTCATCGTATTTATTGATGATATCCTTGTCTATTCTAAGAGCCATGAAGAACATGAAGAACACTTGCGGGCCATCCTAGAAACGTTAAAACAGCACCAGCTGTATGCTAGCTTTAAGAAATGCGCCTTTTGGAAAGAGGAAGTAAAGTTCCTTGGGCACGTGGTCACTAAGGAAGGTATTGCAGTGGACCGAACTAAAGTTGCAGCAGTACAAGACTGGGAACAACCGAAGTCGGCAACAGAAGTGAGAAGTTTCTTGGGATTAGCTGGGTATTATCGCCGTTTCATTAAGGACTTCTCCAAAATTGCTAGGCCACTAACTCAATTGACCTGCAAAGATATCAAGTTTGAGTGGAATAGTAAGGCAGAAGTTGCATTCCAAGAACTCAAAGATAAGCTCACATCCGCTCCTGTCTTAATCTTGCCGGAGCAAGGTGTCAAGTACACCGTGTACACGGATGCATCTCGAGTGGGTTTGGGATGTGTATTGATGCAGAATGACAGAGTGATTGCTTACGCGTCCCGTCAATTGCGGAAGCACGAAGAAAATTACCCCACTCATGACTTAGAGTTAGCCGCCATCATTTTCGCCCTGAAATTGTGGAGACACTATCTATATGGGGAAGAATTTGAGTTATTCTGTGACCATAAGAGCCTAAAATATATCTTCACTCAGCGCGATTTAAACTTGAGGCAGCGACGATGGATGGAAACGCTTAAAGACTTCAATTTCGAAGTATCATACCATCCAGGCAAGGCAAACCTAGTGGCCGATGCGTTAAGTCGCAAAAGAGCAATAGAATTTGCGGCCCCTCTCATGGTAAGAGAATGGAATATGGTTGAGTTTGTGCGAGACTTTGAGCAAAAACTCACCGTAAAGGAGCCTTACGCCATGATCGCCCACCTTCAGGTAGAACCCGAGATAGATCACAAAATTCTGGTAGCCCAAGACCAGGATGAAGCGTTGTGCAAGAAGAAAGAACAGGTGAAAAGCGGAAAATTGCCAGGATGGCATATTGGGAGCGATGGCGGCCTGCGTTTTCAGGGCCGTCTATGCGTCCCGAACGTTCAAAAGCTAAAAACTGAAGTTATGGATCTGGCCCATAAATCTAAGCTTGCAATGCATCCGGGGGGCACCAAGATGTATCAGGACATGAAGAGAAGTTATTGGTGGGACAACATGAAGCGCGAGATCGCAAAATATGTATCTCAGTGTTTCACCTGCCAACAAGTCAAGGCCGAACATCGGCAGCCTCCCGGCCTATTACAACCTATGCCGATAGCAGAGTGGAAATGGGATTTTATCTCGATGGACTTCATCGCGGGCCTACCTCGAACTAAGAAAGGCCACGACTCCATCTGGGTCATAGTTGATCGCCTAACTAAATCTGCCCACTTCCTGCCCGTGCGCTCCTCTCAGACCTCTGAAGATCTGGCGAAACTATACATTAAGGAAATCGTGAGGTTGCATGGAGTGCCTCGTGAGATAGTGTCAGATAGAGACACTCGTTTTACCTCGATTTTCTGGTCTAGAATCCAACAAGCTATGGGAGCAAAATTGACCTATAGCACAGCATTCCATCCGCAGACAGATGGGCAAACAGAACGCGTAAACCAGGTATTAGAAGATATGCTGCGGGCCTGCACCCTAGATTTTAAGGATAGCTGGGATGACTGTCTCCCCTATGCCGAGTTTGCATATAATAATAGCTATCAGGCAAGTATCGGCATGGCCCCGTATGAGGCTTTATATGGTCGCCCTTGTCGAGCTCCTCATTGCTGGACCGAAGTGGGAGAAAGGAAATTGCTTGGGCCGGAGCTCGTGCAACAAACGTCCCAGAAAATCGACATTATCCGAAGGCGTTTGCAAACGGCCCAAAGCCGTCAGAAAAGTTATGCCGACAAGCGTCGACGACCCTTAGAATTCGAAGAAGGGGCTCATGTCTTCTTAAAGATATCACCGATAAAGGGAATTTTACGTTTTGGCAAGAAGGGCAAATTAGCCCCACGCTATATTGGCCCATTCCAGATCTTGAAGCGTGTAGGCGCAGTAGCCTACCGCCTTGCCTTGCCGACACCTCTTGCGGGAGTTCACAACGTGTTCCATGTTTCTATGCTGAAGAAATATGTACCGGACCCGTCCCATGTCATAAAGTGGGAGCACGTCGAGCTCCGAGAGAACGCCACTTGTGTGTTTCAACCTACCCGCATCATAGACAGAAGAGAACACGTCCTTCGTAACAAGAAGATTCCATTAGTAAAGGTGCTTTGGACTCACAATTCCGAGGAACAGACCACCTGGGAAACTGAAGCAGATATACGAAAGGACTACCCTCACCTTCTGGAGGATCATGATCAGGTACAATTTCGAGGACGAAATTATTTTTCTTAGGGGGGGAGATTGTAACGCCCCGTAAAACAACTGGCCCCCGAACCTGAACATGTCCTCGGGCCATGTCACGCTTACGTCACTCCAGGGCGTTTAATTGGCCAATAGTAGCTTCTTGAAACCGAGGCTTCCCTAATCCAGGCTCCACGCGCACACCCATCGGGTCTTTACGCTATCCAATCCGAGTCAGGTGGGTCTGAGACTTAAGTAAGTCGACCCCCATGTCGGGCCTGGTATTTTGTTGGATCCGCACATTAAAATTGATATCTGAAACCGTAAAACTGCACAACACTACGATTACACCCTAGGCGTGAGTGTACTCTCACCAAACTTAAGTAAACCAATCATTACAACACATACTTTTCTTGTGTGGCCCTTCTGCACCCTTGCATGGCGTTGAGATTTAGGGACTTAGAACTTAAATATAACATCCACCACAATCCCAAACTTGCAGCCCCGATCGATGGTCGGTGACCGTCGAACTGATCCATCGCCATAGTTCACAATTGCCGCACTATATTCTCGTAGGATCGCGCATGTAGCCATATCCTAGGCCAGGAGGACTATCCCTCGGTCCAGATCGGGTTAGATGGGCTCGCTGGGCCCCACACAATCAAAAGTAGACCCAAGAGGCTACTTATAGCCACTTAAAAAGTTGAGGGCTATATATCCTGATTTCCCAAGGTTATAAAAGCTCCTTTTCTCTCAGCCACTCTCATTTCTACCTACATCTAGCTGAGAAAGGAGAGAGAGAGTGAAGAAGAGAAGTTGGAGGAGAGGGAGATCAGCCCAAGGAGGGCTTGTGCATGTCCATTTGGGGCGATTCCTTCACCGCCTTCGCTTCATAGGGCTAGGAGAGTGCCGGATTCAGCTTCATCCAGCCTCACAGGTAATTGGAATGAAGTATACACCTGGAGCTGTCAAATTTTCTGCTGAATTCATGCAATTTCCTAACATGCAGCCCCTCTCTTGCAGGAATTGCAAGGGAATTCGGAGATATGAGGTGTGTATCATTCCCTACAGGTTGTCTTGCATCAAATGCAAGCCCACATGAATAATATCTCTAATTCTAGGTAGACTTGCTAGATAGATGTAGAATCCCTTAGGGATTAGTTCTCTAGATGTCTTTAAAGCTAGGAATTTCCTGTTTATATTGTTTAATCATCATGCATGTTTAGTATTACATAAGTATATATTAGTATTCACATATTTATCTTAAATTGGAAAGAATTGCTTAATTGTTTGTGCACTATTATGATTCCCTGAGATGCATGTGTATGTTGTTGTTGCATCTTTGGGGGAAATTGGTAATTTCTTCTGGTTGCTTGAAATTTTGAAATAACATCACCTGTATGTAACATATATATAGTAGAATAGTTAAAGTTTAGCTCCTAGCATAGTCCCATGGTTCTGTATGTTGCCGGATCGGGAAATTCATAGAGTTTGGGTCGGCCATGTAGGTTGGCCGTATCCCCGGAGTTGGAATCCTCAGGCGTGGGGTAATGCGGGTGCTGTCCGTGGTTCATGAACCACGTGGGGTATAGTACCCAAGGACAGTCTTCTGTCATCCCCTTGACTAAGGACCACCAACTCAACAAACCCGGTTCAGGTATAATGTTTGGATAAACGCCTATATTCGAATCCACATACCAGCACGACCATTGGATAGGCCCACTAATAATTACATGGCGAACGATCCCTAAAGACTCATGAGCCGAGCATGGTGGTATGGGACCTATGCTCGCGCTGTCGGCCTACGCCGGGGTGGTGCTCCTCCGTAGTGTCCTTGAGCACCCATGGAGGCAGTGAGCCATCCATTTGTTTGACTATGGGGTAATGGCATGACTGAGCCACCCCCGTCTGAGTCGGACATGGCTGACGAGTCATGGCCGAATCAGACGCTCGGACTGTTTATCCGAGCTGGGATCCTTGGGGTTACTGGCGATGATATGTACTCGCCCGCAGGGAGCCAGGTGATCCCTGATCGGCCGAGTGAAGGGGTAATGGTATGTTGGCTTCGCCAACCGGCTGGATGTTAAACTGGTATAATTAAGGATTTGGATAATCATTCATGGTCCGGCATGACATTCATCGGGCGGGTGACTGGGGTGGTGCCCCTGTCATGGTGGCCCAGTCTGTGCGAGTGTTGTGGTGGTGCCACACACTGTTAGCTGTGACAAACTGGTGTTTGGGGCATGCACATATGCATTTCATGCACTCATGCACTAAATAACTGTGCTTTGTTGTTGGCGGTATCTTAGTTAAGAATGATGTGTAATAGAATCCATTATTTATGTATGCTTCCATTTGTGCATTGATAACTTGTATGTAATGTTACCACTGAGTTGGCCACTCACTCCCCATTCTGGGAACGGTGTTATAAAACACCACCCAGACGCCGCATGTGACCCAGGTTTACAGGAGGAGAGCGAAGCGGCAGAATACGAGGAGTTAGCCGCTGGCGAGGATCCATACATTCAGTATGCAGACGACCTGTATAGAGGGTGATAGGGGATCCTTGTTATGAGGGATAGCGCCGGGTTGGCGCAATGTATAGGTTTTTGCTAGTTTTTGGAGCCTGGTGATCGGGGCCCCTAGCGGGTCCCGTCGAGTGAGTTGTTGATGTTGCTTAATTCTTTTGGCTTATATATATATGCTCACTTCTTCTTTTGGATATAGATATCTCATGTGTTTGCTTCTAGCTGAGCATTATTCTGATTCTAGTAGCTTGCCTATTTCATTGCATGTTTTGCATAAAGTGGGGCCTGGGATATTGGGGGCCGAGGATGCCCTCGACCCTTGACATCCGGGGTGCCACAGAAACGGAGGGCTTGTGGGGCCCGTTTCTTGGCGAATCGCCATGCACTGCTTATCATAATTCATGAAGAACGTGTCTGCTTGATTCTGGGCGGTTTTGATCATGGTGATCCGTGGGGCCCATCGGAGAAAATGGCTAAGTACTGGATCCTTTGCAAATCTGGGTATTTGGGTGCGTCGGGTAGTATTTTGTGGGATTTTCTCGAAGCACGTGCCCAATTGATTTGTTTTAGAGGGTACTGATTTTTGGGACCCCAACAGATGCCCCTCTGGTGCATTGCGATGGACCTACAACCGTTCATCGCAACGCATCGGATTCCCGGGTCCACACTATAAATAGACAAGATAGCTTGATTTTATTTCATTCCTCGT
>PVNU02001754.1:0-78503 GCA_003013855.2 Liriodendron chinense
TGAATTTTTTATTGAGATATATCAAAATGGCTACATAACACTCATTTTATAGATCCTGTACATGAAAGCAAACATGCAAGAGTTAAAACAACTTTAACTCTATTTAACTTTATTCTCCCTAGATCAGTTGTTACATATTCTTCAATGTGGCCTTTTGAGAACCAAATGTCAGCTTTAAAGCTTATTAGCTGTAACGGTTTTTGGTTGATGAATGCTTTGGTTTGAACCTCCAACACTCCCCTTCAAACTAAAAGCATCTTCATTCCAAGCTTTGCTCTTAATTGTTTGAATGCATTAGGATCGACATGCTTTTGTGAAAATGTTCCTACAATTACTAATTTCACCGTTTTCGGCTTCCACTGATCTCTTAGAAATGAATACCTTGGTATCGATATGCTTGCTTCTTCCATATTGTTGTACTGGATTCTTGGCGAACTCAATTGCAAATTTATTATCCATGCACATATATGGTTGTGGACTCTTCTTTGCAAGATGTTTTAGTTCTTTCAGCAAGGTTATTCAAACCAAATTGCTTCAGACACCGTGGATGATGCTGCCATGTATTCAATTTCACATGTGGATAATGCGATGACACTTTGCTTCTTTGAGTTCCATGTAAATGTCGTCGACCCAAGATAGAAAACATACCCTGTTGTGCATTTCCTTTCATCTTGGTCAACCTCCCCAATCATTGTTTGAATATCCATACAACTTGCTTCATCATTATATGGATAGAAAGATCGATTCCATGGATCCTTTGATATACCTGAGAATTCTTTTGCAGGGAGCCAGTGTGATTCCTTAATTTGGTGCTTCCATGTATTTTCTTAGAAGCCCTAATACTGTAGACAATATCTGGCCTTGTGATTGTGAGGTACCTGAGACTTCTAATCAGACTATTGAACATAGTCGAGTTCATGCTTCTTCTTCCTTCTCCTTCTTTTGGTCAATTTCAAGCCCGTTGATACAGGTGTATTTACAGTATTACAGTCAGCCATCCTGACTTTTCAAGTAGTTCTTTTGCATACTTCTTTTATGATGTCAAGATGCCATCAAGTTTTTGTCTCCACCTTCTTTTTCAATAAATTTGGAGGCCTTGACAACTTTCTTAAAAAAAAAAAAAAAAAGATTTGTATCTAAAAAACAGAAGTTGTTTTCTCACCTCGATGCACAAGAAGAATGACATAAGTCTGCCAGCAGTCATCTCGAATTCCTTGAACATAACATGCTTGAATTCATGAAACATCTATTGACTGCTCCCTGTAAACAACAAGTCATCAACATATAGGCATGCAATGAGCATATCTCCATGATCATTCTTCTTAATATAGATCGTATGCTCATATGGATATTTGGCGAAGCCGTTTTCCTTGAAGATTGTTGTCAATACATTCCAAGCAATGTGGGGCTTGCTTTAAAGCCGTACAAGGCTTTCTATACCTTGTGGCTCTTCTCGTTTTATAATGAAGCCTTCAGGCTAGTCAACATAGACTTGTTCTTCAAGTATTCCATTTAGGAATGCGGACTTCACAACCAGTTGGTAGATTTTCCAACTGTGATGGGTAGTAAGAGAGATTATCATCCTTACAATGCCAAGTCGAGCAACTGGAAAAAAAAAAAAAAAAAACTTCTTTGTAATCATGTCAACTTTTGTTTGTAGCTTTTAGCCACAAACCTTACTTTATAGTGATTAATCTATCCATTGGTTGTACGCTTGATCTTGTACACCCATTTGACGCCAATAGTTCTTTGGCCTTGAGGAAGCATAGTCAGCTCCCAAGTATGATTCTTTTCGATGGCATGAATTTCTTCTTCCATAGCAGATCTCCAACAATCTTCTTTTATAGCCTCCTGAAATGTTAGGGATTCATGATCTGCATGTGTACAGGAAGGAAAGATTAACTTCTTCTGTTTGCTTATAATTGTTTTTTAAACTCCTCATTTTGATAGGAGTTATGAATGAACAAGAGATGACAGAACTCTAAGTTGATGAAGTACTCCTCATCGAAATGGAATGCCTTTTAGACTTTTGCGAATTGAGGATGTGGCCGAAGAGGGTGTTGTGGTAGTCTACTCCAAACTTTCATGCTTTTCTTCTTGTTCTTCCTCCTCGAACTGATTTCCTTTGGCAGTTTCTTTTTTTTTTTTCCAATTTCATGCATCTTCTTCGCTGAAGACCACGTCTCTACTCACCACTACTTTGTTGGTAAATGGATCATAGAATTTGTAAGCTTAGGATTCCTCGCTATAAACCCGATGAAAATGCATCTTTCTCCATGATTATTGAGCTTCTTCCTTTTCACTTCTGGCACTTGAGCGTACACAACACACCCAAAGATTCTTAAGTGTGCCACACTTGGTTTGTAGCCGCTCCATGCCTCCTGTAATGTCATATTCCTAACGCTTTTTGTAGGGCACAAATTGAGCAAACAGAAAGTACATGCAACAACCTTTACCCAGAAATTCTTCAGCAGTACTTTTTCTTTTAGCATGGTCCACGTCATGTCAAGAATGGTGCGATTTTTCCATTTTACTATCGCATTCTATTGTGGCGCGTAGCCTGCTGTAAGCTGCTGATTGATGTCTTGCTCCCTACAATAATCTTGAAATGCTTTTAAGGTGTGTACTCCCCCACCTCTGTCAGATCTGAGTTCTTTGATCTTGTAGCCACTTTCGACTTCAACTCAAGCTTTGAAAATTTTAAAGATAGTGAAAGTGACAGATTTTTCTTTGATGCAATACAACCCATAACTTACTGCTAAAATCATCAATGAAGGTACTAAAATATTTATTACCTCTAAGAGATGATGTCTCTAATGGTCCACAAATGTCTGTATGAACCAACTGCATGCAATGACTCTTTTGCTCTTCGTGACATTTCACTTGAGAATGAGTCTTTGTTGCTTACCAAGTGTGCACGTCTCACACACATGGTCTGGAGCTTCAATGGATGACAAGCCATGTACAATGCTTGATGAAGATAACAGATTTAGGCCACTGAAATGGATATGCCCAAGATGAAGATGCCACCTCCATCGCACATTCTTTACATGTCCATAGATGCACTTTTCAAGTCTTGTGTTTATATGGAGCGAGAACATACGATTCCTTACTATTTGGGCTGATGCAACAAGTCTTCCATGCACATCTTTCAATGAAATAGAGAAGTTCTCCATGTGTATTACATACCCCTTTTCTAGAAGTTGGCCAACACTAAGAATGTTACTTTTCATGATCGACACATAATACACATTGGAGATATATTCTAGCACACCATTTTTCTGATATATTTTAATTTTTCATTTACCTTTCATGGGAACTTTTGATGAGTCTCCCTAACTCATGTTACCATGAACATCTTGTGTGAGCTCCATGAATAGTTCTTTGTTTTCACACATGTGGGTGCTCGCACCAGAGTCGAGATACCACACGTCCTGTTCATCACACGCCTTTTCTTATGCAAGTAGGAGTGTGGAGTCTTCTTTTTCATGATTTGATGCTTTTGCATAGTTGGATCGTGCATCTTGATCCACTAGCTTGCTCCGGCAGTCTGAGGCATAATGGTCAAACTTGTTGCAATTGTAACATTGAATATTTTTTATATTTCCATGTTCACGCATGGATCTGCCTTTACCAATTCCTCTACCACGATAATTGGTATTCTTTTAATAGGTTTGACCATAACCTTGATAATTTTCTCACCCTTGGCCTCTTCAACGATTACTATTGGTATGACCACCACGTTGTGAATTTCCATGATCAGCCTTTTACTCGGTTAGAATTAATTTTAACTCCAATGCTTATTCCACTATCATGGAACTAGTACTCTTTTGCATATGTTGCTCATAAACTTGCAATGATCCCATTAGCTCTTCGGTCTAGAGTTTTCAAGATCCTTCGACTCTTCAATAGCCACAACCACATGTTCAAACTTGGTTGTGAGGGATCATAGAACTTTTTCAATGACATGATTGTCTTCAATCTTTTCACCATTTCTTTTTTAAGTTATTAACAATGACAAGTAATCGTGAAAAGTAATTGGAAATGCTCTCACCTTCCTTCATGTGACTTGCTTCGAATTCGGCTCTAAGAGTTTGTAGCTAAACTCACTTCACACAATCAACCCCTTTGAAGATAGTGTTTATGATATCCTAAGCTTGTTTACTTGATGTCACTTCAGTGATCCTTTCGAAGGTTGAATCATCCAACCCTTGATAGAGTAGGAATAAGGCCTTCTTATCTTTCTTCCTCTAGTCTTTAAGGGCAGTTTTCTACTCAACAGTGTAGGCAGCTTCTTACTTGGTAGTGTGCTCTACATACCCATCAGTGAAAATTTCCCATACATCTTGCGACCCAAGCAATGCCTTCATTTTAATGCACCAATTTTCATAGTTGTCTTTTGACAACTTCAAAATTTGAGGCTAAATAGTGGCGGCCATCTTCACTGGACTATGGAATTTATAACCTAGGACTAGTTTCTCTGATACCACTTTGTTGGCTTTACAAAACCTAGAGAGAAAATTCAGAACAAGCGGGAAGAAAACAAAATATCTTATTGCTGGATTTCTGATTGAGATATATCGAAATGACTACATAACACTCATTTTATAAACCCTGAACATGAACGTAAACATGCAACAGTTAAAACAACTTTAACTCTATTTAACTCTATTCTGCCTAAATGTCAGCTGTTACATATTCTTCAATGTGGCCTTTTGAGAACCAATGGTCAGCTTTAAAGCTTGCTAGCTGTAACGGCACTTGTTGGTTGATGAATGCTTTTTTTTAAACCTCTAACAATATTAAAGTGGAGAAGAAGGTTGGAGATTTAATACTATATTTTTAGGAATTGAATGATAGCTTTCGAAGAAAACTATAAGAATTCATCACACATAACAGAACTCCAGATTGGTGAGGTTTGCCTTATACTAAACTCTCAAAGAAAACACCAATACATGTCAACTCTAGATGGCAACAATCACACTCTACACGTCATCGCTTATTTTCACTCCAAGTACGAGCAGGCATCCGGTCGAAGGATCAAGAAACTCAAGAGCTTCTTCATTCTCTCCTCCTATAAAGGAGCAAGTCGAGCTACAACTGCTGAGAGAATCTTGGGTTTTCCTAAGGGGACAACGTCGTTCCCTTACCTAGGAATCCCCATATTTTAAGGGAGGGCTTGTATTTCCTTCTTTCAGCCCTTGGTGGAAAAGATTCAGAACTGCATTGTCGGGTGGCAGGGTCGTATTCTTGGGCAAGCGGCAGACTCACGCTCATTAAGCACATGCTAGGTAGCATTCCCATCCACCCTCTCTCAGCCTCGGAAGTTCGTGGAGTTGTGTTCCCGTACTTGTCTTGGAGGATTTAGAGGAGTCTTTTACAATTCCTTTTGGGGTTAGGAGGGGGGATCCAAGATGCACTGGATCAGCTGGAAAATGATATCCTTGCCTATGGAAGAAGGCAGCTGGGCGTAAGAGGAATAAAAGATAATATGAAGGCTTTCAAGTGGAAGATTTGACTTTAAAAAGCCTTGGGAGATAATTTAAACCAACTACACAAGAAGGAAATTAAAAGATCTTTATTGTTGTATTTTTTATCGAGTGTATAGAACATGACTACTTAGAACTCCTTTTATAGGTTTTATACATGAACGTAAACAAGTAGTAATAAATAGAGATTTCACTCTATTCTCCTTAAATTTCTGATGTTAAAAATATTTCAATGTGCCCATTTGAGAACCAAACTTCAACTTCTTTAAAGCCATCTGTAACAGTTGTTGGAATGAATGCTTTGGTTTGCAACCTCCAACACTCCCCTTCAAACCAAAATCGGCTTCATTCCAAGCATTGACCTTAGTCATCTGAATGCATCAGTCGGTAGTGCCTTGGTGAAAATATCTGTCACCTGTTCAGTAATATGACAGTACTCCAATTTCACTGCTTTCTGCTTCACTTGATCTCTTAGAAAATGATATTAGGTATCGATGTGCTTGCTCCTTCCATGTTGCACTAGGATTTTGGCGAGCTTGATTACCGACTTGTTATCCACATATATGACTGTGGATCCTTCTTGCAGATGCTTCATCTCCTTTAGTAGGTTTCTCAACCAAATCGCCTCACAGACTGTGGTTGATGCTGCCACGTACTCTGCTTCACATGTGGACAAAGTGACCACACTTTGCTTCTTTGAGTTCCATGTGAAAGCAGTCGACCCAAGATAGAATACATAGCCAGTGGTGCTCTTTCTTTCATCTTGTTCGCCTCCCCAATCACTATCTGAGTATCCATATAGCATTGCTTCATCTTCGCATGGATAGAAAAAACCAAATTCCATAGATCCTTTGATATATCTGAGGATCCTTTTTACAGCAAGCTAGTGTGATTCTTTTGGCACTTCCATGTACCTGCTTAGAAGCCCAACATTGTAGATGATATCCGGTCTTGTGATTGTGAGATACCTTAAGCTTCCAATCAGACTCTTGAACAGAGTCGAGTCCACGCTTCTTCATTCTCCTTCTCTTGTTAGCTTCAGACCCGTTGCTACAGGTGTGTTCATGGCATTGCAGTTTGCCATCTTAAACTTTTTAAGCAACTCCTTGGCATACTTTTTCTCAGATATATGGATGCCTCCATTTTGTTGTTTCACTTAGATGCTTAGAAAGAAAGACATAAGTCCGCCATCGGTCATCTCTAACTCCTTAAACATGGCCTTCTTGAATTCATCAAACATTGGCTGAGTATTCCTTATAAACAGCAAATCATCATCATACAGGCATGCTATAAGTATATCACCTTGAGTTCATCTTAACATAGACCGCATGCTTATCCGGACATTGGACGAAACCATTCTCTTACAGATAGTTGTTGATGTGTGCATTCCAGGCACGAGGAGCCTGCTTCAATCTATAAAGGACTTTCTTCAGCCGATACACTTTGTGTTCCTCCCCTTGAACAACAAAACCTTCAGACTGGTCAACATAGACTCTTCTTCTAGAATTCCATTTAGGAATGCAGATTTCACATCTAGTTGGTAGATCATCCAACTGTGATGGGTTGCAAGGGAGATAATCATCCTCACAATGTCAAGGTAAGCAATAGGAGAGAAGACTTCTTCATTATCCACCTTGTATTTCTGTTTGTAACCCTTTGCTACGAGCCTTGCCTTGTAGCGATCAATCTCACCATCAGCATTTCGCTTGATCTTGTACACCCATTTGACACCAATAGTTCTTTGGCCTTGAGGAAGTAAAGTCAGATCCCATGTATGGTTCTTCTCAATGGCCTGGATCTCCTCTTCCATAGCCGTCCTTTAGCATACTTCTTCGACAGCCTCCTCAAATGTAAGAGGCTCGTGGTCCGTATACAACCAGAACAAATTTACTTCCTCAGTTTCGGCGTAGATATCGTTAAGGCTTCTCATTTTGATAGGAGCTAAGGGTGAAGGAGAACTGGATGAAGACGTACTGGCTGAATTTTGATTTGATGGAATACTTTCAGAGGAGATGGAATGTATCGCTGTACTTCTGCATGCAGACGGTTCGGCGGAAGAGAGTGTTGCAGGTGTCTGCTCCTGGTTGTCATGCTTCTCTTCTTCATGTTCTTCAACCTCGACTTAATTTTCTTTGGTCAAATCTTCCTCGTTCCATTTCCAGGCTTCTTCCTCGCAGAATACTACATCTCTACTCACCACCACTTTATTGGTTAGTGGGTTGTAGAGTTTGTATGCCTTTGACTCTTCACTGTAGCTGATGAAGATGCACTTCTCACCACGATCATCAAGCTTCTTTTTTCTTGCTTTTGGAACTTGAGCATAGGCGATACACCCAAAGATCATTAGGTGCACCACGCTCGGTTTGTAGCCACTCCATGCCTCCAATGGTGTCATGTTTCTGACACTCTTGGTTGGACACCGATTGAGCAAGTAGGCAGTACATGCAACTGCCTCTGCCCAGAAGTTCTTTGGCAAGCCTTTCTCTTTTAGCATGGTTCTTTGTCATGTCGAGGATGGTGCGGTTCTTTCATTCTGCAATACCATTCTGCTGTGGCGTGTAGGTTGCAGTGTGTTGCTTCTTGATGCCTTGTTCCATGCAATAATCTCGAAATGCATTTAAGGTGTATTCTCCACCTCTGTCAGACCTGAGTACTTTAATTTTATAACAACTTTCAACTTCAACCGAGCTTTGAAAGTTTTAAAGATAGAGAAAGCGGAAGATTTTTCTTTGATGCAATATACCCAAAGTCTTCTGCTGAAATCATTAATGAAGGTAATAAAGTATTTATTACCTCCAAGAGAGGGTGTTTCAAGTGGTCTACAAATATCAGTATGAACCAATTGAAGTGGTTCCTTTACTCTTCTGGACACTCCACTTAGAAAGGAGTTTCTTTGTTGCTTGCCAAGTGTTTACTGCTCACACACATGTTCTGGAGCTTTAATAGCAGCAAACCCTGTACCATGCTTGATGAAGACAATAGCTTTAAGCCACTGAAATGGAGATGCCCAAAGCGAAGATGCCATCTTCATGAATCATTCTTCACGATTCCATAGAGACACTTTTCAGCTTTTGTGTTGATTTGAAGCGGAAACATGCGATTCTTCGCCATTTGGACTTGAGCCACAAGTCTCCCGTGTGTATCTCTTATAGAGAGAGAACATTTTTCCATGTGTATGACATACCCCTTCTCAAGGAGTTAGTCGATACTGAAGATGTTACTTTATATGTTTGGTACGTAATACACATTGGAGATAAAATTCAGCACACCATTCTTCTGATAGATTTTAACTTTTCCTTTACCTTTCACAGGAACTTTTGATGAGTCTCCTAGACTCACATTGCCACGAGCATCTTCTGCCAGTTCAACGAATAGCTCCTTTCCACACATATGGTGACTCGCACCAGAGTTGAGATACAACATGTCATGTTGATCACATGCTTCTTCTTGTGCAAGAAGAAGTGTAGAGTCTTCATTTTCATGATTTGATGCTTCTGCATAATTAGAATGCTCATCTTGATCTACTGGTTTGCTCCAGCAGTCTGAAGCATAATAGCCGAACTTGTTGAAATTGTAACAATAAATATTTTTGTATTTCCACGTCCACGCATAGATCTGCCTCTACCATTTCCTTTTCCACGGAAATTGGTAAACTTTTGTTGATTTTGTGATTGGCTTGGATGATATCTACGCCCTCTACCTCTTACACGATTGCTAGTGCCACGACCCCCTCGTTGTGTATGGCCTTTTGTTCATTTAGAGTCAACTTAGACTCTAAGGCATGTTCAAGCATCGAACCGGCATTCTTTTATATTTGTTGCTCATGTACTCGCAATGATCCCATCAGTTCTTCAATGGACAACTTTTCAAGTCCTTTGATTCTTTTATGGCCACAACCACATGCTCAAATTTGAATGTAAGGGATCGTAGTACTTTTTCGACTACCCGCACATCTTCAATCTTTTCACCATTTATTTTTAAGTTGTTAACGATAACAAGTAACTTTGAAAAATAATATGAAATAGACTCACCTTCCTTCATGTGAGAGGTCTCGAACTCGACTCTAAAGGTTTGGAGACGAACCTTCTTCACACGATCAACTCCTTTGAAGATGGTGCTAAGAATCTCCCATGCTTGCTTGCATGCTGTCGCTTTAGCGATCCGTTCAAAGGTGGACTCATCCAACCCTTGATAGACAAGAAACAGAGCCTTCTTGTCCTTCTTTCTTTGTTCTTTGAGGACTTTTTTTAATCGATGGTGTAGGCGGCTTCTTGTTGCAGAGTGGGCTCTACATACCCATCAATGACAATCTCCCATAGATCCTGTGATCCAAATAAAACTTTCATCTGGATACACCAGTTTTCATAGTTGTCCTTTGACAACCTTGGAATCTGCGACTAGAACGATGTTGCCATCTCTTCTTCACACTCCACAGATTTGGAGTCATAGTAACAACACCCATTTTTTACGTAGTAGCGGCAACACCTTATTGACACGAACTGCTCCTATGAACTCCACCAGGTCCAGCAAGATTGTCAAGCTCTGATACCACTTTGTTGGCTTTGCAAAGCCTTGGGAGATAATTCAAACTAACTACACAAGAAGGAAATTAAAATATCTTTATTGTTGTATTTTTTATCGAGTATATATATAATGACTACTTAGAACTCTTTTTATAGGTTTTATACATGAACGTAAACAAGTAGTAATAAATAGACATTTAACTCTATTCTCTTTAAATTTCTGATTTTACGGATATTTCAATGTGCCCATTTGAGATCCAAACGTCAACATCTTTAAAGCCATCTGTAACAGTTGTTGGAATGAATGCTTTGGTTTGCAACCTCCAACAGAAGATGGCATAGGCAATGAAGTTTAGAAAATCGGCTAGTTGATGGAGATCCTATGTTATCTCCAAATACAGTGGAGACCTTGAGAATCCATCACCCTTTAGTGGATACAGCTCCATTTCTCCTATTTGGAAACATATCAAGAAATTTCTCCCTGAAGTGTCCAGGTACGTTTGCTGGCTGTTGGATGTGGCAATTGTAAATTCTGAGAAAATGACTTGACAGGTTTAGGTCCCCTGAGAGAGTGGGAGCTTCAGGACCCACCTGTCGATTTAGCGGATGCGAGAGTTAAGGATGTGCCGAACTAATCTGGTCTAAAACCGGAGATAGGCCTGCATCTTCTCCTCCCCCAGGTAGTTCTCTCCTTCATCTCAGCAAAAGGTTTCTACACCTCCCAGGCGTAGGATAAATGCATCTGGGTGGGCTCCCCATTGGGCAATTTTTTCGTTAGCTCCGTGTGGAAGTTTAGTAGGATGGCTGGTGATAGGAAGGCCTAGTTTAAGTAGGTGTAGCACCCAAAACTTCCTCCTAAAATATCCCTGTTATCCCGGCGTATACTCCTAAAAGCAGTTCAGGTCGACACTAGAATCCAAGAGTGTAGCATCAGTTTGACCTCTAGATGCGAATGTTGTTCCTCTGGTCACAACAAGGAATCTATCGATCATCTTTTTTCATCCAGAGAGGTGGCGGTCCAAGTTTGGAGGCATTTTCTTTCCTGCTTCGGGCTGCACGCGCACCCTGCAACATCTGAAATCTCAATGGAAAGCCGTTGGTGGTCTGTAGCTACAAATTTAGACCCCTTCTCAATGTTACTGGGTGTAGTACCATACGTCCATCATTATATGGGAGTTATGGAAAGCTAGAAATCCAGCCCACTATGAAGACACCCAGATGAGAGTAGTATTTATTATTGCCAACGTCCAATGGTGGATGAACAGAATCCACACCGTGCTGCTGGCCCCCAAGTTCCTGAAACTTTCAAGGACTATTGATCTAGAGGCGCTTGGCATACCGGCCGTTGTTCGGGGCTGCCATCGTGTCGAAGTTATGAAGTGGCTAAAGCCTCCAGAAGGATGGGTCTCATTAAACATGGGTGGTTCTTCCAAGGGAAATCCATCCTTTTGGGGGGAGGCGGTGTATGAGGAAATCACACAAGAGGAGTTCCTCTTCACTTTCTCTATGGGGTTCGGCTTTGGTTCCAACACAAGGGCTGAAGCTAAGGCGATCATATCTGGTATATACTTATGCACGGAATGTGGGATGTCTAAAGTTAAGGTTCGTAGTGACTCGAAAGTGGTGGTGGATGTTCTCTCCAATCCTTCTTCCAATAAGTCAGCCTTGTGGTACTGGAAATCCCATCTTGAAGCCCTCAAGCATCATATGGACCTCCAGACTTTGCACACCTTGAGGGAGGCGAATGTCGTGGTGGATGGCCTAGCTAGGTGTGTGTGAGTGTGTGTGTGTGTGTGGGGGGGGGGGGGGGTTGGTCCCTCGATAAAGTTGGATTGGGTAGTCTTCATCAGGGCTGGTTTCTTTGTTTTATTGGCTTTGAGTCCATCTCATATGATAGTCAACCATGTGCATCTTTTTTTGCTTGGGCTGCCCGAATTCAGGTCCTGTATAGTCCTTCTTAATGAAATATTTCTTCTAAAAAAAGGGTGTCACCAATAGCCCAAGAAGATCTGTCGCACGCACCGATCCTTTTGTAGGAGAGATAAGGGTTTGTTAGCCAAGTTTTCGTCATATGCAATGGAGATAAATGCATTCCCCAGTATTTCCATCGTTGGATAATTGAGAATGACCCAATTAAAGAAGTGAAAGTAATCAGTGGCTACGATCACATGCCCATGTTCTCCAAACCACAGGAGCTATGTCATTGTCGACTTGAGATTGTTGAGAGTTACTCTTGATTGATTCACTACAACTACTATTGTTGTTGCGGAAAAAAACTCTAGGAAGAGAACGACGTACAAGAATACCCTTAAATTGACATAACCACTCAACATGGGCCAAGGGATAAAAGAAAATATATTACAAGCAATAATATAAACATAATAATACAAATGAGGGGATCACCTCATTTAAGCCACAAAGTCTTCAGAAAAATTGTCGCTTAAATCGCTTGGGGATTTGATTCGGGTAAGGCTCCCTAAGTTGTAGTGGACTCGATGGATATGGAACAAGTTTGATCCTACTAAAGTAGTGAAGAAGGCAATTTCAGTTACCTCTTTGATAAAGGATCTAAAAGCCTTGGCCCTCCTATCCCAGTTTGCAGGATTCTCGCACTAATGCGGCTGCTGGTAAGGGTTCAGTGATGCAGTTCCTCTTTGGGATCCATAAGCTTGTTCAAATTTTAGGGTGGGGTTTATGCTGGTGATGTGCACTTTGTTGGAATCAAGTGACTCAAATATATGCTAGATAGGGCCATTGGGCGATCGTTCAAGTTGGTCAGGTGATCGACCGGATAAGATTTTGCGCAGAGAACTCTCTTGACGTTTTTTTGGAGGGTTCAGGCGACTGAACCACAGGTGTCAGATGATTGACGGTGGGTTTGGGCTTCCGATCGGGTGACCGACTGTGGCAGTTGTTGTTATACAGTTTGCACGATCTTGCACAATTTTGCGTAAGATGTTTCTAATTTGGGTTCTATTACTATATAAGCGAGTATGGATGAGAATTAAGGTATCCTAGATGCGTAAGTAAGGGCTGAGAGAGTTCTAGGGTATAGACGAGAATTAGGGTATCCTAGATGCATAAGCAAGGGTTGAGAGAGTTCTAGGGAATGAGAGAGAGAGAGAGAGAGAGAGAGAGAGAGAGAGAGAGAGCGCGCTTTATTAACTTAGGATTTCTCTTGTGGGATGTGATCCAGATTTAGGTTCTTTTGTAATCTCTTTTAATTTCTAATTTATAGTGAATTATTCGCTTTGTGCCATGGTTTTTTACACATGAGGAGTTTTTTCATGTTAAATTCGGATTGTCTTCTTTTGCTTCGTTGATTTGCTTTGCATTGTGAGTGCCTTATGTGATTCGCTTCCGCATGATTCCCAACACACTTCTCATTGAGACTTAATCAGGGATCTTTGTAGGATTTGAATGTTGATTTTCCACCTCACTCTTGGCCCTTGCTTTAGGGGGGACGCCATCACACCCTTTGCTTATTTTACCATAGTTGGCCCATAATCTGTTCGATGGAGAACAAGATCTATCAGGGAGAAGCTTGTTATCATCAGGGGATCAAGTGGTTGGGGCTGCGAGGGAGAGGTTAGGTAGTAGATTCCCGTCAATACGTTAGGCAGAGACGCAGAGAGAGAGAGAGAGAGAGAGAAAGAGAGAGAGAAAAGTAACCTCTACTCCTGGGATTTCAGTAGGTGCTTCTGGGCCAGTCCCTTGCTTGTCATTGCCTTTTGCTGAGAGTCAGCTCAATCATTAGCAGACGCACGTATATCCGGAGTCGTTCATTCGTATGAATGGATCAAACCAGCAAATTATGGATGCCACTTGTATTTCCCTACGCCGTACTGATTCATCCAGAGGGACCTTATGTCAACTCTTCCTCAAAACACTATGAAGGAAATGGACCATCTTTTCTGTAATGATCAGTTAGCGAAATAGGTTTGGTACCACTTTGCCAATCTTTTTTATAGACATGTCCAAAGTAATTAGTCCACTAAATAAAAGATAATGCAGTGGTCCAGCAGAATAAGACGTTCGTCTAGATTCCAGCAGCTTTATGAAATGGCGTCATTTTTTGTTGTTTGAAAAATATGGTTCGAAAGGAATGATTGCAGGTTTGCCGGCAAGCACGCGTCAAAGTATTTTAGAGGCCTAGAAGATCACTTAGCTGAGGCGGAGGGCTCTTATGCGTCTCCTATGTGGAAGCAAATCAAGGCTCTACTCCCCTCTGTTTCTGCGAACATTAGGTGGCTGATTGGGCGGAGTGACTGTAGCTTTTGGGACATGGACTGGTACGGTTTGGGCCCTCTTTCCAATTGGATCGTGCATCCCCCTCCATCTCAAATTACTGACGCTTCTGTTAAGGATCTGATAGGCCCGGATGGCTTGCGTTCTCCTCTTCCTCTCTAGAACAGCCTTCTCAAGCTTTTGATGGAGAAAATTGTTGCGACAAGGTCCGATGTTTGCTTCTAGGCTCTGTCTCCTTCAGGAAATTGCTTTATCTCTTCGTCTTGGAATTTGTCTCCCTCAGTGGAGGACAAAAAGGATTGGTCCAAGTGAGTGTGGCATTTCAAACTTCCCCCAAACATGTCTCTTCTTTCTTAGAAAGTGATTTATAGACTTGTGCTAGTGGATGCGAGTATACAATCAAAGGGAATTGCTCTGGTTTCTCAATGTGCCTGTTGTGCCATATCTTTGCCTACTCGTCAAATTGAGCAAAGATTCTTTGAGATTGGTAGGACGACCGGTCGTCAGCTTGGCCGACCAATAGGGAGACAGGTCGCGATCGGTTCAGGACAGTCGAGTGAGTTGGGCTGTCTCCTAGCAAATTTCCAGCCAGTCTGCGGACCGAACATGACCGGTGCTAGAGCCAAACGACCAATCGTCAAACCCTGTTTTTCCAACAATTTGTTTGGTCTTGGCTCCTTCCTTGTGGTCTTCCTTTGATACTTTCTTTGGTCCATCTTCATCATGTAGAGCTCAACTACATCCTCTACATTGATCAGTAAGAGATTAACTGAGGATGAAGACGACATCACAGGGAGTTCTTGGTCAACTCTCTTTTTGCTCTGATACCATAAAGAAGTTCGGAATGCACTAAGAGAGTTCAAAGTTCTTCTCCAAAGGTGAGAAGGAGAGAGAGATCTGGTAGAAAGAAACTATTTTATATATTTTTTCGATACACAACATAAGAGGTAGTTTTCTATGAAAGAGCACAACTTATATTTGTTACAAAGATATTCTAAAGGGAGGTTGATCTGTCGTGGTTGGATCTCGCTGATATGTCATGTTAGTTTGATTTTAATAACTTTGCTCATTAGATATATCTAATGTATTGTATATTTATATTACAATTCTGTAAGTGACCTAAGTAAGAGAATGTTAGCACTTTCTTAAAAAATGGCTACATATGACATCCGTATCTAGGCAATGGATCAATAACATGAGCAACCGAACAAGGCCCACGGAATGTGGTTGTATACCTATTATGTAGACCCTTTTTTATGTATACCAAACCAAAGGCAGACACGAAGCCAAGCTAGGGTAATCAAATGTCTGCTACTCTACGATCAGATAATGCTCGCATCACTTCAAGTGTTAGACGGAATGTTACAGACATGAAACTAGGCCAGGGTAATCAGATTACTGGCCTACAACAGCCATCCTCTTTCAGCCTTGCAAATGTTTGTCAAAATTCCACAATTCTAGGCTCAGTCATCTAGCTAGTTCTCCTAACAAGAGAATGGTCTCGAATCCAAGCCCATCTTTCGGTTGAGACCCACCTGATCAAGGAGCGCCTACTCTTCGATGCCCTATAGATGCTCAATCTTTTGCTTCAGACGCTTCCCCATATGAACTGCCACCCTCGCTTGGATTGCCGATAGTAGCCTTCCCTCTCCCTACAGATGCTCGACAAACTAGCCACGACGTCATGCCCTCTATATGGATCGGTCAGTCCCCTTAACAGAGAGAGGCAGCCTCATCTCCAAGGTTAATGTAATTCGCTCCTGTAGAGCAGAATATGGTTAATATAGCTACCCAGCAGAATCACTCAGACCCTTTATCTCAATTCGGGGGAGATATGCATACACCCCTATGGTTAGCTAAGCAACTATCAAACACCCATACATCCCCCTCTCCTATCACAATGCAGCAATGTAACCTTTCGAGTCCTGTCAATTTTTTACTGGTTTCATCCCTTTAGGGCCTGTTTGGATGCATGTGAGTTTTTTAAGTTGTAAGTTGCATGTAACTTAGTTACAGGTGAAAGAAAGTTACAAGTAATCCTGTTTGGATGTAAGTTGTAACTTAGTTACAGGTAACTTAGTTTCTTTGTTTGGCTAACCTGTAAGTTAGTTACAGGTAATAAGTTATATATTCACACTTTATCCAAATCTTGGAGCAGAGAATTATTTAAAAATCAAATTGAGACATAAAGAAATTTAAATAAAAGTATGCCATTTTATTGAGCCCATCTAGATGAATAGTTGGGCAATTTTTTTAGGCTAAACTAATCAATAAGTAGGCTGTAAAAGTGGGCCCACGTTTCTAAATTACTTGTAATGTTGGAAAAAAAAACTTAAGATAAGCATATATATCCCACAAAAAATTTCATTTTCTTTCTGATATGTATTTATAATGCTTCAAGAGAAAGAAAAACAAACAAAAACAAAAACAAAAACAAACAACCATCAAACTAAAGTCATCTACCTAGGAACCACGTTCTCTAACCATGTATGCCTTTGGTTAGGAGACACACCATGAAGGAATTCATGGATAAGATTCAGTCGATCTGAAAGAAACCTGTAAGCCATATACATCATGTCTTCGTCGATAGTTGTCATGTTTTCCAATTCCTCCCTAAATCTCATCATAATAAGTGCATTATTAGTTGATGATTTGAGGGAAACAAATTTGTCTATTGACCTACAGAGTTATCAAATCTTTCTATGACAGCTGATCCAATTGTGGCCTTCTTTTTCTTCGATGGCCTTGAAGTTGAGGTTCCTGCACTCCTTTTACTGCTTCCTTTGGTTTGTTGAGTTTTAGGTTGTGTCACATCCCAAAATGCACCATCCACAGGTGAAAATGATGCATATGATGCAGAGTAAACTGGAGACAATTGGATGTCATCAAAGGGGTGAGTTGGCACGGCATCTTCTTCATCAGGATCACCTGGAGTTCGTGCATAATTCCCTATGGTAGAATTGTTTCCGTACATACACTCAAACTGCTTGAACAACATGAATGACTTATTTCTAATCTTTTTTATTTCAGGTTTTGCCTACAAAATATGAGAACTTCAAAATTGAAATAATATTCATTACGTATATTTTAAGAAGTGTATTAAAAATTAATTTATCTTGATTAACTTATTCCAAATTGCTGGTTTAGCAGTCGCGTTTTTTTTGTCGTCCTAGCCAAATCCACTCTTACTTAGTGCAAGCTTGTTCAATGAATATTTGTTCTTCAATAGTCGTAGTCGATACGTACAGTTCTCAATATTCACTTGAATGGAAAAGACTTCTTCCACCACTTTGCATACTTTATTCACAGTGACCTCTCTAAAAGCATTATCGGCTTTTCTTCCCAATAGTGTTTCGTCAACTAGCATGTTACACATACATTCATCCATATAAAAGGTCCAGTTGACTTATGCCTTTGGGCTCTTTTGCTTGGATTTGAAGGTTGCGCCATGCCTTTCAAAGATATCATATTTGTAAGTTATTTAAGATATATCAATTGCAGAAAAATATGAATTAAAAAACATAACTTGAAATTGCATCTATAAAATATTACATTCATTGTCAAAGTCTAAATCAAGCCATGTGCATTAATATTCATAAAAAAAAATTAAAAAAGATATTTAATTATAATTATGTCTTGGATTATGAATGACCTGGGTCTTTTGCACACCTGTCATTCGAGGTGTGATAAGGACCTTTTTCTAGATCGTGCATCAATAACAATTCTTAGCTAACAAACACACTAGGTAGGCCGTGGAGTGGGTTTCCCTCAATTTACTAAATTGCATCCACTGTACATATGGCATTCACACATTTACATCAATCTAAGTTGTCCAAATGCTAGGACCCACTGTTGATTTAGGCATACCTGAAAATCACATTGATCGGACAATGCTAATCATCCAACTGATTTCCATCAAATGATTAGTTAAATAGAAATGGTTAGCAGTCCAGATTAATGGCAAAATCAGATGGTTAAATTCTTCCATTTGCTATGACTTTTTGGGCTATGTTTCATTAGCAATGGGCCCCACAATTTGGATACTTAGATAGACATGCGCATGTACCATGTGTCCAGTGGCCGAGCTGCCAGTATAGAAAGTTGTGGCCAACCCACACTAGTTTGGTCTTTATAAACACCTGATAATATGGCCGGTCAGGCCTGAGGACCTGGATTTTAAACATTGGTGAGCTTAGTATTTGGGTGATGGTTTGTGACTCCATCAAGCTCGTCTATCATGAGTTGTGGTGTGGACAGCATGGATAGATAATATATACATCAAGGTGGGCCCCATGGTAAGGGCCGCACTTCTTAGGTGAGGCCAGGGTCTCACCTAATCTGCTCTCGTCGCAGGAAAGGAGATCAGATTGCATACAGAGTAACTCCGCACGCTGAATAAACTTTGTTGGGCCCACCGTGAAAGTATTAGGTTTATCCACACCGTCCATCTGTTTTTCCAGCTCATTTTAAGGGTTGATTAAAGTTGAAACATATCAAAAACTCAAGTGGACCATGCCACTGGAAACAGTGGGAATAATGATTTCCACCGTTGAAACCTTCATAGGCCCCACAGTGATGTTTATTTGTCATCTAACCCCTTCATATCTGCTTGGTCCACTTGAGACATGGATGAAGGGAAAACACAAATATTTGCTTGGTCTAAAACTTCTGTGTTTGCCAAGAAGTTTTCAACGATAGACATTGAGTTCACACTTTTCCTGTGGTGTGGTCCACTTTAGCTTTTTATATGCTTCATTTTTGGGTTACAACCCTAAAAGTATCTGTTAAGATGGATGGGCGGAGTGGATAAAATACGTAAATCACGGTGGGCCCCACAGAGTTTACTCAGTACTCTTGCGGAGTTACTCACTAAGCAATCCACTTCTGCATAAAGACCAGAAAAGGGGAAAACATATAAAATTAAATAAAGAAAGAAAGAAGAAATAGAAAGGCTTTTAGACTCACCTGGAGAGGGAGATGGAGATGCAGAGAGGGATCTGTGAGATTTTGAGAGAGGGATATGGAGACTGAGAGAGACGGAAGGTATTTTATAGCCTTTGGAATCACCAACCCTCTTCAACAGAGGTAAAGAAATCACCCACCGGTTGCTTGGGAGCTTCAATGGCATCCTTCAATGCCAGCTGTCAATGGTAGCCTTCAATGCCAGCCGTTGATGGCCGCTCATCCTTTAAATCGTTTGCATGCAAGCACACTTCTTCAATGCAACTGCGAATCTCTCCTACATTTCGAATTCAAAAGAAGGTAGCTGTTGCCTGCAAGAAAATCACTTGTGACTTGAAAAACACCTGTTTTACCTGTGGCTTTTCTTGCTTCTTTACTTGATACAAAGTTACAGGTTGTAACTTTGTTACTTGTAACATTTCTCCCCCAAACACAAACTGTAACAAAGTTACCTATAACTTTGTTACATTTTATAGAAGTTACAGGCATCCAAACGGCCCATTAGGGTAACCAGCTACATGGTAGTCCCACTAGCCTCTTGAGGACTCACTCTCCTTAGTCCCAAGATACTCTAGTTCCTAATTCGCTATAGTTTGCCCAGCAGATTGAATCAGAGAAAGACAAAATTCCCCATGATTAAAGAGACCAACTTTCAGAAGTCCCAAGAGGTCTACCAACAGGATGGAGAGACATGAATTGCTATCCAACAAGCTCCACCAAGAGAGTGAGAATCTCTCGTTGCAGAATTTTCAAGTTTAGACTCAGACTCATCCCTCGCAATCGAACCTGTTGCAAAGTTCTGAACGATGGACCTGGGAAGGGAATAGGGAGGTCTCTTCTGAAGCTTATTTGGACTCCGAATTCTACCAGTCAGTACCTAAGGAAGAAAATAGACAAGACCTATATGCTTATGAAACTGCCAACCAGGAAGCCTTACCAAACCAGAAGGTCAGACTATGGGTAGACATCAGGGGAGATCAAAATTATATGGGAAGACCTTCTTGCAATAGTGTGTGACTTCTTTGGTGGAGCTCCTATCCCCAGATCCTTTCAATGCACTCTCATTTTCCTCATCCCAAACAAAAGTAACCCGGCGTCCCTCAATGACTTCAGACCTATCAGCTTATGTAACTACATAATCAAGATTCTCTCTAAGGTCATAGCTACGAGGATGGTTAATGTGCTTCCTTCTATAATCTCTGAAGAGAATATGGGGAATTCGTTAAGGGGCATGCGATCGATAGTGGAGAATCTGTCTTCGGCTAGAGAGATGACCTACGACATCGACAGTAAAGTGCGTGGGGGTAATCTGATCATCAAGCTGGATATGGAGAAGGAATACAACCATATGGAATGGAACTTCATTTATCGGGTCCTTATCAGATTTGGCTTCGATAAGAGATGGATCGACGTAGCACAGAGATGTTGGAAGGGGTGTTGGTTCTCAGTCCTCCTCAATGCTAAACCCACGAGATTTTTCCAATCCTATAGGGGATTAAGACAGGGAGACCCGCTTTCTCCTTCCATTTTCATCCTTTCGACCGAGGCTCTCAGCAGGGGTCTTAATAATCTTTTCCCGTCAGGAGCTTGTCTAGCATATAACCTCCCCTGAGGCTGCCCACGCATATCCTAACTTTTGTTTATTGATGATACCATTCTTTTTCTGAATGGCATATCCTCAATCTGAGCGCTGCCTCACTTCCTAACAACATATGAGAAATCCTCAGGCCAAAGAATTAACAAAGAGAAGAGCGACTTCATCCTCCTGAAAAACACTCCGCCTGTTAGAGCTCGGAAGATCAGTCAGCTAACCGATTGCCACCAAGCTTTCCTGCCCATCACTTATCTAACGCAGGGAGGACGTGGTAGGTCGATCACCGTCTTCCTAACTGATAGTTCTCGAATCCACGAGAAGAAATAAAAGATAAAAAGAGGAAATAAATTCCGAATAATTGATTTATTGATAATTGAATGAATAAAATCGGAATTACAATGTATATAAATAGGAAACTAAACCCTAGGTAAAGTATCAAAATCCAACTCCAACTAAAACTCCTAGAAAACGCAACTTACTATAAATAGTAAACTTACTATTTATAGAAGTCGTTCAATCCTACTAGAACTCTTGGTTTTCGGCCAAAAATAGAAAGTTATCAAACGGCCTCAACCACGTTGTTCTACGAAATATTCTAAGCCCTTTTCATGTTGGGCACTAACTCTAAAACCCTACAGATGCAAAGCTATGACCGAATTAAAACTTACTATAAATAGTAAAAATGAAAATAAACTAGCCTAATGACCGTTGATACGGTCGATTCTCGCGATTCTGGGTTGGGCAACCCGGCGTAGCGGGGTTGGTTGGCTAAAGTAGCTCGAGCTACCCCAAATTGATATATTATACGTCCCATAACTCATTCCGGATTGTGAGATACGACCGATTCACGGTCCTGACGGTCCGGATCACTTTCGGCCCCGTCCGGTCTTCTTTTGCTCCATCTGGGCCATGAAATAGTCAGCGACCCGTCCTACATCAGTCTCCTCCACTTCGAAAGAACTCGACCCCGAGTTCTCGTCCAGCTTTGGTTCATGATATTCGTACAGATCTGCCACGTTGAAAGTCCTTGAAATCTCCATGTCATCTGGAAGATCAACAACGTAGGCATTGTCCTTGATCTTGCGAATGATCGGTACCGGTCCAATCTTCTTGTGTTTCAACTTGTTGTAGGTCCCGGTAGGAAATCGCTCGTTACGTAGGTGGACCATCACCTGATCTCCTCTTTCGAACACTTTGGCGCGCCGATGCTTGTCGGCCGCTTCTTTGTACTTCTCGTTCGAAGCCTGTAATTTGTTGCGCACGTCTGCATGTATGTCCATGATTCGGTCGGCCATATGTTCAGCTGTAACGCTCATGCCCGGAAGCTTAGGCAGGGGAACCAAATCGAGTGTGTGACGAGGAACGCACCCATAAACAATCTAGAACGGAGATTTTCCTGTCGATCGGTTTACCATGTTGTTGAACGCAAACTCTGCTTGAGCCAGGGCCATGTCCCACTGCTTCGGTTTGTCAACTGAAAGGCAACGGATGAGATTGCCCAATGTGCGGTTGACGACCTCAGTCTGTCCATCTATTTGTGGATGATAAGCACTGCTGAAGTGAAGTCGTGTACCGAACCGATTCCACAAGGCTCGCCAAAAGTGGCTAACGAACTTTGTGTCCCGGTCTGAAGTGATCGTCTTAGGAATCCCATGTAGTCGCACAACCTCTCTGAAGAAAAGGTTCGCAACGTGTATCGCATCAAAGGTCTTCTTGCACGGAATGAAGTGTGCCATCTTGGAGAATCGGTCTACCACCACGAACACTGAGTCCATGCCGCGTTGTGTTCGTGGGAGCCCTAATATAAAATCTATAGATAAATCCTCCCAAGGGGCATCTGGCACGGGTAATGGCGTGTAAAGACCTGTATTTTGAGATTGTCCCTTAGCGGTTTGACAAATATGACATCGTTGTACCGCCCTGCCCACATCACGAGCAAGTTGCGGCCAATAATACCGCTCTTCCACAATCGCTCGAGTCTTATCTCGTCCTAGATGACCGCCGAGGCCACCGCCGTGCAGCTCGATAATAATTTTGTCCCGTAACGAACTCTGCGGGATGCAAAGTCGATTTCCTTTGAAGAGGAAACCATCTTGAATTAGAAGGTCACTCGGGTGCCCTTCTTGGCACTTTTTCCATGCATCTGTAAAATCCTCGTCCTCGGCATAAAGTTCCTTGAGGCAGTCGAACCCGATCACCTCACTGCTCACTGTAATAAGAAGGGATGCACGTCGGCTTAGTGCATCTGCCACCTTGTTCTGCTGCCCTGATTTGTGTTTCAGAACGAACGTGAATTCCTGTAAAAACGAAATCCATCTAGCATGCATACGATTCACGTTAGTCTGAGTATTGATAAATTTTAACGCCTGATGATCAGTGTACAGTATAAATTCCCTTTGAATAAGATAATGGCGCCAATGGCGCAGTGCTTGAACCACTGCATATAATTCAAGTTCATAGGTCGACCACTTCTGTCGTGCATCGCTGAGTTTCTCACTGTAAAAGGCAACCGGCCTGCCCTCCTGAGAAAGAATTCTCCCAATGCCGACAATAGATGCGTCGCATTCTACCTCAAATAGCTTGTCGAAATTAGGGAGTACCAGAACCGGGGTAGTGGACAACCGATGTTTAATTTCTGCAAAGCTCTTCTCAGCCCCTTCGGTCCATTGAAACGGACCCTTCTTCATACAGTCGGTAATCGGCGCGACGATACTGCTGAAGTTCCGCACAAATCGACGATAGAAGGTCGCCAACCCATGAAAACTTCGTACCTCATGAATGTTTGTCGGAGTCGGCCAATCCCGAATAGCTCGTACCTTTTCTTCGTCCACTCGGATACCCGTGGACGACACGATGAACCCCAGAAACAATAATTGATCAGTTAAGAAGCTACACTTTTTTAGATTTAAGTATAGCTTGTTGTTGGCCAACACTTGTAGCACTTTTCTGATGTGGGTCATGTGCTCCGTTTCATCCTGACTGTATATTAGAATGTCGTCAAAGTAAACGACAACGAAACGGCCAATGAACGGCTTCAACACTTGGTTCATTAAACGCATGAAGGTGCTTGGGGCGTTGGTCAAACCGAAGGGCATAACCAGCCACTCATATAGCCCTTCCTTGGTCTTGAAGGCCGTTTTCCACTCGTCACCTGGCCTAATACGGATTTGATGGTATCCACTCCGTAAGTCCAGTTTCGAGAACACCTTGGAGCCCTCGAGCATGTCCAGCATGTCATCCAACCGCGGTATTGGAAATCGATATTTAACTGTTATTTTATTGATCGCGCGGCTATCGATGCACATACGCCATGTTCCGTCCTACTTTGGGGTAAGGAGTGCCGGAACGGCACACGGGCTCATGCTCTCTTTAATAAGACCCTTAAGGATCAGTTCCTCCACCTGTCCCTGTAGAATTTCACACTCTTTCGGACTCATCCGATAGTGCGGTCGGTTGGGTAGACTGGACCCTGGGATAAGGTCGATGTGATGTTGTATGTCTCGCATGGGAGGCAACTCATCAGGTAATTCTGCAGGCCAAGTACTTTGAAATTCTTCTAGCAACGGTTTAAGGCGTTGAGGAATATTAGAGGATCCTGGCTCCTCGCCTTTTACCATAACAGCATAAATCTCGCCCGTTTCCTTTGATTCCTTAACAAACTCGCGAATGGTAAGGAGAGAGTTCCCCTCCACTTTAGAAGCTTCAGGGTGTTTGTCTGGTGTCATAGGGGCCAAAATAATTTTTCGACCATCCTTGGTGAACATGTATATGTTTTCCAGTCCACTGTGGGTCACATCTCGATCCGATTGCCATGGCCGCCCAAGTAACATGTGGCAGGCTTCCATGTCAACCACATCACAGAGGACCTCGTCCTTATAGCTTTTACCAATGGAAAACGAAATAATGCATTGATGAGTTACCTTGGTTTCATTCACCTTCTTAATCCAGCCGATAGAGTAAGGGGTAGGGTGCTTTGTCATAGGCAGATGTAACTTATCCATCATAATTCTCGAGACAATATTTTTGCTACTCCCACTGTCTATGATCACGTCACAGACTTTGCCCTGCACGGTGCACTTTGTGCGAAAAATATTATGTCGTTGTGGGTGCACTTCCTTCCTGGGGGCGTAAAGTAATCGTCTTACTACTAGCGATTCCCCATGATCTTCAGTCAGCCAATCGACATCTTCTGTGTCCCCCTCTTCGGCCTGTTCCAATTCAGGGTTATCTTCTGTTGGCTCACCTTGCACGCCGCCTTCATTCGTAGTTAAGTGTGCTGCAGGGCGTTGAGGGCAAGCGTTCGACCAGTGACCTGGTTGGCCACAACGGAGACAATGGTCTGGTCTTGGCCGACCATATGGATTGGGGATCCTGCTGGAACCTGCTGTAGTGGGAGCTGTACGTTGAGGTCTTGAGGAACCGCTTCCCCAGTCCCGGTTCGTGACCATAGGAGGTTGAGGACGCCCTCCTATAGGCTCCTTGCCTTTGGCCAACGTTATATCTTGAGTGGGTCCGGTGTTGGGATTTCGTGTTGCCGGATAGGGTCGAGCAGGGGGCCGTGACAACTGTGTTTCTGATCGAGTGGCCAATTGGTTGGCCTCACTCAACGTCCAAACTGGATGCATCTGGACTCGATCCTGGATTGCAAATCGCAACCCACCAATGAATCGTGATACTTGTTGTGCCTCTGAATCCGATAAATTATTCCGTGTAGCCAATCGTTGGAATTCTTCAAGATATTCGGCTACGGTTCTATTTCCCTGACGACAATTTTGGTATTGTTGGAACAAAATTTGTTCATAGTCGTTAGGGAGGAATCGAGCTCTAAGAAGCTGTCTCATCCGAGGCCATGTTCGGATGGGTGTCTTATTCTGACGGGCGCGAGAAACCTGTAGGTTTTCCCACCATGCTAAAGCACCGGATTTAAACTTATATGCAACTAGTTTTACCTTCTTGTCGTCCGGCACGTCCATATAGTCGAAGTATCGCTCGACCTCTGCCAGCCAGTCGAGGAACTCCTCTATTCGAAGTAGGCCATTAAAGCTGGGAAGATCAGCTTTGCCCCGATAATCTCGTTCTGCTCGTTCCACACACTCATTCCCTAGCGCCGGTCGTCGTACGAACATGTCTTCGACCTCGTCATCGCTTGGTTCTGAATCGTCTGGCGTAACCCTATGGTTATCCACCTGGGGTGTTCTACGGACAACAGGATTGTCCCGTATAACAACTGTTGGTGGTTGTTGTTCGCCTTGGGCTCGAAGAGGAGCTAGCGATGCTGCAATCTGGTCGAGGGTCGCCTGTATACCTTGCAAGATCAACCGGTTCTCCCGTCGTGCTGCTTCGAATGCTGCCTCGAAGGCTGTCGCCGTTAGATAGTCCCTTGGAGCACCGTCCTTAGGATGAGAATCCAACCCTTCATTAGAGGCCATCGTCCTGAGGAAGAAACCTCTCTCTGATACCAATGACGCAGGGAGGACGTGGTAGGTCGATCACCGTCTTCCTAACCGATAGTTCTCGAATCCACGAGAAGAAATAAAAGATAAAAAGAGGAAATAAATTCTGAATAATTGATTTATTGATAATTGAATGAATAAAATCGGAATTACAATGCATATAAATAGGAAACTAAACCCTAGGTAAAGTATCAAAATCCAACTCCAACTAAAACTCCAAGAAAACGCAACTTACTATAAATAGTAAACTTACTATTTATAGAAGTCGTTCAATCCTACTAGAACTCTTGGTTTTCGGCCAAAAATAGAAAGTTATCAAACGGTCTCAACCACGTTGTTCTACGAAATATTCTAAGCCCTTTTCATGTTGGGCACTAACTCTAAAACCCTATAAATAGTAAAAATGAAAATAAACTAGCCTAATGACCGTCGATACGGTCGATTCTCACGATTCCGGGTTGGGAAACCCGGCGTAGCGGGGTTGGTTGGCTAAAGTAGCTCGAGCTACCCCAAATTGATATATTATACGTCCCGTAACTCATTCCGGATTGTGAGATACGACCGATTCACGGTCCTGACGGTCCGGATCACTTTTGGCCCCGTCCGGTCTTCTTTTGCTCCATCTGGGCCATGAAATAGTCAGCGACCCGTCCTACATCATTATCTTGGAGTACCACTTACCAAACATCGTTTACAGGCTGTCAACCTTTCTTTTTAATGCTGAATTATGCTCTTTGAATTGCCCATATCTGCTAGAACAGTCATACAAAAATAGAAATTTGAGTTTTGAAAACCATACCCACTCAGCCCGTGATTTCTTCAGCTCTTCCACCCAGAGTCTTCCAAGCTTATTTCACATAGAATTTACTGGAGGAATCCAAGCACTAAGCATACCAGTCCTGCACTGATGATAACCTAAGCAAATTTTGCAGAATCTGGAGCAGTACATGGTTCGAAATAAATGGTCAAACCTGGATAAGTCAATATCGTGTTTACCTACACACATCTGCTACCATTAAATAGTTTTCGTCTACTGCAATCTGGCTACTACTACTCTCCAATAAAGGTCTCATTGCTGACCTGTTTTGATATCATTAAAAAGAACCCCTCGTAGCTTCAAGATTTGTTACAATCTATACCAAATATTGGAGGGCCATGACGTTCTAGGCCCGAAAATCGCCTCCACCAGGATGCACAAGTTGGTCTCGATCAAAATGTTTAATAGACCTAGCCCCTCACTGATTCCCAGCCCATTCAGCAATGCCTACATCTTGTCGACCATGTTGGAAGTCCTTCCATAATAGTTGTGAAACACAAATAGCAACCGCTCTGCTTGGTCTCTAAACACCTCAACCAGCTTCACCCGGGTTTCCTTTAGAGGACCATCAACATTTAGATTAACCCTTTTTTTGTTGTTGAATCAAGATTTAAGAGTGCTTCTTTTTTTTTTCAGAATCTGCTGTATATATATAAAACAGAAAAGAGCTATTCAACCTGCAGACAATCGAGCTGGCCACCCGCAACAAAAAGGAGCCAAGCCAGCCTATCATATACCTCTAAAAACAATCACCCCAACCTAGGGGAAGCCCTTGGCCTAGGAAACCCTAAGATTTTTTTTATTATTTTTTTTAAAACAGAGACGAGCCAGCCCAAAGGCCTATCCTCAGCTAGAAAATAGGCGAAGCAGCAAGGCAGCTGCAGGAGGGCTCATTCCCTGATCTTACCCAAGCCTAAACGGTCCATAAACAACTCTCCTCGAGCCGTTGCCGGAAGGCCAACAGTATTCTCGAAGATCCTTTGCGCCTAAGATCCGCTACCCTCCCTCACAAGCGCATCAGCAACTCCATTTGCCTCTCTTAGAGCGAATAGAAATCTGATATTCTTGTCTTTACCTAGATTGACGATCCTCGTCCACCAGTACCACATATTCCAGGAGGGGATCTTGTTCTTGGCGAGCGCATTTACCATGCAATGCGAGTCGCTTTCCACGACTATTCTTGTATATCCCCTCTCTACCCCTTGGACGAGCCCTTCTTGAATCGCTCGCAATTCCGTTGTGCCATTGGAACCTATTCCATACCCACTTGAAAAGGCAAAAAGGAAATTCTCTTTTGAGTCTCTACCAGTCCCTCCTCCCCCTAAAAGGCCCGGGTTCCCTCTGGAAGAACCATCGATGTTAATTTTGATCCATCCCTCTTCTGGCCTTGCCCACCTCATGATGTTCGAGCTTCTCTTGATCTCGATTTGGAATTTGAGCCCTAGCTCCTGGAGGGCCATTTGCTTCACAAGGCTCGAATTCTTCGTTTGGGGGGGGGGGGGGGGGGGGGGGGGTAGATCCGTGGAAATGCGGCAAAGCCAACTTCTAACCCTATAAATTATCTTATCTGCACCCACCTTTTCACCTTCGAATCTCATAGCGTTTCTCGCATTCCAAATTTCCCACATAATAATGCTAGGGAGGATGCCTTTAAGGACTCCCCAACTGTCCGAGGTCGTCGCCATTCTCCACCATTGCATAGCCCTCTCCACAACCAATTGGCCGTTGATGAGGGAAATCTCCATGTGGGAGCTGAAGAAAGACCAGATAGTTGAAGCTAAGTGACCCTTCAAAAATAGATGATCCAGCATCTCCACTGATGGGGTCCTGCCGGGGCTACAACAGTTGCACTTGGAAGCGAGGGGGATGCCTTTTGTTTGAATCCTACCATCCACAAGGACGGCTCCATTAATCACTTTCCACATGAAAACAGCAATTTTGGGGGGCGTTTTTGAATGTCAAACCCACTTGGACCAGCTCTTGCACGTCCCTGTTGGCCTGCAGGAATTCCACACCGACGACATGCTGAAGATCCCTGACAGAGTCGCAGGCCAAATACAATGATCCTCTGCTTGCGACATGCAGAAGCCCTTCTGCTGAATGTGCGAGATGACAACTTGAGGCAGGGCCGGCAAAGCTAGAGAGTTGTTCTTGATTCCTTCTGGGCCTAACAGACCCTTCACTTGCATCTGCTTCTGATGCTGAGGCAACGGCGAGGTACATTTGGAGATGAAGGGACCGAGCCCTGTCTAGTTATCTCTCCAAAGATTAATATCCCCGCTGCCAATCAGCCATATGGCGCGAGCCTCCAAGAGAGGGAACAGCTTAACAATCCCATTCCAGAAAGGGGATCTCAAGGCTGTGGGGCTTGGGGCTGAGTCGCCCAAAAGGTCCTCCCTGTAGCGGCTTCTGATAAAATCTGTCCATGGGCTTTGGACTTGCAAGAACTTGACCCTCCAGCCCAACTTCATTCGAAAGCTCTTCAAGATATCTTTCAGGCGCCTGATGCCCAATCCGCCTTCAATTGGAGGATTAGCAATCTTCTTCCAACTTGCCCAATGTAATTTCTTCTTACCCTCCTTGCTGCCCCACAAAAAATTAGCAAACTCTGTTTCCAGCTGGTTAAGAACCTTGGAAGGGATGTCTGACGCAGCCAGGAGATGAATAGGAATGCTACATAAAACATGCTTAACGAGAAGAAGCCTACCTGCTTGGGAGAGGTATTTGGCCTACCACCCAGCAACATAGCCGCGGATACGATTGAGCAAGGGGGCAAAAATAGTGCATCGCTGTCTACCTTTAAAAATAGGAACACCCAGGTAGTTAAGATGGGTCGAGGCTTTTTGGATGTCCAGAACCCTCTCAATTTCCCGAATTCTCATCTACGACAGCTTCTCCGAGGTGTAAACGTTGCTCTTTCTTCTATTAATCCGTTGGCCTGAGATCGCTTGGAACTTGGCAAGGCATTTTTCGACAGACTTAAGAGATGTGGTACTTCCATTAACAAACAGCAGCGTGTCATCTACGTATAGCAGGTGAGAGATGTTCACACAACCCCTCCTCACTTTGTAAGGCGAGCAAAAGCCCCTTTCGCTTAACCTCTTGAAGCCCTAGCTAAAAACCTCTACAGCTATAATGAAAAGGTATGGCGAAATCGTGTCCCCTTGGCGAAGACCCCTGGTCGAGTTGAAGAAACCGCACGGCTCTTCGTTTACCAACACAGAGAACCAATTATCTTTCCAGCATTTCTCGAGAAGGGAAATGCGTCTATGGCTGAAACTGAATTTTCTAAGCACCACAAGGAGGAATGGCCATTCAACTCTATTGTAAGCTTTCTCAAGGTCCAATTTGAGAATGATATTGCCTCCTCTAATTTTCCTGTCAATTTCTCTAAACAGCTCTTTAGCCACAGTTATGTGCTCCGTCATGGATCTCCCTTGAACAAAAGCACCTTGCTCCTTAGAGATTAATTTGGGGAGCTGCTTGGCCAGCCTGTTGGCTACCACCTTTGAAAAAATCTTGTAAAGGCAGTTGCAGAGGCTAATAGTTCTAAAGTCTGCAAACTTCCTTGGCGACTCGGTTTTCGGAATCAGACAGATAAGTGTAGAGTTGATCACCCTAGGGAGCTCCCCTCCCTAGATGATAGCACTTATCGCTTTGTGAATGTCAAACGCCACAAAATCCCAGCAGGTTGCATAGAAAGCACCTGAAAAATTGTCTGGGCTTGCGGCTCCGTCCTGAGGAAGGACTGCCGCTGCCTCCTTGACCTCGTCCTGCGTGGGAACTTCAAGAAGAGCATCATTGTCAGCCTCTGATAAGCAAGTCGGAATGTGCTCAAGGAAATCCTCAATAGGGTCGCAGCGTTCAGATTTAAGAAGAGAGGAGAAGAACTGCACCGCTTCTGTCTTTATTTCCCCCCTATCTGAAGTTCTGATACCGTTGCTCTACAGGATATCTTTGATTAAAAGCCTACGATTCCTCTCGTTGACCGAGTTGAAGAAGTAAGCCGTGTTTCTGTCCCCCTCCTTCAGCCAGTCGTTTCTAGCTTTCTGCTTCCAAAAGATTTCCTCCATCAGCTTCAGCTTCGCCAGATTTTCCTTCACCTCTGGTAACCTGGTGGCACTTAGCGAGTTAGGATCGACTTGAAGCTCTTACTCTCCCCGCATGATCTCTTCCTCCTGCTGCTTGATCTAGGTAAAGATGTTGCCAAAGATCTCCTTGTTCCACATCAGCAACGCTAGCTTGGTGGTCTTCATTCTGCTAATAAGGAGGGAAATCGAATTACCGCCGGCTTCCACACCCACTGAAAGCCATGCTGATTTCACCATTGGGAGGAAGGCTTGATGCTGCAACCACATTCGTTGGAAGCGAAATGGCTTCGGACCTGTCATCACATGAATAGGAAATGAGAGGAGAAGGGGGGAGTGGTCAGAGTCCACCCTGGGTAAGTGGGTTACCTCAAAGGAAGGAAACATAGTGAACCAATCGTTGTTGCAAAGGTCCCTGTCCAGCCTCACCCAAACCCGAGAGAGGCCGGACTAATTGTTACTCCAAGTGAAGGGGTTTCCACGGTAGCCTGCGTCACGGAGGGCCGACTGCTGCACAACTCCCATGAAATCAACAATTGAAGTTGGCAAGGTTCTGCTATGCTCTCCAATCCTTTCACTTCCAGACAGAATTTCGTTGAAATCCCCTCACACTCACCAAGCACCATTGTATGATGAGGCAAGATTGTTCATATCCGCCAACAAATTTCTTCTCGAAACAGCCGAGCACTTCACATAGACAAGAGAGACGAGAAAATTATCCGTGCCTCCCTGCTTTGCCACCTCTAAATTAAGCATCTGATCAGTGGCTAAGTGGTGCGTGACTTGAATTGAGTTATTGAAGAAAACCCAGATCTTCCCCCCTTCCTCAGCATTGGAGAAAGAGGAATGAAAACCCAGCTTTAGGCCTATCCTCACCCGCTTCCCATCCGAGAGCATCGGCTCTAGGATCGCCACCAAGCACAGCCTGAACTGAGAGATATATCTCTGAATTGTTCTACGCGTCCCCACGTTACCCACCCCTCGGGCATTCCACACAAGCATACTATCCATCCGTAACACATCAGAAGTTCACTGCCCTTCTATTTATTCTTCTTAGCCTATCAGCCCAGTCTTCTGGGCCTCTCTCAGGGATGTATGTCATCCTGCGTTTTTTTTTTTGCCAACTTTCTCCTTGGATTGTTTCTGATCCTATCCCCTTTCTTCCTCTGTTCCACTGGCTATCTGATCACAGTTGATCTGTCTATCCATTTCCTCTTGTCCCTGTGCTCTCACTTCCAACATTGAAAGGCCTATAACAGGTAGAGAGTTGTCTTGGTTTTGCTAGGTAGTTATGGGTAGATCCTTGGTGAGGTAGGGAGAGATGTCCACTGTCAGATTTACCTGATCAAAATCTTCATTTCCATCTTGGACAAGGGGTTGAATAGCTACCATAGTGTCAGAGTCTGAGGAGATGGAGTTGAAATGTTCTTCCTCAGGCAGCTCTAGCTGGTCACTTTCGTCGTTCGAACAAGAGTCAGGAACCTGGGATTACCATTCAGAGCCTTTGGTTGTAGTATCTTGTTCTGCCCCAAGAAACCATCTTATCCTGGGACTATGACCCTCTGAGAGCGACCCCATTCTGTTTCGGAGAGGCCGTGGGTTTAACATGAGCGACCCATAGGTCTCAGCTTGTGGAGGCTCCTGTACTCTTGGGCTCGCAGAGAGGTTTAGTTGGGTGTGTGTCTGAATCCGGGGCTGCTGGAGTTGTTCTCTTGTATATTCTGTGAGCTGCACCCTAACTGTAGGAGGATTCCCCCTAGAGGCTGAGGAGGGACCCCTGTCAAGTAAGTACTTTTTGGCAGAATCATGTTCTTGCCCATTCTCCCTAATTTTATCACTCTCCAGGGTGTCATAGATAGGTCCTTCTCTAGGTGATGTTGACTCAGATACCCTCCTGGGCACATAGGGATGATGTCCATGGGAAGATAGGCTAGCAGCCTGAGCCTGGTCTGGGGCGCAGACTGTCACCTGTAGGCTTAGAGGAGCCTTCTGCAAATATGTGGTGTCCATACCTCCCACCCCTAGGGTTGCTTCCTCTTATTCCCAGTACCCTTCCTTGGGAGGCTTAGGAGGGCTCTCTTGGGAGATAGGACAAGCACCTGACGGGCACTCTGCCTTCAAACTGACAGCCTCCAGCCTTGCCGCCGATCAGGCTCCCTGTCGCTCTCTTGGAGATCATAGCAAACAAGTGGAGTGCTGGCAATGAGGGCCTGTTCTGGCATGTCAGCGCTCCTCTCTGGCAGGTCAACCTCTTACCTTTGACAACAAAGATATCTAATAGGGTTGCTGAATGGAAGGGAAAGTTCATCAATCAGGCTGCTAAGATTTTGCTTATCAGGCGCATTTTAGCTAGTTTTATGATGGATGTCCTATCGGCAGTCAACATCCCAATATTATATTACAGACAGACAGAATAAGCTTTTGCAAAGTTCTTTTGGGGATACTCAGAAGCTTGAAAACATAGGCACTGGATCAACTGGCATAAAGTCAGTCGGCCTGTCTCAGAAGGAAGTCTGGGTTTAAGGCGTGTGAAGGATGTGATTGCTGCACTTCGAGCTAAGATGGGGTGGAATTTGCTGCAGGGCAGATCATTGTGGGCTAGGTTTATCTCAGCCAAATACCTTTCTCTACTTCTTCAAAGAAATGGGATTTCTTGGGCTCATAACTCCAGCCAACGGAATGACATTGAAAAATATTTGATCTTTTCCATTCCAGATCTAGATGGTTGGTAGGAAGAAGCAGAATTTGGTCAGGCAATTGGACTGGTGGTCGCATGCAAGCTGGTGTTGTTACTGGACGGATCCCGAACCATCTTCCGAATGCTTCAGTCTCTAATTTCTGGAGGAAGGATGGAAGATGGGATTTCCCAGTCATTGAGGATCTGCTCCCAATCAAGGTGCTTCAGTCCATCAGGAGCAGTTCCATTTCTATCTCAGATAATGATGATAGGTTTATTTCGAGACAATCAATCTCTGGAAAATTTGAGCTTATGTCTGCGTGGAATGACATTAGAGGCCACAATCCTACTCGCCCGTGGACTAGGTGGGTTGGGAACAAGCACATTCCACCTAAAATTTCTGTTTTCATCTGGAAGGAAATGCACAGAGCGGTACCTACGAATTCTGCGATTCAAAAGATGGGAATCTTCTTAGCCTCCAAGTGCATGTGCTGTGAAGGAGGTGTCTCAGCTGTCGAGAGCAATCAGGTAGCATAGAGCGTCCAGTGGTCTGCCCACATAGAAGACATAGATCACCTTTTCTATCAGGGGCGTGTTGCAACCAAGGTATGGTCCTTCTTTGCAGACCTCTTTAGCTTGCCTTTGTTTCTCTCTCATTCCATTTCTCAAAGATTCTGCCAATCGACCAGTAAGGCTGGAAAGCCTTCTAGATTTCTGCAGCTATGGGGAATTGTTCCCAATCTTATTATTTGGGAATTGTGGCCCAGCCGCAATGGAGCCAGATTTGACAATAGACGCATGCAACCTGATAGAATCATCAGAAGTGTCTTATGTTGGATTAAGGAGATCGGTGATGGCCTCTCCTAGTCAGATAAGAGCTTAATGTTGGAGAAGATGACTATCCAAATGCTGGGTTTATGGGGTAGTATTTCAGGTTATGCTATATCAGTGGAAGTGGTGAAATGGAGGAAGCCTATCCAGGGTAGATTAAAGTTGAATGTGGATGGCTCCTCCAGAGGGAATCCGTGTATGGGTGGAGGTGGTGGCATCTATAGAGATCACTCAGGCCGAGTTTATCTTTGCCTTCCACAATAACTACGGCTAAGTCTCCAACACGGTGGCTGTGGCCTAAGTAATGCTTGACGGCCTTCATATTTGAGAGAGAATGGGATTGGTTAATGTTGATGTCAAAACTGATTCTCGAATCATTGCGGAAGCTGCTTCTAAACCCCACACCTCTATCCCTTGGCCCTTCTGGTACAAGATGGCTGCCATATATTCGAAGCAAGGGCCTCCCCATGAACCTCTGCTTTCTGCATACACTGCAAGAAGGGAATATCGTGGCAGATTGTCTGGCTAAGAGAGCTAGTAATGGAGCTCCATATATGGTATTCAGGAATCGTGGTGAGCTGTCACGCCCAATTAGGGGCCTCGGCAATATCAGACCGGGAAAAAATATTAGAAAGGGAGTGTGCTAACTCTCATTTTTCGTGCTTCTGCGTAGTGCTTGCATAGGGGAGCGTTGTTTGACTATATTGTAATTTTTCTTTGGTGTGGGGATCAGTTTGGGTTACTGAGAGAGATTAGGATAGGCAGGATGTTTTAGAGTTTTAGGTTAAAGGCTGTTCAGGCTCTGCTCGTTTTTACCTCCTTTGTATCTTTGCTTTGTCGTGATACGAAGAGATGGTTCTTTAAAAAACATGTATACGTATATTTTTATTTTTATGTAGACTGTTCTTTTATTATTATGTAGACCCTTGCAGTGCCAATTTCATACATGAGAGGAGACAGGAGGTTGTATGGTCTCTGCTGCAATACGCAAGTGTGGAGACAGTGTATGGATGAGGAGGTCATTAATGGGAGAACTCTTTCTCTATGATTATATAATAGAATTCTTGGTCCCCAGCTCAGTTTGCACAGATGGCTATTCACAATCCCATTAAAAAGAGTGAAAGAACAAAGAGGAAGAGTCATAGGTGTGCTTCTTCCTAGAGCTTCAAAGGAATCACAAATGGCGAAACGTGTATGTGACATATTCCTCCTCCAAGATCTTGTTATGGTGATCTAGATGGAAATATATATCCGTACAAGTTGGTTGTAGTGTTATTTTTGAATTTTATATTCTTTTAGAAGAGTACGATCAACACTATTTTTATAGATTTGTTGTTATCTAAACTCCTCACAAAAAAATAGAAAGTAAAAACTTTAGATTCCAATGGTATTGTTGTTTTTGGGATGGCAATAATTTTCATAGAAATCTTAAAAGGTTAATGACCACACGGAGAGAGTTATCTCTTATAACCTTTGAAATTGTCAATTAATATTTCTTTTTGGAAGAAATCAATATAAAATTTTGTTTGTAACCCTTGGAATGGGAATTAAGTTTTATACCTATCTTTCTCAAACAGGGCAAAAATACCTACCTTTTTTTCTCAAACAGGGGAAACTAGATCTTCATGGGAATTAATTTTTTTCTCAATATTTTCAAACATTCCCAATCAAGAATAAGTTAAATAAGTAATGTATTTGTGTGGATTTGTTGCAGATATTTGCCATGCCAGAGGCATCCTTAGGAATCTTCCCTGATGTGGGCGCATCCTATTTTCTATCTCGGCTGTCAGGCTTCTTCGGTAACATTTGTAACTTAGAAGTAGATTTTCTATGTGAATGTGCAACAGTCATCTTATTTAAAACATTTTTGTTTATGATTTATATTGTCCATAATATGCTCTGAGCTTTCTCTCTATTAAATAACTGTTGGGCCCACTACAACGTATGTGACATACATCAACAACGTCAATCAGGCTTTGTAAGGTCCGAAAGACCTGGACTAAGAGACCACCTGGGTAGCGACTTCATAAAAATAGTTTGTTGCCCTATAAAAAAGATTTTAATGTTAATTCTCCATAGTTTCCAGTTGTGTGGTCCACCTGATTTTTGGATAAGGTAAATTGTTTTCTGATTGGCTTATAAATGACATGAAAAATCGATTGAATGGCGTTGATGTAATATAAAATAATTAACATGGGTCATTAGAGGGGAGTGTCACACCACTAATTGTGTTACGCGAGTAACACAGTTTCTGCTAACGGTAAAAAATATGTTAAGTCATGGTGAATTACCTTTGTATGGCCCACCATTGCATTCGAGGTAATCTGTACCATCCATTTCAATTTATGGGCTATTTTAAGTTATATCTATAAAAACGAACTTCATATAATAACCCAATGGACCACACCAGTCATAATTGTTTTTTATGACCAAATATTTATCCAATTTTGACACTTCATGTGGTACACCTACTACTTGGATGGGCCTGATTTTTCTCACCATAATCAAGAAGGTCGCTAGAAACAGCATTGATAGCATTGATAAATATATTTAACTAAGGTGGGCCACGTTTCAAGGTTGAAAATGCTAACAAATACCCAGCGGTAGAAATCGTAATAAGCACAACAAGTGTCTACCAACAATACGGAACCAGGCCCGTGAGTAGCTTCTTTTATTGTGAAAAGACGAAAATCACCCCATTGTAAGATAAGCTTGTTCTACAATGGCTGAGTATTGGATCCGGCATCATTAAACATTATCATTGATTTTTTAAGAAATTCACTAGAGATAAAATGTGGAATTTTTCTTATTAAACAATATATTATATCAAAACTTCCAGTTGCAAAAGTATCTATCCATATCTTGCAGGGGAATACATAGGTCTCACTGGCACAAGGCTAGACGGAGCTGAAATGGTAGCTTGTGGGCTTGCAACTCACTTTGTCCTTTCCACGGTATAGTTTTCTGACATTGTATTGACTTTAATGGGTTAGTTGTAAGCAATCTAAATGGAACAATAATTACTTTCATGTATTCATTCAAACTACAAAAGAAGTGGAGCTTCATTAAAATGCAATGTTGTTGCATGCATCCATCTTAATATCAACTAGGTTCGTCTATGCTTTCCATGAATAATTTTGTAATATACATTTCAAAAATGAACAGAGCTTGACTTTGCTGGAAAAGGAATTGAATAAGGTGGATTCATCAGATCCGACTGTCATCTCTACCATCATCAATGCATTTTCAGTAAGTCCAATTTTGAAGGAAGACAGTGTTTACCGAAGGTGCGCCATTAGTTCGTTGGCATATTGTTTCCTTTAGAAAGATCATTTTCATCTTCTCTTCTCATAATAAATTATTGTGATTACATCAATATTCAATCAAGATGCAGAATAGATACTATCAATAAATGCTTCTCAAAAGGAACGGTGGAAGAAATTCTATCTGCACTAGTAAGTAGCTCCATTAATAATTGTATGCAACCCTTTTGCAATTGTAATGTAATGTTTTGATGATGATACAACTTTAAAGGGTAATTATTGTGAGGAAATTGTTGTTTGTATAGGAGTATGAAGCTACAAACCAAACAGATGAGTGGATTGGTGCCGCACTCAAGTCGTTGAAGATGTCATCGCCTACTAATCTTAAAATTTTTCTTAAGTCGGTAATAATCTATTCATTCTTGAAAAATTCAAACTATATATGTTCATTATCTGTGAATTTTGAAGGATCTTTTTGTGATTTTTGTTCAATAGAGCTTTATTGGCAAAACCAAAGTTTTTTTATTTATTTTATTTTTTTAGGCTCCATTTGAATGCACAAGTAAGCTAAATTTTAAGATGGATTAGATAGCAAAATTTTTTAAATGAGTCATTATGATCCTTTCGATTCCAACCTGAATGTTGTAATTCAAACTATATGGAGTTCGGATTTACCTGCTTTAGTGTATGATCAGGTCAGAGAAGGACGGATGCAAGGCATCGACCAATGCTTAATGCGGGACTACAAAATGTTTTGTCACTCCATTAGGAGATCCGTTACTGAAGATTTGTTCGAGGTCTGTACAAGAGATCACTTTTTTCTTAGAGAACACTAGTAGTTACTCTGGCTTATTTTTCAAGGGGAAGAGATTCATTGCCTCTAAACAAAGATCCAAACCATTCATTCTGTGGGCTCTCTTTTAAAGTGCTATTAAACCGAAAATCTCCTAGAGTGGACTATCCAAACCATCAAATTATTGGTCTTTTTTCCCATTGAATCTAAGAGATTGTTCATCTTGCACTTTTCTGTCTACATCTACGCCACTGATGAGAGTAGGATCATTGAAATAGTTTAATCTTTTTTTGATGGCCCATTCACTATGATACCCACTGAATGAGCAGTTTGACCTCACCATATATTCCACAAGCACCACAATGAAATTAGGCGCGGTGAGCCATGACTGAGAGGCACTGAATCAGCTCCCCCCTGTTAATCCATTTGAATCTTTCTAAGACAAGTAAAAAATGTAGGGTTGCCGGGCAATATTGTTTGACAAAGACAAAAGGCCAAAGGTAAATGAAAATAATCCTATTTTATTCCTTTTGAACAATCATTATGAAATTTACAACTAAAGTATTTCCTATTCTTTTTTTTAAATTCAGTGGAACCCTTCAAAATTGGAATTGGTTAGTAAAGAAATGGTAGATCAGTATTTCACCGCACTGGATGATGATGAATGGAAAGAACTACAGCTTCCTATTAGATCGAACTCCACCAACTTAGCAACAGCAAAGCTCTAAGGATTCTTGCATATGGAGGTGATCTAAAGGAGATCCATGAATTTATAAGTCAATTATGGTAAGTGAGAAATGATGAGTGTGAGATATATAGCTCATTACTGTGTTATTATAAGATTGGTTATTATTAGAGACATGATGCATGTTAATCATTGTGTTTTTACTCTATGCTTTGCTCTTTGTTTTACATGGTATTTTGGAATCTTTTACCCATACAAAGATGTGTGTGATTGGAAGTATGCCATTTTTCAAGATAATTAGGCATCGAACGTCATTGAGTTTGGAGGCTAAAATGCATACTTGGATTGCTCTATGTACCTGCTGTTGATATATCTTTAATGAAGCTTCAAGGTATATATTCTTCCTCTTGCTCTCCTTGTCTCCTTTAATGCCAATTAAGGTAATATGGAAAAGTTTCAAATTGTGAGAAGGGTACTGATGATAAAGACTGTCTATGAATGAAGGAAAATAGTCTTAACTATCACCACACCTCTCTCTCTCTCTCTCTCTCTCTCTCTCTCTCTCTAACATACGCTAAACCCACTAGGACTTCCCCTTTATGTTGATGGTTTTGCTTTAGGGAATCGGTGCCCTCTGGAGGGGGAGGGGTTTGCTGGAACTTCGTGGGAGACGTGTTTTTCACCTTCTCCTTGGGCTACGGTCACAAGACTAATACTGGCGTAGCATGGATGGAGTGAGATCAATCACCGTCTCTCTTACAAGATAAATATTCTGAATCCACAAAACTATCGGGACTCCTCAATCGATCTTCATCGAATCCGCGACGGAATACTCGAATCCACGAGCAAAACAGAGAAAAAACTCAAGTTTTATTGAAAATATGATGAATAATTTGCTTAAACAACGAACTAAAAGAATATTTATAACTTAGGTTAGTTACTAGAAATCCTAATGTGCGTAAATCAAGAGTCTTAATAAAAAACAAAAACCAGCAAATTGAAAATAGCAACTTTCGCACGAAAATGTGCATCTGTCAGTCAGTCAACTATGGCCGCCGGTCGGCCGAAGTTGGTAGTCGGCCGGCCGATGGCCCTTGGTCAGTTGGTCATGAGATGGCCAAAACAGTCTAGGGAGTTGGGACCCCTGGCTGGATTAAATCGGTCGGCCGACAACCAATAGTCAGTTGGCCGACAAGTGGTCAAAACAATCCAGGTGTTGGACTGGATTCCAACCTATATTCGGTTGGCCAATGACCTTAATTCGATCAACCAACTGGGACTTTAGATGGGCCATTTCCTTTGGTCTTTAGCTCCTTTCTTCCCTTCTTATTTTGATCCATCCGCATCATGTATTCATCAGCGATCCTCTCTACATCAAATACCAGGGCCAAAATCTAGGCGATTATTGAAGGGCTTGTTTCCTGTGCAGAACGAGGTCTTAACAAAGTGGAGTTGAGGTGAGACTCTAAGGTGGCAGTGCGCTTACTGTCTACGCCTACCCCTTCTCTTTGGTCGATGTGGTACTGGGGAGCTAGGATTGCAAGGATCAGGGGGAATCTGGAATTTAATACTGTCTACACTCGAAGAGAGGCAAAAGCGGTCACGGATGGTCTTGCTCGATGGGGGAGCAAATCCCAGTTGCCCCCAAAGTTTTCTTCGGTGATGGAATTAACCGCTATGTTAAGTGGTTTGATTTTCTTGGACAAAGTGGGGCTGGGTAATATTATAAATGGCTAACCGCGTTTCAGCGTTGTATATGATAGGAGGGTCTCCGTCCTTTTTGCTTGTGTAGGCCTTCCCGAATGCTGTGGCGTCTGGCTGTACAGCTCCTTTTGATTTGAATATATATTCTGCTTTTCTTAAAGAATAAAAAAACAAAAGAAAAAAAACTCACTAGGACTTCTTGTGTAAGACAAACCAGGACAGTGTTTCCACGATCAATCGATAATTGTTCACCACTTCATGCTAATACACGACCTTGTACCCATTAGCTCATAAGTCCAAATTATATATATATATATATATATATGAAACCAACGATCCACGATGGCACACCAAGATAAAGAAGTCATACATTCTACCGTTTGGGCCACAAGGATCAAATTCTCAAAGCTGTGTGGGAACTTCCATGATCTGGATCGGACATGAGGTCGAGCCGTGTCAGCCCCACCATGATGTGGATTGTACATCAACACCGTGCATTTGATGGGGATCCCCTTTAGGTTATGGGATATTCCAAAAATCATTGGTATACTAAACTCAGGTGGGCCATACAATCTAAAACCATGTGAAGACATGCCTAAAATATCTAAAAGCACTCGGTAGGGTGCACCCGAGTTTTGGATGTGGCTAAAACTTGGTCCGACCCCTCATCCAAGTGATACACACACAATATGGATGGGCTGGATTTGTGAACCACATCTCAATGGGCCCAATAAACAATCATGAAGGTTTTAATGGGCAGGTAACCCCTCAACTGTTGTATGTAGTGTGGCCCACCTAAATTATGGATTGACCTAATTTTTTAGCACATGGCCCACCGTGGAACGGTGCATCTAACTGATGGGATAGATGTTCGACACACATCACGGTGGGGCCCACACAACTTGACCTCATGGGAAGTTCCCATGAGGTCGACCTCATAGTACCACTACTATATATATATATATATATATATATATATATATATATATATATATATATATATATATTAGTGGGTCATTGACATATTCATGGTTAAGATGGACCATAGAAAGGATCAAAGGAAGGAGCTCGAGATTAAGAAAAATTGACAATCAAAAGTCTAGATTGGCCGACCTAGATTAAACACTTGTCGATTTTGGCCGTTTGATAGTCCAAACTCTCTGGACAATTTTTACTAATTTTGGCCTAAGTTCTACATAAACCGAGCTAGCTCGGCTTGGAAAGCTCGCTCGGCTCGGCTCGGCTCGAAAAAGCTCGATTTGGCTCGATTTGTAGGATGGATCAAGCCAAGCAAAGCTTATTTTATGGGCTCGTTAAAAATTCAAGCCAAGCTTAAGCTTGTCATGAACTTGATTCAACTAAGCTCAAAATCAAGCTCAGTTCAGCTCGAACCAAACTTGGATAGGCTTGGTTTGTTTTTTTTATTTTAAATATATATAATAAATATTATATATAATAAAAAAAATTTATAAAATCAAGCGCCTTCGCCCTAAAACTAATCCTTTTTTTTTCATTCGAGCGCCCTCACCCGCCCACCTGCCTTAAACCCTAGTCCCTGACTCGCCCTCACCCGGCCTGACTAGTTACCCCCTCTGGCCGTTCGGTTCTCTCTCTCTCTCTCTCTCTCTCTCTCTCTCATCTCTGATCTCTCCCCTCATCACCCGGCCTGACTTCCTCGACTCTCTCTCATTAGAATGTTTTAGGCTATTTTGACTAGTCGACCGATTTTCAACTTCGACCGGCTGAGGGTTCAAGTTGACCGGCCGATCGACTCTGCGTGATTTTGTGAGATTTTGCTGATTTGTTTCCGTTTTTATCTAGGACTCTTCCTTTACATAATTAAGGTTTCTAGGGTTTTATTATTAGTATTTAAGGATATTTAAAATGTTGTTAATGGATTCATTCATAGTATTATCAATTTAATTTTGATTTATTTCAAGCTTTTCTCATGGATTTGAGGAAGCTCTATTGAAGAGACTTCCACAAGGCATTCTTGAATCCATAAGAGCTTTCTCAAATTCACAAGAGAAAACGACAAGAGTAAAAAAAAATTTATTGAATAATTTAAAATTGAATGATTAACAACGAGTTTAATAAGGCTTTTATAGCCTAAAACAAAATCCTAAAACCTAATTAAAGAATCCTGTTCGAAAAAGGAATGAAAATAGAAAAATCTTACAAGTTCGCGCAAGTTTGTTGATCATGGTCAGGCAATCGACCTAAGCCTTCAGGCGATCTGTTGATCAACTGACAGAGCTTGGTCGGGCGCCTGAAATGGCTCCAAACTATCCAGAGACCAAACTTGCGATTCGGACAATTTTCGAACGATCAACATCAACCAGTTAATCGACTATAATATACTAAATTTTGTCACTTTTTTCTTGAATCACTTTCGGTCCATGTGAGATAGGAAAGTACTTGAACCTCATACTTCATCAAGAGGTTCTTGTTCTACATCAAATACACGAATGTAGTTGTGGACGGTTTGGCTTGAGATTTGGATCTACCGCTTTTGAGCTCATACACTAAAATGTGCTGTCAAAATGAATGGGTAGCGTGGATAAGTCACTAACATCGTGGTTGTCCCCCACGGGCCTTTTCTAACACCGACGGTACTGACCTCAGTACGGAAGGGGTCACTTATTCACTGAATTGACTCCCTTTGACGGGGAGGGGAGTTGTGTTACACGGGTAACACATCGGTGGTTACGACCTTGATTGTGGGGCTCACCTTAATGCATATGAAGTATATCCCTTCCATCTATCAATTTTTCTAGCTCTTTTTAAAGTGTGGTCTAAAAAATGAAACACATCCAAATTTCCAATGGATGGCGGTGAGTGAATGTTACCATTAAAAACTTCTTGAGAGTCAAAAAAAGTTTTGGATGAAGCTAATATTTATGTTCTCCCTTCATCCAGGTCTATGTGATCTTATCAAGAGGTTGGATGACAAATAAAAATTGAAGTGGCCACTGGAAAGTGTTTACCAGTAGATGTTCATAGAACTGCAGTGTGGTATGGTCAACTTTAATTTTGGATCTATTACAGTTGTGGGCCCCTGCCCTAGAATGAGCTGGGAAAACTGATGGTGAATGCCCACCCTTAAAAGTTTTGGCTAAGACACGTACACAATAGGTGAGCCGCAATATTGAAAATAAGTTGACAGGATAGAAAACTTCGGAGATGATTTTTTTTTTTTTCCCCACAATCGTACACTTATTCGGTTAATTGTTAATTGTGGCCTACCTGACCAGTGTACCTCCCTAGTTCTTAGGACACCGAATCTACATATTGTGATGAATAGCTTGCATATTGCACTTGACTGCCATGTTAGCACATGTGGTGGCACGTGCATTAGTTGATTTGCACACGTGTTTGGGCTCAGCAAAGAAAGAACATAATTTAAGTAAAATTTGATCAATAGAAGTGAATGAAATGGAACTTAAAAACCTTATGGATGAAAAATGATTTTTTGTAGAAAAGAAAAGAAACTTAAGAACCTTCTTGAGGTCTTCTAGGCTGAGGAAAAACAATTTCGAATTCTTTATGTGAAGAATGTGTCAGGGTTGTTCTTTTGAAAACAATTTTGTAACTCTTTTAAGTGAAGAATTTGTTGGGATTCTTCTTTTGCAATATTTAGTGGTCATTGGGAGGTCTTTAAGTTGGTTTGAGAACCAGTTTCACATCGTGCGGGGGCCTTAAATTAAACACATTTTCCTTATTTGGTAGGCACCTCGGGGTGGCAATCAGCCAGGCTAGCCCGACCCTAGCCCTCTGGCCCGACTTGGCCCTAACTGTGCTGAAGAAGGCCCCGGCCCTGCCGGGCCTGGCCAGGCCAGGGCTGGCCGTGTAAGGAAAGATTAAGTGATCAAAACAGTCCAATCCAAGAATTTTATCAGGTATAATTCTGCATGAACTCTTTGGAACATGGAAAAATGATCTGGATTCAACGGGCGTCTTTAAATACATGCATATGGTGAATGGAAACTGCTTGCATGTGTCTTAGAACCATACATTCTTTCTGCATAATGGTGGCCCACTTGATGATTGGGCTGGGCCAGGTTGGGCCATTCATCAGTGGCCCAGGCCTGGCATGGACACCAAGCCTGGGTCTGGCCTTTAGGCCAAGTTTAGGGACCCAAGCCCAAGCCTAGACCCCTATCGACATAGGGTCTTAGTGGGATATTTGTATTAAATCAGTTGACTAATAAAGAAGGGAATTTGAGTCGCTAATGGGAATTTAGATCTGGTTATCTTTGGGGTTGTTTTGTATACTGAAGTTACTTACATTTGGCAAGGAAAATATGCCTGAATAGTAATATTAAGGGCACCCCATGGAAAACAATGGACAACCAGTGGACGAATCCATTTGTGGTGAACTTGATGAATGGATCGGCATGATTTATACACTAACAATCTTCAAGTGGTGCCAACTTTTTGCGACGGCTGTTTAATACACAAGAAGCGACTATATATTGGTGGATGAGAACTTTGCCGTGCATTGATGTTGTATCAGATCACAGCTCCAATGGGCACCATCTGTCGATTGTCTTTCCCTTTTTTTGGTTCTTCCATGGATTGACCCATTCTGATTGATAAGCCCACTGATCATCCCCCAATCTCCAAAAGTAGGAATTGATAAATCCGCCTAAAGAGGTTTTATTTTGCAATCCTGTGTATGACTCACAGGATTCCTAGTTAAGCGTGGGTTGTCTTCTAGTTAGGAATTTGTTTTTGGTTAAATTTATTTGCTATTATTAGTAATGTTTTCAAAATACTAATTGTATCATATTTTTTCCTTTCAATGGTAGACAGTAGTCCTATCCTAACTTGTAATAGGGATCAATCACACCAAATTTCTATTTCGTTAGGATTTTACTAAAATTTCAGATTATGAATAAATTAGGGAGAAAAAAAAAAACTCATTAATCATATTTTTACCACCAAGATGTGTATAGAAATGTATTACATGCCATTATATTATCAATTTAGAACCGGTATAGGGTATATGATCCATGTGTAAATGTGTCATGATAAAATACAAGTCACCGCATGCCTGTTTACACGTTTATTAAAACAAAATCTCCAAAAAAATCCTCTCAGTATCTAGATTTTGAGAAGTATTCCCTAGTAATATGATATCTATCACCATCTTCAATAATCAAACTAATGCATAGAGGGGATTCTCAGAAATAAAAAAAGACAAAAAAAAGGGAAAAGAATACGTAAAGGCAAGAGAAATGAAATAAAAGAAAAGAATAGACCAAAGTCGTGTTGCACTCCGCATGCTCTGAAAGCAAATTGACCAAAAAGAAAAAAAAAAAAAAACGTTTGCACAAATTGCAAATGGCAGGGTTATTTTCAAATGAGGGGAGGGGGTTATTTCTAGCATAGGAAAAGGGAAGGAGGTAAATGTATTAAAAAAAAAAAAAATCGAGAGGAAATCTCTTTTTTTGGTTATTTTCAAACGAGGGGACACCCATTGAATCTTTGGATCTTGGTACCCAAACTTGAGCGGATCCGGGTGTTCAAGAAGTAGACCCGGACCCGGTTAGCCAGGTAGGTACACTATAGACCTGACCCATTCTGCTGCTTTAGTTCCGAACTTGCCGACTTGAAACTGGGAAACTCGGTACTGAGCTTGAATTTAAGAGATTAGGAACCAGGTCACTTGGGAGGAGATTGTGCTACAAATGAACAAAGTAGAGAGTGGGATTTGAAACCATAACATCACACAAAGGAAGCAATTCATCGAGTTTGGTTGAGCCTTCTGATTCAACCCAATTTGGCTGAATATTGAGTCGAGTCGAGTTTTCTGGTTTTTGTGCTCTGCATTCGACAGGCCTGTGTAAATGGAGAGAGAGAGAGAGAGAGAGAGAGAGAGAGGTCATTGGGGCTTTCTGTCATTAGCCTGGCCTGCTAAAATGCATTAACTGGCCTCTCTCTTTCATGGAACTTCCTTTCTTATCAATTTTTTAAGGCCTGTCCATGCATAGGAATGAATTCTTATCATTTTAATTAATCATAATTATATTCTTGGTTATCAAGATTATTTTCAATCCTTATCACTGTCTTTGGTTGGATGAAATATCAAGAACTTTCATTTATTTTAATAATCAGTTCCAATTTGGTACACGAGAATGATTCTCAGCATGTACCTTGACAGATAACAAGCTTCCTGCTAGTACTCAAACAAGAACAATTTCATTACAAATATTGTTTATTCCAGTGTTTTATTTGGAAGAAACATCCCTGGGCCAATATAAAGGGACAGTGTTCATATCTTAGAAATGTTTTCAAGTCCCTGGTCATGAAGATAAGAAAAGCTGGCCTGGCCCATTTATCACCAAACTTCAAGGGTGCTGATTGAACAGTCCGAAATCCGTTTTAACGGAGCTGAAACCACCATCGATCACAAAGTTTTGCCCACTCACGTATCCAGACTCGTCACTTCCAAAGTAGATAGCAGCTAAGGCAATGTCCTCCCCAGTTAAGACCGAGCCATGAAGGTTAACCAAACCGCTCATCCAATTTTCCAACTCTTCCTTGTCTCTGTTAAGGTAGGACTTCGCCAAAGATGAGGCGACTAGGAAAGGCGATATGCAATTCACCCTAACCCCAAACTGTCCGAGCTCAGCAGCCGTGCTTTTCGTGAGCCCTACAAGAGCATGCTTTGATGCTACATATGCATGTGATGCAACACCACCGATTACCGATGCAACGCTCCCGTTGTTGATGATGCTACCTCGTTTGGCAGGGACCATGACGCGGGCCGCATGCTTGGTTCCCAAGAAGGCCCCCCTGATGTTGACAGCGAGGACCTTATCGAAGTCAACCACATCATTGTCTGTAATCTTCGGCTTCCATGGGTCTAAGATGGCAGCATTGTTGAACATGATGTCAAGCTTCCCGAATGTAGAGACGGTAAGGTCGATGGCGTCTATAACATTTGCTTCATTGGTGATGTCGCAATGAATGTATAAGGCGACGTTGGAACCTATGTCTTTGCACACTGAGTGACCCAAGTCATCTTGGATGTCGGCGATGACGACTTTGGCCCCGTGTTGTGCAAACAGTCTGGCTGTGGTCTCGCCGATCCCGGTGGCGCCCCCAGTGATTAGTGCCACCTTCCCTTCTAATCTGTGTGGATTTTAGATGATCATCACAATCACAAATCACTTGCTGCATGCACGAGTTCTAGGACTATTCAAGCAAGGAGGGATTTCACCTGCCTTAGTATTGTTAGTACACCCAACCCCTGTGTTAGCCACCCCTACTTGGGAATCACTACCAAGCCGTCAATATTGAAACAAGGTTATCTTCACTCAACTCTACCACTTGAGTTTAGGGCTGTAAATGGTCAGGTTTGAGGCCGGTTTAGCCAAAACCATACCCGCCCATTTATTAAATGGGTTTGGGTCCAAATTTTAGACCTAGACTCTTTTATTAAATGGGCGGGTCTGGGTCGGGTCTAAGCCACCCCATTAGACCCATTTATAAATGGGTCTGGGTTTGGTCGACGAAGATCCACCCAGACCCATTTATAAATAGGTCAGGTCTAATGGGTTTCAATCTAAATTTGGTATGCAAGCACTTTTACAAGGTTTAAAATGGGGTTTGAATGAGTCCGGGCCTAGACGGCTCCCTTGCAGCATAGACCGAACCTACCCATTTACTAAATGAGTTTGGGTTGGGTTGGGTTGGGTCGGGTTGGCCTAATATAAAGGAAACCAGATCCAGACCTATTTAGCATCTGGGTATGCCCTTGGATCCTGACCCGTACCATTTAACAAACGAATTGAGTCTGGGTCAGGTCTAAATGAGTTGGGTCTGGGTACCTCATCAGGTCGGCTGACCCATTTACCGCCCTAGTTGAGTTCAGTTTTCACAAGTTGATTTGAATTTGCATTCGTGTGGATGCTTGTGCCTGCCAGCATCTCAAGAATGGTGTAATCCTTACCGCAGGGCCTAGGTTGATGATCTGTCATATATCCACACGGTCCATCCTTTTTTCCAGCCTATTTTAGGATGTGGTTATTAGATTGTTAATATGTACATCTATGTTAATTACTTCTAATTATATTCTAGATTCCATATTTAGCAATTGTACAGCTAAGACTCTACCTCAAATATTCTGTATTTTTTTAAAAAGTTAATCGGATCCAAATCTTAGGTGGACCACACAACAGGAAACAATGGTTATTGAAGGCCTACCATTAAATACTTCCTATGGCACACTGTAATGTTTGTTTTCCATCCAACCCGTTGATAAGCTCAACCATACCCTGGATAGAGGGAAAAATACAAAGATTGGCTTTCTCCAAAACTTCTGTGGCTGAGGAAAAGTTTTTAATGGTCATTCACCACTGTTCCAAGTGGTGTGGTCCACCTGAAATTTTGGATCTGCTTGGATCACGTCCTGGAATGAGCTTAAAAAAAGGATGGACGGTGTGGATATACAACATATTCATCAAGGTGGGCTTCACATGGTGGGGGTAAGGGTAGCACCTCATCCGGTCCATCAAGGACACACCCACTTCCGCATCTACCGTCCTAACTGTTAAGATTACCAAATGTTAAGGTGAGTCCCAGTGGTTTCGGCCCGTAATTAGTCCAATCTAAAACTCAAGTGGGTTGCTCTGCAGGAAATATATAAATTTCTTGACTTTGCAAAAGAAGTGGTGTCTCACCTGGTAGCCCAGTTGGAAGACGCTTTTGCCTTTTAACAGCAGATCTCAGGTTCGAGCACAAAAGAGACACACTAACCCCAACCCCACTGTTGAGGGTGGGTGCGTTGTTGACTAACTTAAAAAAAATAAAATAATTCCAAAAATTCCGTTTTGACAGCTCAGTTTTAGTGGTTATGTAAAAAATGAAGCAGATCCAAATCTTAGGTGGATCCTGGCTACCAAGCCGAGTAGTGGTTATTGAATACCAACCATTCAAAACTTAGTGGGGGCCAACGGAATGTTTGTTTGGAATCCAACCTGTTGATAAGGTCACGAAAGCCTGGATGAAGGACAACGCAAATATCACCTTGTTCCAAAACTTGTGGCCCAGAAGAAGTTGTTCTTAATGGTCAATCACCACTATTTCTTCTGGTGTGGTCCACATGATATTTTGATCTGCTTCATTTTTGGAATAATGCTCTAAAATGAGCAGTCAAATCGGATGGATGCTCTGGATGTAAGGGACATAAATCAAGGTGGGCCCCACAGTCAGGGTGGATAGGGGGATCCACCGAAGCCGCACCCACCTGAGACTTGTATTAACCTGATATTTGGGCTCAAGGAAAACATGGAGAGCGCACGCAATGGATGGGTGGACCCCACACATTGCGTTGAAGGTAAAGCTCGGAACCTTCACGGAGATTTAGTTCAGACTATTTACCTCCTTCCAGTGGAAGTGAGAACTTTGCTTCCGCTCATTGTCTAGCTCCTTTTTGTGAAATGGGGAAGGCTTTGCTCCTTTTCGTGAAATGGGGAAGGCTTTTTGGTTTTGAATTGGTTTGATATTCTATTGCCTTATTTATAGCCGAAGTGCTGAAAGTACTTAGCTCATACTGGTATGGCAAAATGCTTGAGCATAAACTTTCAGCCCTTTAGTTTGTTTGACCAACTTTTAGCTACCAAACGCACTTTTTATTTTTATTTTTATCCAAGCCACTGACATAACCCCGCGCATACAATATCTTTTTGCCACGGAAATCCTAACCCTTGATCTGAAGAGGGCTAATAAAGCCAGTATAGCCGCGACTAGAAATATTTTCAAACATTTTATATGTATAAATTAATGTACGATAATCCAATCTGTGGGTGCTTTTGGGTGTGAACAATGACTCAACGTTTGGCTGAGTCGAACCGCTAACCCAGTAACCCGACCTCATTTTGTAAATTATGAGCAGCTTTAATTAAAATTTGATATACAGAATAGTGTTGACGCTAAAGTCAGTTAAAATATTGTCTAAAAATTAGAAAAGTTGAAATATTGTCTACCAAAATTGGACAGCTGATTCGTCTGCATGATATTCATTCCGACAACTGTGCTCGCCCTCCCATCGTTGGCACGGAACCCAAAAATCACGACTATTGGTAGCTCAGGTGGACTATGTTGATCAAGTCCCTTAATCCTAGTGCAATTGAAATTCTGTTGATCGGATAGACGGATGTGTACATTCGACCAAGTAATTTGAGGAATTCCATATTGGTTGTTGGAAGCTTTTTGGTGGTCTCAACCAGAAAGCTTGGGCCCTACTTTCAAGCCCACACAATGGTGGTCCCAACAAACCAGCCTTTAAAGCAAGTGTTGCAAAAACCTAAAGCCTTGGGAGACTGACAAAGTGGGCGATGGGGTTAAGAGAACACGACATAAAGTACGTCCCTCGTATGAGAATTAAAGGACAAGCAACCGATTTCAATGTGGAATTCACGTATTCCGCTCCTGTTCAACCAGAAGAGCCTTCCTCCTCATAGCCTCCACACTTTGAACTTTCCTCCTTAGAGCCTTCGCAACAAGCTCCCAAGAAGATCACCCCATGTTAAGCCCTTGGCCTTTTGCCCAATGAAGGGTTGGTATCATTGGTCCCTTGCCAAAGGGAAAAGGGCAAGTGAAGTTTGTGATGGTGGCTGTCGATTATTTCACAAAGTGGGTTGAGGATCAAGCCTTGACAACCATCATAGAACAACAGACGACCACATTCATTTGGAAGTCAATCATTTGCTAGTATGGAATCTCACACACTATCGTTACAGATAATGGTCGGCAGTTCGACAATGCAAATTTTAAAAAATTCTGCCAGTGACTGAAGATAAGAATGTCTTCAGTGCCCCATACCATCAGCCTCAAGCCAATGGCCAAGTCGAAGTAGTGAAGAAAATCATTAAGCATCATCTGAAGACAAAATTGGAAGAGCGCAAGGGCGCTTGGTCCGAGAACTTGCTAGAAGTCCTCTAGGCGTATAGGACGACTGCTCAGACCACCACAGGAGAAACTCTGTTCTCACTTGCCCTCGGTGCTGAAACTGTTGTCCTTGTGGAAATTGAGATGCCTTCGTACCGAACTGGACATTTCACCCTTGATCAGAACGAGGAATCTATGAGGTTCCATCTCGATATGCTGGAATTAAAGAGGAATAACGCACAATAGCGAGTCACAACTTATCAATAGAGAGTGGCCTATCACTACAACACCAAGGTTAAAGTCGGAACATTCCGGGTTAGGGATCGTCCTCAGAAAAATCATCCCGAGCACACGAGATATGGGGCCTCGAGCGCTTGGACCAAACTGGGAAGGCCCATACAAGATCTCAAAGATAGTCCGAGCATGGACTTATTATATAAAAAACATGCAGGCAGAGTCCTTCGTCGCCCTTGGAATGTGTCAAATCTGCGAAAGTACTATTAGTAGTCCGATAAGATTCTAGACAACCAAGATATAATAAGGCAATTCATGCCAGATCCAATGAAGTATCAGCCATTTTTCCTCAAGTGTGTGCTCAAATTTGAAATTGCGGTTTTACCGCTAGTGAGATAAGCTTGAAGGTATGCTTATGTCCGGGGGGGAATAGGACTTTTAACAAATTCTTTGCCAATTAAAAACTCAAGAACAATTTACCAATTTAATATATGTAAATGCACATAAATTGATCACACAAGGTCTTTCTAAAAGATCAACTATACTAAAGGAAGCAATTGATCAAATAGTTCATATGCATGCTTGTATTAATCATTCAAAGGTGACATATGAGCATTTTATCAAACACAAGATGGGCATATAGTTAAGCACTTATAAGATTGATAAATAAGGAACAATAATAGACAAAATGCATTCACCACATTGCACACGATGTATAGTGGTTCAACGATAAGTCTACTCTACTCCCGGTTCAAGTACCCAACTCCTTCGAGTACACCGACATTCATTATCGGAGGTTTTAAATGACCTTCACCTCTCAACCTTTACAACCTACACAAGGTTAATGCCTACATAAGGACTCCTCAACTCCTACACAAGGACACGCACGTATTCTCCCGTGTCGGAGGCCTACGTAAGGACTTACACGTCCTACTCAAGGACAACTCCGAGATTAGGTCACAATCTCTAGACCCCAATTTCAATAAGAAGGGGGAATCAAATAATGGACTCTATAAGCTTAAACACTTATAAGAGATGAGCCCCGATTCAGCGCCGTTGATGAGTAGCTTCAGCTTCCACCAATGCTTTAGTTACTCTCCAAGCTCCCATGATCAGCTACCAATGCATATGATATTCCTATACTAATGCCTGGTAGGTGGGAGAAGATATTGATGTTCCATTTGCCTATTACAATGCAATGGTTAATGAAGGAACAATCAATTTGATCATTCAATGGCTATAAATGACTTCAAGATGAAGATTCAATGATAGGGACAGCCATGAATGCCATGCTTGAGTTCATTGTTCAAACCGAGCTTTGAATACTCAATGTAGTGTCATTAATGGCTAGGTTTGAAGGATGAACTCAAGATTATGATGAGCAAAAGAGATTAAATGAAGGTCTTAATTGCCTCTCTTAATGCTCTAATGGGTGTGCAAGTGATCCTATAAAAGACCTCAAGATATCTTTTATAGAGGCCTAAAACGAGCTCAAACGGACATAAAACGGTCATATTCCGACTTGCCTTGGACTCCCTCCGGCCGGTCGGATTTGAGCTCCGACCTGCCCTTAGATGGGTCGGGTAAGTGGTTCAGAAATCACAAACTCGCTGGACCATTTTTCCCATGTCTGACCTGTTATCCGGTCGATCGGATAGGGCAGCCGACCTACTGTCCGGCCGGTCGGCAGACCTGCCCAGCATTTGTATATGGACAATTCTCATATGTCCGGTCGGTCGAATGGTCCATCTGACCTATATTGGCTGGCTGGTCATTAGACCGGCCGGCTGTTGATAATTTCCTCTTTAAAAAACAGCTGGTCAAGGTCCAGTGACTGGCCGATCGGCCGGCCGGTCGGCAAGCCTAATCTAGCCCAATTTCAACTTGATTTCCGGTTGAACTATATGTGCCCTACTAAGGAGATTTTCCTATTGTTTTTCATAGTTAGGCACCTACTAAATGAAGGTCCAAGACTGATCATCTTGACCTTAAAATCGTGGATTAAATGGTTAAGGATAGTATGTTTAGAATGCCATAAATACGGGTGTTTTGGGATCCTATGGGATGTCTATATGCAACTTACCTTCCGAGCTTGATTTGGCTTGAACTTGAGTGCGGAAAGCTGCTTTGGTCTTCAAGTCTTGAGTCTTCAATCTTTGTCGGGGCTCACAAGACTCGACTGACTTACATAGTCATGGAATTGACAAAATGATGCACTAATTTGTGCACTAACAAAATTCAATGCTCGGCTACCCTTATTCCCTGTGGATAAGAGGCCTCAGGGAGGAATACAGGATGTTCCCCAATTGAGCACTATGTCCTCAAAGGACAGAGTCCCGAAAGATCACACAGTTAGAAAATCAATTTTCTCGAAGGGAGGGGAAAGCCACATATGGCACCCTCCTACTGAGCACAGTCTGCTCAAACAGACTGACGAACAACTCGATAAACGAGTATGTTCAAAAGCACAATGAGCCAACAGTTAAACTGTAAACTAAGTTCTTGCCTATTAAACGAGTAAATTAATAAAGTCGAGAAGTCCACTTCGTGATTGATGGACTAAGTATCAAACTTAGTCAATAGCAAAACAATTAGCGAAATATTACATACACAAGACAAAGGCAAGGTAAAGAAAATTAATAAGGCGATGTAAAGAAAGGATTTTTCATTGACTTCAAAAAATGCTCGAAGACAGTACATTCAAAAGAAAATTAAAAATACATCTATTCGATAAGAATAGATGGAGGGTCCTCGGTGGTTGAAGTAACTTCAGCAGCGATGGGCTCGGCGACTGAGGCAGAAGGAGTGGAGGATTCAACAGCTGAGGCCAGGTCTTCGATAGTAACCTCCTCCCCAATGTTAGGGGCCTCAGTCGCCACCATTGTCTTCTCTTCCTCAGCAGCCTTCTCCTCATTGGCGATCTTCATCTCGGCACTCTCATATCCTGAGAGGTCGACGCCAGAATGCAGCTGCTGGATCACCTTTTGAGCTTGGCTTATAGTGATAGTATACACTAGGAGCCAATCCTTATCATAGGCGTTAGAGTCCTTGAAGGCCTCAACCGCCCGTTCCCCTTCACTTTGGAGCTTCTCCTCCAAATCAACCTTCTCCGCCTTCAGCTTGGCGACTTTAGCCTTTAAAGCAGCCTTGTCCTTCTCCATCCCGTTCTTCTCAGTTCGAATTGTTGGAGAAACTCATGCTCCAACCCTTCATAGCGGGAGCAAAACTCTTGGGCAGACACGGTTAGGTCCCGAACGTCCACCTCCAATTTCTTATTGCGCTCCTAGAGGGCCACTACCAATTTTCCCTTCTCATGGGTACTAACCTCGACGGCATTGGCCTTCGCTTTTGCGACCTTTATTTTTTCTCCTGCGACCGTCACCAGCTTTGCGGCCTTAGATTTTAGGCGATTTTTCTCGTTCAGGAGTTGCCTGGCCTCGAAGATGTCTCTTTAGGCCTTAAGACTGACATCTAACCCTTGTCCACGACAAAGAGAAACAAAATTAGAAAAAATACAAAGTTAAACCAAGACAACGACTTACAGACGACCAATTAATTCTTACTTGGATGCACTTTATTGCTGTGCGAGTCGTGGTGTCCTCGAGTGACAGCTCACGGGTTAGCTCGAGGTGCTCATTCCCGATGTGCTTGAACATAAATCAGCACATCAGTACCAGATAGTTTGGGACTCAAAAGCCACCAGACCCATCAACAGTGGGGGCAAGGGTTAACCCTTGCCCAGAGGTTCGAGCAACCTCCTGCCCACGATCCTTGGATGATGATGGCTCAAGCCTATCTTAGGGAGGGGCCATCAACTACTGAGAAGGATCCATAGGACTGGGGCTTAGTGTGCTGAGCCCCCATGGAGGCTGAGGCTCTTGTGGGGGGCTGTGATGATGGAGCCTGAGGACTTAGTATAGTAGGCACCTGAGGATGTGGCGCAATAGGCGCTTGAGGACGTCGCACAAAAGGCGCCTAAGGATAAGACTAAGCGGAGGGCCCCACCGGCCCCTTTCATCTTCTTGGGAGGCTTGCTAGGAAGGCGGGCCATGCCAACTCTTTTCTTACTGGTCTCCCAGCATGACTCTCCAGCCGTTCAATGTGAGCAGGTCAGGGGCGAAAAACCACCCGTTTTTCACTGCTTATTACAGGAAGGGTTCTCAAGGATAAAGTTCTTTCCATGCCAGTATCCAAGGTAATACCATCCCTCATATTGGGGGTTCTTCTTCAGCTTGAACATTATGAGAAAACCTTCAGTGCTGAGCTCCCCAATACTGGCTTGTTTCCAAAGTACATAGGAGCTCAGCAACTCTCTAGTCGTTCAATGTGAGCTGCCTAGGGGCGATCCCCAATCCGATTAAGGTATCCCTTACGTAGGGATGTAGTGGAAGTCTAAAACCTATTGGGAAGAGATAAGTGTAAATGGTCACCTCCTCCGGAGGTAACCTATTCGAAAATTCACCCGCCTGGGGTAAGCATATTCCCACAGATTCCAGAATGTGGTATATGGACTGAAACTTCTCCAGATCCTCTTTAGTGAGGGTGGAAGGATGATCATCAATGGAATATTCATGTGGAGGTTAATTAGGTCTGAAGGGTTGAATGATCAGAAGAAGAAGAATTAGGAGTTTCATCCCCCAAAGCTTTTACTTTTTACTCAAAAGATTCAGAACGGTTGGCCATGGCGGAAAAAGAAATGCGGAAAAAAGGAAACCCTAAATTGGCAATGAAGGATGAAGAAAACCCTAAGAACTAGGTAAATGTCGATCTACGGAGACAAGGAAGAAGAAAAGTAATTAAGAACGTAGAGTGTCGTGAAAGCTCTAAATCTCTAAGGTGTTTCAGGGTTTTTTGCCCCAATGAAGAAGAAGGGCAGGGCATTTATGGCAATCATGCCTCCATCCCTCTCTCTTCTCTAAAGGACGTGACACTTGACACTTCCCTGTTTATTACGATGTATGAAGTGGCACGCCGCATTTAAGGCACTACAACTTTTTGTATGGAAAGGAATGATTAGAATGCTTCTGTCCCACACCTATTTAATGCGCCCATTTAATGTGATGACATTTCGAGACTCGTACCAATTGTGACCGTTGCATAAGAAAGCTCTCATCAGATGAGCTAAGAACATATTCAAGTTTCGTGCTTAGATTCTCTAACCACATAATGTTTTTTTTTTTGTTGAAAATGATATATTTTTTTTTTAATAATATAACTATATTTCAAAAAAAGCCGAGCAACCATGCTCACTATATAGCCTAAATCACATTTGGGCTGCCCAAAACACAAAAGAAGGCCAACCTATCATATACCCAGAGCTACTGGAGTGGCTAGTCTCTAGCCCTCACAACACCTAGACCTACTCTGTCTAGAACTATGTCACCTTGAATATTCTTCGGAAGCTTTGAAGTGGAGGTGAGCATCTGATCCCTCTGCACCCCGCTTCCAATGCGAGCAAGCCCATCAGCCACCATGTTCCCTTCCCTAAAGATATGCCCAATCTTTACTTGGGCCGAACCCCTCAATCGGTCCCACCTTGCCTTCCAGTAATGTAGGTGCTAGGGGAGCCTCCCCTCATTGGTAAACAAGGAAGCCACTGTCTTGGTGTCACTCTCCACTTCGACTCTTTCATATCCACAGTCCAAACACAAAGCCAAGCCTTCCATGATCACCCTTGCTTTCGCCAAACAGTCCGTCTCAATACTATACCCCGTAACAAAAAAGCGAACATGAAGTCCCCTTTATCATTTCTACATACTCCCCCGCTTCCTGAGGGCCCCGGATTCCCGCAAGACAACCCATCCACATTCATCTTAACCCAGCCAAATGTCGGCCTTCTTCATCTAACTAGAATAGGCCTTGGACACATAGCCACCTTCCCCAAAATACCCAGATCACAAAAAAGCCTCCACACTGGGCTGATCACTACTAAGCTTAATGACCTTGGAGGACATAATCTTTGTCAACCACCGCTTAATTTTAACAATCACTTGGTTTGCATGGGGCTTCTTACCTTGAAATTGCCCCTTGTTTCTAGCTAGCCAAATTTCCCAAAGAATGATAGCCGGAGCAATACTCCGCAGCTGCCCAATGCCTGAAAATTAGGGGGGTGCTATTATGGGTAAATCCAACCGTGTCCCTGATTGTGGCCCAAAAGATTTGCAACCGTTGATATGTGGCACATCGAGGCCAGCTCCGCACACGTGTCATAGAAGGATCCAAGCTTGTTAAGGTGAAAAATTCTCACACTCATCTGTAGCCATAGATATAGTTCTTAGGCCTTGGCACCAATCTCAGATAATGAACAAAGTCCCGAAGGCTCAACTCCAGCCTCAGATAGTGGAAAGGGCCTGAGGCCTTGACTTTGGCCTTAAGTGATGGACATAAAACTGAGGCATCATCCTCAGCTACTGACGCCTACCATACAGTAGTCATTCTATCCCGACGACTCAATTGAGGATGTTGATTGCTGATCGCATTAGACGTCCTCAGATCTGAGCACTCACCGCACCTCCATATGGAGATAACGATTAGCATCGGGATATGCGGGATCTGGACGTGATACACGTAATCTCTCCTAATCTAGAAACGTATCCTAGATGGGATCTACGGATCTACCGCCGTCGGCTAGAATCATCACCTATAAAAGGACACCTCTACTTCTACTAAAGGTACGCATTCATGCACCACGTAATAATTAAGCTCTTATACACTCAACAATCTCCTTTATTTACTTAAGCGTCAGAGGGTCCTCCGTCCACACGACTGAAACCGCCTCATAATCTTCCCTCGTGGTTGCAGGTCTATGAATCAACATCGTCCATCATCGTGTCTCCATCGAATGACAAAGATTTATCATTGATCCTTGATCAATATCTGTCATCTACTTTTGGACGTTAACAACTTGTACTCATAAGGCTTAGCAAAAGCTCATGTAAACCAGCTGGAAGGGCCTGTAGCCCAGTTGGTTGAGTCTGAGTTTGTCAACCAGCTGGTCTCAGGTTTGAGACACACCAGCAGCACCTTTGGGTGCTTTCGGTCGGGCCGGGTCGGGTTCGGGCCAGGTCGTGTTCGGGTTCGGGTGTTCGGGCCAGGTCGTGTGGGTCATGTTCGGGCCGGGTCGTGTTGAAAAAAAAAAAAAAAAGAAATAAAAAAGCTCATGTAAACATACTCTCTCTCTCTCTCTCTCACACACACACACACACATAGAAAGATATTTTCTCAGGAGGTGGGATGCTATAGAAATTTATTATTATTTGGATATATATATGAGAGGAATCATTTTGAAATAAAAATAAATAATAGGCACGCCTATGGTTGCACCAGGTATCATGAAATTTCATGATTAATCAGTCGAATTTGGTGTGAATTTTAACGATATATCATGGAATTTGGTGCAACCAGACAAACCTTAAAGTATAAGGAGATCAGAAATTTTGAATAACTAGCTTTTCTTACACAGCCCACAAATTATCAAGCTATTATCAGCACTATAACTCATAGTGCTCCTAGTTGCAATGGGACACTTAACAGCCCAACCGATTGATCTAGTCTGTTCATTAAATCCAACACACATTCTTAGGGAACACCTATCTTAACCATCCAATCAATGGCGTCTAATATGTACAGTCAAAGATAATTTTTGTAAAAAAAAAAAAAGTGTCTAAACAATTATTTGATTCATCAATTTGATAGTTCCCATTGTGGATTTGTTATGATTTTAAAGAACCAATTCCGTTAGGCGAATCCTAACCATACCATCCATGGGTTGGAAAAAGGATGCTGTAGAAAATAGGGAAGTTCCTAGGATGTATTTATCCTCGGTTCAGTTTTATTTTAAAATGGTAGACCTTGAAATGTGTTCTGAAAGCCAACCGGTACGACATAGGCAACCTCCTGTGACGATCAGACAAACCAAAAATCAGGCCAATCTAATCAGGTGTGATGTAGCATAGAAAAACAATTTACACTATGACAAAACCTCTGCATTCATGTGCAGGCCACCTGATTATTTTTTATTTTTTATTTTTATTTATTTTTTAATAGAAGAGAAGATTTCATTGATGAGAATATCTTAATACAACCTCCATTCGGAAGCCCCCAACACAAAACCCGCCGTGGAGGCTCCTATCATATAACCCACCCCACCCTAAAAGAAACAAATGGGAAGTCCACTGGAGGAACAGCCTACGCTACCTTCTCTCTAACTGTACCTAGCCCTCTGCATTCATGTGCAGCCCACCTGATTTTTGGTTTGTATAATCATCAGAATAGAGTTCATCTGTTGGACCAATAGGATTTCATACACACCACGTGAACCCCACAATCGTCCCCTTCATCGTGAATGGAACATGTCAAAGTCTCCTACCTCGGAAAGATTCCATTGGTCCCGTGGAGCAATATTTTTACCTTCAGTAATATTGAAGTCTAACCGTATCTTTATTCTTTACATTGCAAACGAAGGCCACCATATAATTTTAGACGTTTTGGGCATGATTCTACATGTTATGGCCCACCTGATTTTTCATTGGTCATGAGCGGACGCACTCTATAGATGAACTGGGTGTCATTTACACATAATGGTCCCCTACACCAACGATTCCTCTGTAATTTTATTGACATTTTAATAGCCGAATGTGCTTGTTCTACAAGTCCTATAAATCCTATGTATGGCATCTAGCTTGTTTAACGGGTCTCTTTATAATGTAGAGAGGATTGCTGAAGAATACATGGTGCAGATCGATCGAAGCAAGCAAGGGAAGAAAGATTTGAAGTCCAGAAAAATGATCAATCAATAGGCTCTATCTGAAATTGTGTCACTTTGATAACACTTTTTTTTTTTTAAACAACAGATTTATTCACAAAAAGCCACAGCCAGGACAAATACAGACACTCATTCGGGGGACCTCAAACAAAAAGATTTTGAGGTTGCCTATCGTAAGACACTACCCTTCCATCTCGAAAGTGGAAGGGGCTGTGTAAAGACTTCTGTACCACCTCATGGTTAGCCAGATTCTGAAGACCGATTTTGTCAAGGAAGATGAGACCACGGATTTCCTGTGGAAGATTAGCCAATCTGGAAAAATTCTTCTTGAGTTGAGCTTCACTTCCCCAGCGGGCCAACCTGTCAGCCACTGTATTTCCTTCCCTTTGGACATGATTGAGGATGAACTCACCTGTGTTAATGAGCTTGTTTATCCTCTCCTTCCAATACCACCATTTCCAGATTTTCTTGTTGAAATCCGTCAGTGTATCGATCACCATGAGAGAGTCGCTCTCAACTTCAACTCTGTTCAACCCTTGCTGCCTGCAGAGGAGGATACCGTCATACATGGCTTTTATCTCTGCCTCGTTGTTCGATCCTATACCGTAGCCGATCGTGAATGCAAATATAATCTCTCACTTTGATAACACTTGAGACACTATGCATGCGGAAGCTATTGGTGAGGAGTGTTGAGCTTCTATTTTAGACAATTTCTAGCGCATTATATTACATTACATGCATGGTTTATGTGCTTAAAAGACCCATCTAATGCTTGTTTTGTGTATATAGGAATGAAAGAAAGAAGTCATGAATTTGTTGCTAAAAGGGCTCTTTGGAACTACATTGAAGACATTGAAAATGAGCCCTGAAGAATCACTTCAGAAAGACCTGGATTGGCAAGAAGAAAGAAGAGTTGAGTATGCATATCAAAAGGCCACCGGGCGCCCAACCACAACATGGCCAGGCGCCTGAAATTGGATGATAATCTACTGAAACTGCTTGGCAGTTCTGGACCTGACCGGGCGCCCGACCACCATCTGGCCAGGCGCCCGATATTCAAAGTGGATTTTTCAAAACACTGCTAACCGAATTCAAGCACAGTCGGGCGCCCGACCACTACCTGACCAGGTGCCCGCCCAGCATCCAGTGAACGACATAAGTGCGTAAGTTTTGACGCAATCTGAGGTGGTTCGTGGTTTTTTTTTTATTTATAAAAGGACACCTTGGCATCCTTGCTAAAGGATCCTAGAAGAGTTCTAAGTTCGTGGGGAGCAAGGGAGATCATCGTGGAGCGATTGCAACTCCTCCAATTAGGGTTTTTTTTATTTAGTTTTTCATGTTTTTGTTTAGTTTTTCTTTGAATTCTAGTTGAAGTATGGTAATGCTCGGTTAGAACCTCTTAGCTAAGGCTAAGAGGTGAAGCTTGTGAGTAGTTATCATGTTGGATTCGTTCTAATTTAAGTACCTTGCTTAAAGTTTTGATTTTTAAGTTCTAGTTTGAATAAAATTGATATTTTTGGATGTTTTATGAGAGTTCATGTGCTTAGGACATGAGTTCCTTGCAATTCTCTGAGATTATCATGTTTGGATTGATTAGATTCGAATTGTAGTAACCCTAGAGCGTATTATAGTCCATTGGCATGGTCGTTACTTCGAAGGCTACATATTCGACTTCTACGTGCCCCATTAGAACTAGAACCTTAATCTTCAACTTGAGCAGGGTATGTTTGTATTTGAATGCCATATCTTTCAACTAGAAGAGCGATAGAACTTCAATTATAGTTGTGTTATGCTTGGATGAATGAATTCGCATGAGGGCTATCACAAGTGGATCCTCGAAAGCCTTAGTTCCCTTTAATTACAGATTTTTACAATCATTGTTTTAAGTTAGTTTATAAACTTGAATCCCTCAATTCATTGAATTAGAAGTTGCTGGAACAACTTGAATTGGTTTACCTTATTCTCTGTGGATCGACCTCGGTCTTATCGAGATTTATTACTACATCGCAGCCTTGCACTTGAGGCGAGCGAACACAGAGCAAATATAATTATGGCTAAGTCCTAGAGGGGGGATGATTTAGACCATTTTGAAATTCTTTTTGCCCACTTAAACAATTTAACAATATAAACTAGGTAAGCAAGAACGCTTGGCTTCCAAGCCATAAGCTCGTCTACTCTAAATAATGAACATACATCTTGTGTGTGAATGTGATTATCTATTGTCTATCATACATTCTAATTAAGCATTCATAATTAATTAGCAATTAAACCACAATGCATAATGAGAAATGTGCTCACATACAATCCTAAATACAACGATGTGTAGTGGTTCGACTATGTGTCTACTCCACTCCCAGTTCAAGTACTCACCTCTTGAGCACACCGACATTCACTAGGGAGTTTAAATTAGGTTCATCCCAACCTAGGTGTTTTAACTCAGATCCGCCCTACCGGGGAGTTTATAAGTTCCTTCCAACCTACACGTTTACACCCGTGTTGGTAGATTCCCTTGGAGACTTGTTTAGGGCCGATAAACTACCAAGGATCGCCAAACGAATGCTCAACAAACGAGCCAATGATTGACAAACGCCCTTAGACTTTAGGTTCGACTAACAAGTTAAGGATCGACAAATGAACCCAGATCGAGTTTGACAAACGAACTCTACACTCAATTTCCTACCGAAAGAGAGTGGTTGGACTCAACAAAAATTGATGACTCACTTGTCATATTTGAGCCCCGTTGATGCACTGTTTCGGGTTGCTTGATCTTCACTCTCCTGTGCTTCAATTAGCTCCCCTTTGTTCTCCCATGATGTTGTTGCCGATGCTTCACTAATACTCCAACTCCAACAAGCAATTGCCTTACATTTGATCTTCTTGGGATGACCAAGGTGATGAGAGGTAGGTTTGAGATCTCTACAACTAATGAGAATGGGTTGCTTAGAGAATCTCACCTATAAAGATCTCATTATAGAGTTTAGAGAGGAATATAACTATCTAAATCGGTCCAAACTCTAGAGAACAAAGAGGGACAAGAATATCTTCTTCATGAGCTTGGAATACTCCATTTTTGTTATGAATTATAAGGAAAATGTCTTGTTAGAATTAGGATTTGAACCTCTAATGGTCTCCAACAATGATGGCTTCAAACTCCTCAAAATCCCTCTCTTCCTGCCTAAAAACGTCTTTCCCGTTTATATAGAAATTTCTCTAATGGTCATAAAACGTGCAGAAAACGGTCGCTTCGATAGATTGGATTGCTAATTCGATTGATCGAAGTGATCTTTGATATATTGAAATACCCAGTTTGATTGATCGATAAATCTGTAGATTTCGGTAAGTTATTGGACATATTTTCGATTGATCGAATTGAGGTTCGATATATCGAAATATCAATCTTGATGTATCGAATTGAGCCATTCAATTGATCGAAGAATCTGTCTAGAGAGTTGGCAAGTTGCTGAACATATTTTGATATATAGAAATGGCCTATCCGATTGATCAGAGTCTTATTGAAACTGGACTCCGATGAATCGAAGACCTATAAAAAACTGCAGTTTGGGTTGGTCTGATTACAACATCTAAGAGGTTTATGGTGTTTTGGTTTCTAAGGTCACCAAGACATCTCTTTTACCTATTCTTCTTCCTTGATGCTTCTTGTCCACTTGAATCTTTAGTCTTCAGCTTGCCTAGGCTCAACCGACATTACAACACATTGACACACATGATTGACAAATAAGGTGCACTAGTATGCCATAGAAAAGTGTACTAACAGTATAAATTGTAGGAGATCGACTTTAGAGTACTTGTTTGTGTTAGCGGGTAGAGTGATTAGTTGGGTGTCCAAGCTTCAGTCGGTGGTGGCTCTTTCCACTTCTAAAGATGAGTATATGGCAGTGATAGAAGCATTCTTAGGGGTTGTTTAGTTAAGCGGGATGATAAATCAGTTGGGGCTTCAACAGGAGGCAATGCCAATTAATTATGATAGCTCTAGTGCTATAAATTTGGCTAAAAATTATGTTTATCACTCTCGTACTAATCATATTGATGTGCGTCACCATTTTATCCGACATATTCTTGAGGAAGGCGATGTAACTCTAGAAAAGATTCACACAAGCATGAATGCAATGGACATACTCACCAAGGTGGTTCTTCCAGAAAAGTTCAAATTCTGCCCAACTTCTCTGAAATTGGTGAAGACAGAATGAAGAATTAGTATGTACGAGAAAAACTAAGCTATGATTGAAATAGGGATGATGGATGAATAGGGGTGTCAATGGACCAGGCCTGGGCTTGAAAATCAGAATTTTGAATAGGGCTGGCCTTATGGCGCGGCTCAAAATAGTGTAAAATCAGGGCCGAGAGCTACCCTAGGCTCAGCCCATTGACACCCCTATGGATGAAGCAAAGAAAGAGGATGGAGTCGGCGATTGAAGCCTCAGTGGAGATTGTTGATAGAGCCTTAAATATTCTGGAACACTGTCTGGTGATCGATCGGACTAGTCGACCGACTGATTTCCCCCTAGATGTGTTGATTGGCCCCTGGACAGTTTTGAGGCTTTGTCAGCCGATTGAGAAGGGTCCAGCGACCTGCCGATTTTGAAGTTTTCTCTTTGGACTCCCATTGGTCAACCGACAGTTGGGCGTCGATTGGCCGACGCGCAGTCGGTGATTTGTGCTAAGAAGCAATTTTGCGCAAATTGTTTCTATTTTCAGTTCTCTTACTATATAAAGGGTTTATAACCGGGATTAGGGTATTCTAATACGTCTCTAACATGTGTATTAGGGTTTAGTGAGGGAGAGAGCTTGTTTTTCTCTTGGGGCTTTGCTTATGGCTAGATCATATCTATTAATTCTTCTTATTTATAGTATTGTTGTCGCTTTTTTTTTTTTTTTCAAAAATGTCTATATATTCAAAGACCAAGCAACAAGCCGGCAACATAGCCTGCACGACTTCGGGCAGCCTGAGACCACAAAACCGGCTCGAGCCACCTATCCTGTATGCTATACAAGCCTCTACAAAAAGCTACAAAAAAACAGTCCTAATGTTGCCCAGCCCCACACGGTCCATAAACAGCTCACCACGGACCTTGGCCGAAAGAAGAGCGGCATCCGCAAAGAACCTGCTAGCTTGAGATCCGCTACCCTCCTTGGCAAGCGAATCGGCAACTACATTTGCCTCTCTTGGAGTGAAAGAGAAGCTGACGATCCTATCTTTACTCTGATTTTGAATTCTAGCCCACCAGTACCACATCTTTCAAGAAGGGATCCTATTCTTAGCGAGCGCGTCGACCATGCTTTTGGAGTCGCTTTCAATGACTATTCTCATGTATCCCCTCTTCACCCCTAGGCAAAGCCCTTCCTGGATAGCTCGCAGCTCCGCTATGCCATTAGAGCCTATTCCATACCCACTGGAAAAAGCAAATAGGAAAGCGCCCTTCGAGTCTCTTCCAACCCCGCCTCCCCCTAACAGTCCTGGATTACCTCTGGACGATCCATCTACGTTGATCTTGATCCATCTCTCAACAGGCCTCACCCATTTGACAGCGCTAGAACTTCTACTGCGCTCGGCTAGAAAGATGAGCCCCAGGTCCTGGATGGCCTCTAGCTTCGCTCGACTCGCCGACTTCGGATGAGGGAGATCCTTGGCAATGACCGATAGCCAGAATTTAATCCTGAGGATCACCTTATCCTCACCAGCCTTTACCCCCTCGTATTTGATCTCGTTTCTCGCCTTCCAGATCTCCCACATGATGATGGACGGAAGAATGCCTGTAATAATACCCCAACTTTCCTTGGCGGACGCCCCACTCCACCATTGCGATGCCCTTTCCAGCGGCGATTGACCTCTGATGATGGACAACTCCATAAGAGGACTGAAATAACTCCAGATGGCGGAGGCTATTCCACCGTCCACAAAGAGGTGCTCCAGAGTCTCCACGCTGGGGGTCCCTGGAGGGCCACAGCAACTACATCTCGAGGCTAGGGGTATACCTTTCGCTTGAACTCTGTCGTCCACTGGGATGGCTTTGTGGATCAGCTTCCACATGAAGACTGCAATTTTTGGCGGATTTTTCGCATGCCACACCCACCCAGACCAACTCCTCCGCACCCCTACCTGCCTGCACAGATTCCACGCTGAGGACGTGGTGAAGTTCCCTGCAGGAGTTTTGGTCCAGATGCAGGAGTTAGGAGATTGAGACGTGCAGACGCCCTGCTGCCGAATGAAGTTGATAACTTGCTGCGGCAGCACCTGCAGGGCCGTAGAGTTGCTCCTGATGCCTTCTGTGCCAATCAAATCTCTGACTTGCAGCTGCTTCAACTGCTGCGACAGAGGGAGGATACATTTGGAAGCGAGGGGGCCAAGACCGGACCAGTTTTCTTCTCAAAGGTTTAGTATTGTTGTCGCTTTGTGCCGTGGTTTTTTTTTCCTGCAAGGGTTTTCCGTGTAAAAAATTGGATTGTGTTCCAGTGTTGATTGCGTGTGTGCTTTTGGGGTGATCGTTTGATTCTCCTCTTCGCTTCCATGACGTTTCCCAACAAAAATAGCTCTCTACAAATATTCATGTTCAAACGTTTCTCATTTGTGCTTTCACGAGGTTTCCCAACAAAAATAGCTCTGTACGAAAATTCATGTTCAAACATTTTGAATATGCATGAGATCTAAGATGCCGGTGTTAGATTGAGTGAAGATAACCTCGTTTCAGCACTGAGGTCTTGGTATCGATTCTCAGGTGGGGGTGGCTAACATGGTTGCATGACTAAAAGTGGGGGTGGGTGTATAACATGGCAGTGTGACTAACAGTGGGGGTGGGTGTACTAAAACACCCATCATATTAAGTCATCACTAAAATTTTCTGGCAAAAATTAGGACAGTGAGCAGTCCAATTGATTGATATAGACTGGTCAATAGGTTCATCACACATTCTTAGGCTACCATGCAACACCGGTCAATCATCTGATCAATGGCTTCTGAAATGGATGGTCAAGACAATTTTTAACTGCACAGTGAATGAGAGAGTTGATACAAGATTCACGGTTTAAATCCCTTGTCAACATCTTGGGTAGGGCCATTGGCATTTTGTATCTGTAATTCTTAAAGTCTGGATTATCTAAACCAAGGTCGACAAAGCTTTCTTTAATAAAAAGCGAATCTACAGGGAATTCGTAAAGTCTGGGTCATTAGATAGAACAAAGGTCGACAAAGCTTTCTTTAATAAAAAGGGAATCTACAGGTTGAGATAAGAGCCAAGGGGAATCTAAGGAGTTTTCTGCCTATTTTAGTCCTTTTTAAGAGAGGAACCTTTCGTACTATGCCTGTGTATAGGTATAACGCTAGATACACAGCCATATGCATAGCATAGAGCAACATCGATATGTTCTTGACCTTGAGAGCCAAGATGAAATCCTGGTCTTCTCCGTCAAATAAACTAAAATTGAATGCCCACCATCAGAAACATTGTGGTGGCCATAGTACTTTTAGAACAAGGTGATACTTTTGCCTCCGATTTATCATAGTGGTAATTAATAACCTTATGAGCAATTAGGATAGCATATAAATACATGGCAATCTCCAAGAAGGATTCGATAATGAACATTTTTATTTTTCCCCGTTTCATTTCTTGTGGCCCACCTGAATTTTAGATCTACCGGTAATGTAGAACGGGTCACCAACTATTTCATGGCTTAGATGGACCAAAAGAAGACCGGTCAGGCTCAGAAGTGATCTGGACCATCAAGACCGTAAAATGGTCGTATCTTGCAATCCGGAATGAGTTTCTAGATGTATAATATATGATTCTGGGGTAGCTCGAGCTACTTAAGCCAACTAACCTAGCTAGGATGGGTTACCTAAGCTGGAATTGCGAGATTCGACTTGATTGATTGTCGGTCATTAGCTTAGTTTTAGTTTGATTTACTATAGATAGTAAGTTTTATTTTGATCATATCTTTTGATCCATAGGGTTTTAGAAGTCGTGCCCAACATGGAAAGGGTTTATAGACAAGTGTGTAGAACCACGTGGTTGGAAAATTGAAAACTTTCTATTTTTGACAAAAAACCAAGAGTTCTAATAGGAATGAGCGACGTCTATAAATAGTAACTTTACTATTTATAGTAAGTCGAGTTTTTTTAGGTGTTTTAGTTTGAGTTGGACTCTAATACTTGTTTTTCTAGGGTTTAGTTTATTATTTAAAGCATTATAATCATGTTGTTTGACATTCAATCAATTATTACGAATTTTCTAGAAATTATTTCCTGTTTTATCATCTTTTCCTCATGGATTTGAGGAAGTTCAGTTGGGGATTCCCGGAGGCCTTGTGGACTCAAGGTATTTATCCGGTAGGGGAGACGGTGCTCAACCTTACCAAGCCCTCCTTGCATCAACAGAACTTTTGAACATGTCCTATTATGAGCTCAAGAAATTGATGGACAAAGTGGAATTCTAATCGGCATCTTTGTATGACTCATAGAGCTCTCGACCACATGAATCTTCAGTGGGCTGGGGAACATGCAGTTCCGGTCCCATTGTGATAATCTAACAAGGAAACTTTTATTAATTGTATTATTCCCTGCATAAAAAAAAAAATATATTCTTGGTACTCTAACATGAGAACTTTTATTTTATCATTATTGTTTCTGATTCCCTTTATGAAACAGATATTGTCGGAAACCTCTTCCTCCCACTTGCATCGCAAGTCCCATTCCCTATACCTCCACCAAATGGTATACTCATTTCTCGTATGAAAAACTACCAACTGCCCATTTAATAAACACTGGGGAAATAAAAATTTAAGAAACCACTTCCTTCCACTTGCATTGCAAGGCCCATTCACTAGATCCACGAAATGGTATACTCGCTTTTGGTAAAAAAAAAAAAAAAAAAAAAAAAAAAAAAAAAACTACAAACTGCCCATTTAATAAAATATTGGGGAAATAAAAATTTAGGAAACCTCTTCCTCCCACTTGCATTGCAAGCCCCATTCACTTGATCCACCAAATAATATATTCATTTCTGGTAAAAAAAAAAACTAGCAACTGCTCATTTAATAAACACTGGGGAAATAATAATTTAGGAAACCTCTTCATCCCACTTGCATTGCAAGTTCCATTCATTAGATCCACGAAATGGTATACTCATTTTTGTATAAAAAACTACCAACTGCACGTTTAATAAAATACTTGGGTATACTCGTTTTTGGTATGAAAAACTGCCAACTGCCCATTTAATAAATAGTACTGGAGAACTAATAATTCAGGAAACCTCTTCCTCCCACTTGCAATATTGCAAGTCCCATGATCCAGTACTAAATGGTATACTCGTTTTCGGTATGAAAAACTACCAGGTGCCCATTTAACAAACACTGGGGAAATACAAAATCAGTAAAACTTTTATATCCAGGTAGAGTTTCATGATGACTAACAGGGGTGGGTGGGTGTACTAACAATGGGGTGTGTGAACTAACCAAAAATAAATAAAAAAATTAGTACCTGTGGGCCCCAGACATCCCTAGGCATAGGCATATCTATTTGCGTGGGTCATTTCGGTTATTTTAAGAGAAATCGTTATTTAAATAAGAGAATTTAACAAAATAGTACCTCATTTACACGGTATTTACATTCCAATACCTTTTTAAATTATATTTTCATTAAGATGCCTTATTAATTAAGTTATTGTCTAAGGTATCTTTGTTAGTTTTTCTTAAATTATGTCATATTTTTTTTTCCTCAAATGATAAAAATGCCCACCCATACCTGGAAGAAAATTAAAAAAGTTGCTAGAACTAATTATAATTAATGACGTGTTATCACAAAATAATTATTAAAAAAATAAAAAAAATCCTAAGAGTTTTTCTCCACGCATATTGTATAGGGATATGGCTACTGGTTGGTGCCATGAGGGCCCCATCAAGATGTATGTGTTTTTATCCACACCGTCCGTTCATTTTTTCCATATCAATTTGGGGCATGAGCTAAAAAATGAGGAAGATACAAATATCAAGTGGACCACCCCATATGAAAGAGCGGTAATTGAATACCCACGATTAAAAACTCTTAAGCGCCTGTCTATTCTTCGAGATTTGGGTCCTAAGCGCCCTCCATAATGCTTATTTTCTATCCAACCTGTTGATTAGGTCACACAGACCTGGATGAAGGGAAAACACAGATACATATTTATCCAAAACTTTTGTGCCCCCAAGAAGCTTTTAATGGTGGGCGTTGAATCACCAGTACTCTTTCTTATGGTGTGGTCTTGTGTCATTTTCGGCTCATGGCATAAGATGATCCGGAAAAATGGATGGACGGTATTTATAAAATATATACATCATGGTGGGTCCCACAGAGCACCGTATCATAATAGCATCGGAAGTTAAAAGCTTGCTGGAGGTCAGAGATTTCCACGAGTACTCGCCTCACCCAACACTGATGCTGATTTCCTTCTAAAGCCTCTAGCAGGAAGTGCGCTGAGATGCTAGTTGGGGCCACAGGGATATTTGTAAGAAATCTACCCGTCTATCCATTTCGTGAGCTCATTTTAGGACACGCAGCAAAAAACGAAGAGGAATCAAAACTTAAGTGGCCCATACGATAAGGAGCAGTGGGATTCAATGATCACTGTTCAAACATTCATATGGCCACAAAACTCCTTTGTCAAGCTAAGTTTTTTTTTTTTTTTTTTTCCTCCTGGTGGGAATGACCTTGTAAACAGTTTGGATGCATATAAACATCAGGGAAGAGCCCAAGAACGTTTCAACAGTAGGCATTTCTTTTCCAAATTTTTCCTCTAGTGTGGTCCACTTGAGTTTTGGATCCTTCTCATTTTTGGTCACATGTCTTGAAATGAGCTCACAAAAAATATGGTCGGGTGGAACTTCCCGTTGGAGAGCCTTCAAACTATGCGTTCTTTGGGTGCTCGGATTGGTCGGACGATCGGTCTGCGTGTTTGGCCTAGACGCATAGCAAGTTGCTAGACGATTTTCGTGCTTCTTAGACCGGTCAGGCGAACGGTTTGCAGGGGGCTCCGACCGATCGGGCGATCGGTCAGTGGTGAGGCTAGACGCGACGAATTTGTGGAATTTTCCTTTGGACTGTTTTGTGCTAGGTCCGACCAGTCGGCTGCACACGCGGTTTCTTACGTAGTTACGCGGTAGTGCGTAAGATATTTCTAAATTGGAATTTCTTGCTATATATATATATGGCATGTATCCGGACTTAGATGCTATCCTAAGGTGTCCAAGGTTTCCTAAGTGTGTTAGGAAGATGGGAGAGTGTTTTGAGAGAGAGAGAGAGAGAGAGAGAGAGAGAGAGAGAGAGAGAGCGAGCTTGGGTTTTCTTTGTTTTTCCTTGCTTGTGGGTTCTCAATCTCTGTAATATTCTGGAATCATAGTGGATCACTTTATGCCGTAGTTTTTTACCTGTTAAGGGATTTTTTTCATGTAAAATCGGATTGTCTCTTGTGGTTGAATGCTTGTGTGGTGTGATTACATTGTGTTTCTTGTTTGATCGCATATTCTACTGTGTGTTGTTCGGCTTTTGCTTCCGCTACCGGCATTCTTATTCCCAACAAGTGGTATCAGAGCTAAAGTTGGGGTGTAGTAGATTCCGGATATGAGATGAGAAGATGGGATTAAGCATAAGATTCGATGTAGAGAAATTCTCCGGCAAAAACAACTTTAAACTATGGAAGGTGAAGATTGAATCCCTCCTAGTTCAGCAAGGGCTTGATGAAGCTTTTGGAAAGTGAGTTGAGGCTATGAAAGATGATGAGTGGATGAAGCTCGATAAGAAGGATAGAACCTCGATCCTGTTATGCCTGACGAATGATGTCCTCTATTACATCACGAAGGAGAAGACAACTGCTGATACGATGGTGAAGTTAGAGAATGTCTATGCTAAGAAATCTCTAGAGAATCGGATGTATCTATTGGTGCAGTTGTTCACCTTGAGGATGACTAATGGGATGGATATTGAAGACTACTTAAGCACGTTTAATTGGCTAATTTGCAAGTTGGTGGAGATAGATGAGCCGATGGAGGATGAATATCAAGCATGCATCCTCCTGAATTCTCTTCGAGATTCATAGGAGTCATTAAGGGACTCTGTGTGCACAGAGAGGGAGACCATCAACGTCGAGACCGTTATCTCAACTCTCCAGTCGAAGGTGATGAGAAAGAAAAGCGGTGACATGGGTTCTCGTTCTTCCTCAGATGCACTAATTATGAAGGGAAACAAGTTTTGAGTACGGTGGGGGATATTCTAGATCGGGATATAAAATCAAGGGCAAATGGAAAGCTAAAGTGCGGTGCTGGAGTTGTGGTCAGGAAGGCCACATGAGATAGGACTGTCAGAATCCCAAGTTAAAAAAAGAGAAGTATGTACATTTTTCTAGAGAAGGAGCTAATACCATAGAGGACGGTGGTGATCTTTGTGAAGTTCTGATTGTATCCGGCAAGGGATCTCATGGTAGAGAGTGGATCTTGGATTCAGGAGCTTCATGTCAAGTTTGTCCTAACCGGAGTTCATTTACGACATACAAGGAATACGTTGGTGAATCGGTGTTTGCGGGCGATGGTTGCGCTCATGGGTATTGGTCCGGTACGCATCAGGATGTTCGATGGGATCGAATGAGTCCTGGAAGATGTGAAGCATGTCCCTAAGATGAAGATGAATGTGATATCTCTTGGTGCACTCGAGGCGAAAGGGTGTTTGTTCATCGGCCGCAATTGTTGTTATAAAGTGATGAAGGGGGTGTTCGCTCGCCTCAAGTGTAAGGCTGCGATGTAGTTATAAACTCGGTAAGACCGAGATCGATCCACAGGGAATTGGATAACAAATTCAAACTATTATAGCAACTCAATTTGCAATAGATAAGAGATTCAATTGGAATAATTATGCTAAACAGTAACTTAATGAAAACAGTAATTTAAAGGTACTAAGGCATTCAAGGATCCACTTGTAGCAATCCCATGTTAATCCAATCCATCCAAGCAAGATACACAACTAGATTTGAAGTCCTATATCTCATCTAGTTGGAAAATAAAGCATTCAAACACATTCAATCCCATTTAAGTTGAACTTCCAAGTTCCAGTCTCATTCAACAATGTAGAATTCAGAATCATAGCCTTCGGAGTAACAGCCATGCTGATGGACTATGGCATGCTCAAGGATTACTATAATTCGAATCTAACACACCACAATATGATAATCTCAGAGAATTGCAAGGAATCCATGTCCGGAGCACATGAACTCTCATAAAACATCTCAAACTATCAACTTGAAGAACTAGAATAATTAAAAATCCCAACTTGAATTGAAATTACTTGAATCAACTGAATCAAACATGAAATTAGATATAAGTTTCACCTCTCATCCTTAGCTGAGAGATTCTAGCCGAGCATTGTCATACTACAACTAAAACTCATGAAAGAAAACATAAAAACTAGAAAAATCGGAGTTTAGAGGGTTGTAGATGCTCCACGATGACTTTCGTCCTCTCCCACGACGTCCCTTAGCTTCTATGGTACCCTAGGAAGAGCCCCTAGGTGTCCTTTTATAGTATAGCACGGAAGGTTTTAGATTGCGCAAGAAATCCCGGATTGCGTAGAGAAAATCGGAGCTTCACGGAGAAGCTCTGTTACGCAGACGACCGGTCTGAGCTCCTGGACGACCGGTCGCAAAAGGGCGAAAACAGTCCAGTGAGTTTTTTTACGGAATCCAATATTACCTTTTAATTCGAGGACCAATCGCACGACCGGTCTGAACATTGGACGACCGGTCGTGAATGGTCCAATGGCCTTTCGCTGAATGTTCTTCCTCTGTGAATAGTCGGACCGGTCGGACGACCGGTCTTGGCGATGGACGACCGGTTGCAACGACCGGTCTGGTGATTTTTCTTGCTTTCACCTTGGGTTTCTTTCTTCCTTTCTTCTCCTCTCTTTCTACTTTCTTTGGTCCTTCTTCCACCTTCATCCAATGGCTTCAAATGGCTCTTTTTAGTCTCCAATTGGGTGAATTCCGCTCTCATTCCTGAAATCACAAATCATGCATTAGATGGGCCTTTTAAGCATGTAAACCATGCATATAATGCGATGTAATGGGCAATGCAATATATAAATTGGAGGTTCAACACAACCCCCAACCAGCTTTTTGCTAGTCCCGAGCAAAACATGCGTGAAACAATTTCAAACCTCCAAACCAAACCTCCATCAGAAACTATGTTTCTATTCATTCCAAGATATATAAGTATAAAATTTGGGAAAATTAGGTGCTAGAAGCTGAAACCTTAAGCTCTCAAAGCATAATAAGTGTCTACATGAAATTCCCACTGATTGATTGATAAATAGAAGATCTCGAACAACTTCAACCTAGTGTTCATAGTGAAAGTTCATCTCATGAGTTTCTGGGATTATCTTCTTCATGGATCAACTGAATTATAGATCTCAAGGTGTACAGAACAAAAACAAGCCTATGACAAGAATTTGTCTTACCGTCCTTCCGACGGCTTTCACACTACATCCCATTTCCGGCTTTGGTTACGGGTAGACCATCCCCCGGTTGGTAATAGGTAGCCCTTTTCGAAATTTTCCACAATTTCCCTTCATTCCAATTTCATCCTTTCTCTCCTTTTTCTTTTAAACTAGATAGGATTTTTAAAAATCCATATCTTTCATTATTTTCCCATGGACAAGGATGGACAAAGTACCCCGGCTTAATTTCTCGACACCTTTAAATCACGTCTAGTGATCCACCAAATCGCATAATCCTTTCAACCCATGAAAATCATGTAATGTGAACTAGGTGTGAAGGTGTTCAAATTTTCTATCAATCACAACAATAGGGGAACTAACATATAAAAACCATTATGTGGAGAAAATTCAAGACTTACAACATCACACACTTCGTATCCCCTTCTTATACTTCATATCATCTCGGATGCATGGTTTTCTAAAGGAGTTTTGAAATTTTAGAAAATTCGAAAAAATTGCGCATATGAGGCTCGAAATGTTGCATATGCTAGATGAAGGATCTCATCTCACCCCCAACCAACCAAATCTTGCCATGTCCTCAATGTAAAAGATATGCAATGGTCAAGAACATGAGAGCAATGAGAAATATAAGAGAGTGAGAACAATAATACCTGGAGAGTCGATCATGGAAGTCTAAAACCCAAACAACTTACCTTTAACCAGCAAACCTAAAATGACTAAACCTACCTTTGCTATACCTCGTCAGACTAGGAGATCAATCATCTGATACACAGGATCATTCAGAGTGATGGACATGTCCTCTGAATCAAATTTCTCAACAAATGGTTTTAAGGCGTTGTCCATTAACTTTAAAACAGTTACCATTCGCTGCATTCTCAATCTCAACAGCCCCATGAAAAAAAACTTCTTTGACAATATATGGGCCGGTCCATCGAGATCGTAATTTTTCTGAAAAAAGATGAAGTCGGGAATTGTACAAGAGCACTTTCTGTCCTTCATGAAAATATTTCCTGAAGATGTGCTTGTCATGAAAGGCCTTCATCTTACTCTTGTAAATTCTTGAATTCTCATATGAATCGTTCCGGATCTCATCAAGCTCATTTAATTGGAGTTTGCAAAGCGAGCTTGCCTTGTCAATGTCAAAATTTAATGCCCGAATTGTCCAATAGGCTTTGTGTTCAATCTCCACAGGCAAGTGGCAAGCTTTCCCATAGACAAGTCTATAAGGAGACATTCCAATGGGTGTCTTGTAAGCGGTACAGTGGGCCCAAAGTGCATCATCTAATCTTAGAGACTAATCCTTGTGATCCGGCCTCATCGTCTTTTCCAGAATCTGTTTGATTCCCTATTGGAGATTTCAGCTTGCCCCACTTGTTTGTGGGTGGTATGGGGTACTTACTTTATGCCAAATACCGTATTTCTTCATTAAAGCTTCAAAAGGTCTATTGCAAAAGTGAGAACCACCATCACTAATGATGGCTCGAGGCGTCCCAAATTTAGAAAATATGTTTTCTTTGAGGAACTTGAGAACCATACGATGATCGTTGGTTCTACATGGGATAGCCTCTATCCATTTCGACACTAGTCTACGGCAAGCAATATATAGACATGTCCAAAAGATGAGGGGAATGTCCCATGAAATCGATGCCCCCACAATCAAAGACTTCAAGATGTTGAATTGGGGTGAGAGGCATCATATTTCGACGAGATAATCCTCCCAACTTTTTGGCAATGCTTGCATGCTTTGCAAAACTCGTGGGTGTCCTTAAATAGTGTGGGCCAATTAAAAACCACACTGCAGAATTTTTGCAGTGGTTTCTTAGCGGAAAAATGAAAAGGAGATGATGAAATTATGTTCATCATTAGGGACACATCTCCTTATAATTTGGTCTGGACAATATTTAAACAATAAAGGTTTATCCCAAAAAAATCTGCGCACTTCCCTTAGAAATTTATGTTTGTCTTGCACAGTCTAATGAGTCGGCATCGCACCTGTGGAAAGATAATTGGCTATGTCAAGTACCATGGTGGGTGCATAGAAACAAAGAGTTGCTCATCAGGGAATGAGTCCTCAATAGGTGACTCGTCAATGGAATTAGGTAGGACTAGGCGAGATAGATAATCCGCCACCACATTTTCTACCCCCTTCATGTCCTTGATCTCCAAATCGAATTCTTGAAGAAGTAGGATCCATCTAAGCAAGCGGGGCTTGGCATCCTTCTTAGAAAGGAGGTGTTTTAGCGCCGCATGATCTGTGTAAACGATGACCTTGGATCCTATTAAGTAAGGCCTGAATTTGTCCAAGGTAAAGATGACGGCTAGGAGCTCTTTCTCCGTAGTCGAATAATTAACTTGGGCGGGATTCAAGGTCCCACTTGCGTAGTAGATAACATGGGGCTTCTTGTCCTTCTTTTGGCCTAACACCCCCAATAGCATAATCGCTCGCATCGCACATCAACTCAAAAGGTATGGACCAATCCGGTGGTTGCATGATGGGAGCGGTTGTCAACATGTCTTTTAGCTTTGAAAAAGCTAATTGACATTCGGCACTCCATTCGAATTGGTTCTCCTTTTGTAGAAGGTTACATAAAGGCCTTGAGGTCCAAGGAAGGACCGCACATCGCGTATGCTTTTGGGTGGTGGTAGATTGAAATTATATCAATTTTTGCCGGTCTACCTCTATTCCATTGGACGAGATAATATGTCCAAGGACTATTCCCTTTGTACCATGAAATGACACTTTTCCCAGTTTAAAACGAGGTTCTTCTCCTCACCTCATCAAGACCAACTTCAAGTGATTGAGGCACTCGTCAAATGTACAACCAAAAACAGAAAAGTCATCCATAAATACCTCGAGAAACTCACCCTCCATGTCTGAGAAAATACTCAACATGCATCGTTGGAATGTGGCGGGTGCATTACATAGTCCGAATGGCATTATTTGGTAAGCGAAGGTACCAAACGGGCATGTAAATGTGGTTTTCTCTTGGT